>PVKB01001127.1:0-488194 GCA_004027205.1 Ctenodactylus gundi
GGATCCGTGGTTTAGCCAATCATTGAGTTCACGTGCTATGAGGAGGCGGGGCCTGGTGGAAGGCGGGATTACTGGGCCATGACCTGACCGCTGTATCGTTTGCTCTGTGCTTTGCTTTCTTTCTGTGCTTCTCTGCTTTGGGATGAATAGCCTTTTCTGGCGAGGCCCTCTGCCTTGCCCTTGTACCACTGCCAGCTGCCTGTGTGTGAACAGAGCTTCTGCAACTGTGATTTAAAATACTAAACCTCTCCTCCCTTATGTGTGTTGAATTCTGTGCTCTAATGAAGAGAAAGTGACTAAGTAGTGTAAGAGAATCACTTTTTTTAAAACTAAAGAAATTCTAGGAGCATCAGTAGTTCTCTACCCCACCAATCTCTAGTCTTGTTCTAATCACTCTGAATAGAATGATGTTATGAGCTAAAATTTCATGCTTCATCTCTTCTAGACATGAATCTGTTGATTTATTATTAGGGCAGATGAGGATTTAACTTTCTTTCACACAACTTCCTAACTTTCCCCCAATTCCCATTTCTCTTCTATTCCCATATAACTAAAGCTTAAGGTGCATAATGTTGTAAATAGCAGGTGCTCTGGCCTCAGACTGTTTAGGTTTGGTTTCAGCTATGCAACCTTGGGAAAGGTACTTAAGCTCTGTGCTTCAATGCTTCCTTATCTTTAAAATGGGACTTGGGGCTGAAGGCATAGCTCAGAGGTCAGAGCACTTGCTTTGCATATGCCCGTCCCTGGTTTCAATTTCTCAGGACCACAAAAAAATTAGCCTGACATGAGGGCTCACGCTTATAATCTCATCACTTGGAAGGCTGAGACAGGAGAAAGGCTATGCATTTGAGACCCACTTGGGATACATTATGAGTTCAGGACTATCTTGGACTACAGACCAAGACCCTGTCTCCAAAAAGTAAGTAAATAAATAAATAAAATGGGACTTAAAGATAGTAGCACATAGGTTGGTAGAATGATTGTATGAGTCAACTCTAATTTAAAAATTTTGATTAAGCCCAAATTTTTGGTTAGATTATCATGAATAAACAAATATTAGTTTGTGCTGATAGGTGTTCACTTTTTCTACTTTCACAGGCTTTATTTTCCTTGAATCAATAATTGCATAGTTTCCCTCTTTGCCTAGTTTTCTTTGTATCTATTACTAATTCTCAAATTCTCCAGAAGACTCTCAGTGGAAGAAAAAAAAATCTAAATAGTCCGTCAGCTCCTTCTGTCCTCCTGGGATCCTCCCAAGAGGCCTTCCATTCACCTCTTCCTTTTGGTCCTCTTGGGCCTTTGTCATCCTTACAAAAATAAGTTAGAATTACTACTTACTATCCTCCTAATTCCTCGGCTCCTCCTCTGTGCTAAATCCCACTCTCTGATTTGTACATCTTACTCTTTCTAGGTTTACTCTTTCATTTTGGTGGCGCACATCCTGCAGAGAAAGATTCTTGGTAGATAAAATTCAAGAAACTGTGTGAGCTTAAGTTGTCTATTTTCTACCCACCAACATGATCAGAGAAGAGAACTGGGGATTCCATTGCTTGGTATACAGGCTTTTAGATAACTAACCTGTTTTGAGACTCATGCTTTATTTTGGTCTCTTCTGTGCTGTTTTCCTTTGACCTAAAATATTCTTCAGCTCTTTTTTCTAGAAGTAGATATAATATTAATAATAGCATTGTTGGAAGAATCAAGTGACTGAATGAATGCTTGTGAAATATTTACCATGTGCCATGCACATAGTAAATGCTCAGGAAATGATAACTATTATAATTTTTCAATTATTAGCATTTTTGGCCTTTTGAACATAACTACAGAAAGCCATCTAAAGACAGGAGGAATGTGTATTAGCTAGCAGAATTACTGCACCAGACAGAACACCGTCTTTTAGAATTGGGTTGGAGCTATAGAGAAAGCTGGGTTCTTCAAGCTTTATGATAAAAAGAAGTGTACATGCTGTGACTGTCTTGGACAAGGAAGGGAAAAATGTCTTTGTATTTGATATTTTAGTATAGTATCTCTGCTTGTTCACACACTATTCAGAATTTTTTCCCTAAACCTTTGGTGAATTCTATGCTAAAAATACTGCCTTCCCATTTGGTGCAGCGAAATGTCATACCCAATAAACACCAACATACCAAGTGCTGCTTGCAGATCCTCAACCCAGAAAATCTAAGTCAACATGGAAGTGTGATCTTCTTCAGTGTCACACTTCATATCTTAACAGACTTATTCTGCAGAATTGTCTAAACTTGAGTTGTTATTTGAGTTACTTGCAATCCTGAGAACAAAGAACTCATATACTAAAAAGAAAGCAACATTGGGTCCAGTGCTCCAAACTCCCAAGTTGGTACTTTCCCCCATTACAACAGAGAATTACAGAATTTTCAGGGTGATCTGATCTAGTTCTCATACGTTACAGGAAATTGAGGCCCAAAGAAACTTAAATGCCTTATCCAGATTCATACTTGACACTAGCTTGTCCAGATCTTTTGGCTAATGTTTTCTGACCACAGTCTTGGTGTTTTTAAGAAGCCACTGGCCAAACTTCATTGTTTATATCAGAGACAAAACTACCAAATCCATTTAGTTGGCTGATGATGGAATATCAACTTCAGAATCATACAAGGATCTCTAAAACTTCCTGAATCACATTCCTTGAAGATTTGGGTTTAGTGGGTCTGAGATGGGCCCCAGGAATCTATACATTTAGTTAGCATTGTAGGTGATGTGGAATGGGGTGGGTGGACAGCCCGACTGTGGAGCCAATATTAACAGAAATTACAGTTGTATGTTCTATTCTTTGCTGATTGGCTTCTGATAATCTCCAATTAATGACTAGATACCCATAGGAAAGCTAAGTCAGTAAAAATCCTAGGCCAGTAAGGAGCCTCTAAGATTTTAATCTGCCAACCTCAGGTTGACGACAGCAAGGAGACTGGGCTGCTGATGGCATCCTTGCCAGGTGGAGATTGATCTGAAACTAAGACGCATCCAGGAAGAGAACAAAAAGTGATCTAGGAACCCTGGGCCTCCTCTCCCAGGGATGGATGGACACTAAATCAGAATTGGCAGCTCGATTTCACTTGGGAAAACATTTTGAAACAAAGGATATCAGTTTAAATATTTTAAAACAACATTTGAGAGAACGCAATTTTAAAATGTATATAGAAAATGTAATCGTGAATCATCATGAATAATAAACAAAGATGGGAGAGTGCCTTCCATGATGTTTTGCAAAATAAGAGCTGGAAGGGAGTTTTGAAGCTTCTTACTGAAGGGATCTAGGCGCCTTTGAGGGTGTGGCCTTCCCCGAGTAACTCCAGCTTTTTAGTAGAGGTTCTCTGCAGAGACTGCATCTCTTACTGATGTTTTACTTGTGCAGAATTCTTTCTTTCATTTTAATAGCACTCTAATTTTACTTTAGGGAGTCATTTTTGCCTCCCGGTCAATGTGCATGGTTCTCATCCATAGATTTCAGGGAGAAGAAGAGGGCCCCAGCTTGGCTAATCAGAGATTTCCATTGTTAATGACACTAACTGTATCAGAGATAGGTATGGGGCCAATAAACAACTCACTTGAATTTTTGCCAGAACTACTGGGAAAGAGTAGTTCAGCCCTTTTGCTAGGCAGGGCTAAACTAGCAGGAAGTGCTTGCAGTTACCTCTCCACCATGGAAGGAAAGCCTGACTTGGAAAGAAGTCGACACAGAGGAGAACAGAACCAAGAGTCAGAGAAGGACAAATTTATGAAAATGTCATCTGAGCGTCTTGCATAGGTATCTCTGAAGTTAGACGCACTTTTATATTTCTACTGCTTTATTTAGGTATTGGTAACCTACAACCAAAACAACCCTGACCATCTTTAATCTTCAGGGACTAGAGTCTGGGTACAAAAGCTGTGATGTGTATTTAGATTAATCTTAATAATTCTAATACATCCATTGTATTGTTCAGATTTCTGTTGCAAGAATAGAATGCCTGGCATGCACAGCTTAAAATTGGAGGCTTATTCCAGCTCATAATGTCTCAGACATTTCTGCCCAAAGTCAGCTGGTCCCAAGGCAGAAACATCATGGCAGAAGGGCAGAGAGGAAGAACGCTGTTTGACTCCTGTCATCCAGGAAGCAAAGAGCAGGGGATGTGCAACAGAGGAAGGGACCAGGGACCAAATATAGTCCTAAAGTTCATGGCTTCATGACCTGTTGCTTTACTGATCTCATAGGCATCTCTTAAACCAACTGAGTTGATAAAATCAAGACGAACTGTTATACACACTAAAAATGGGCTTGGGAAGAGAAAAATCACAGTATGATTCCCCCCTGAAGTAGTTTTAGTTGAGAATAACATAAGACAATCCAGGAAAATGGGTCAAAGGCACATGACTACAATACAATAAAGCTCTTTTGAGGTCAAAGCTGCCTTCTTTTTAGAAAACAAATAAATGTATACTATTTAAGAAGTAAAAGCACACTCAGTTTTTAACATAACTTTGCTAGTGGACAGTGTAGTCGGATGGCTTCATTTTATCTGAGTTTTATTGACACAAAAGCCAGACAGAAATTTGAAGAGCTAGTTTTCACAGCCCTTCAGTGTTTCTTCACAGGAATGCACCATATCACAGGCAGTGAACCCCGGGGGCCTCCAGAGTTGGAACAAGGGGATGTTGCTGGGTGCTCACTTGCCTCTGCATATCATCCTGTGCTCTCTGGATGGGTCTGGCCTCCACTTCTGGTAGAATCTTCTGGACTTCTTGTTCTACTTTTTCTAAAACTATCCACAGGGCATCGTCAGTTCTCACACGTAAAAAATGTCATGATAGGAAGGGGCCTTCTAACAAGTATAGTTCCTATGCGGTGGAGTTCCCTTGGTAACTCATCGGTGTTTAGGAGCCAGACAGAAGGGGCCAATGCAGACTTGTACATGTAGGAAAATTACTAGCTTCGTCAGTAAAATGGAAGTATTGAGTGTTAGCTTTTTTTTCCAACTGTGATAAAATACAGTGCCTGAGAAAATCAACTTAAGAAGGAAAGATTTATTTTGATTCATGGTTCAAAGATTTCAACCTATGCTTGGCTGGTTCCGAGGCAGAAAAACATCATGATGGAAAGGCAGGGCAGAGGCATTCACCACACGGCAGTCAGGAAACAGAGAAAACAAAGCCAGAGAAGAAGGGACCAGGGACCAGATATTGATCCCAAGGTCCTGCACCCAGGATGCACTTTCTTCAGCTAGATTCTAATCTTGTTTCTGTCACCTTCCAGTAATGCTGTTAAATGATCCTTCCATCAGTGGATTAATTCACTGAAGAAGTTAGCGTTCTTATTATCCAATTACTTCCCCAAAGCTCATCAGCAATGAAGCCTGCAAAACAATGAGCCTTTTGGAGGATCACTATGGATCCCAACCATATCAAAGAGGAACCGCCCCTTGCGGTAATTGTGAAGCTTAGATTTAATCTAACAACCTGCTTTATGGCTATCATTGTTCATATTTCAATGACATCCATTAACTTGCCCAAGGTCAGAAAGCCAATAAATAGTCACAACAAGATGCAAACTCAGGTCAGCTGGCCTCTAAAACACATCACCACTATGTCTGCTGTCCTAGAAAGGGAAAAGTATTATGAGCACCAAAACAGGATTGACCTTGTAGACAAAAACCGGAAAACATGGTTCACGACACATTTTTCCATCACACCCCAGAGACCTTACGTTCACCTCTTTAGTCGATATTTGCATGCCGGCTTTTTAGACATAAGCTTTACTGATTTGTAAGTCCTTTGGGGGAGGAATGACTTTTTTCATTTTATTTTCTTTTTATTCTAGTAAGTGTCCAATAAATATTAAGATCAAACTCGTTTTGTACACAGGTGTAAATATCTGCCAATAATAACTATATGCTACCAGGAACGAATCAGGTTCTGAGTGGATTATCTGCCTACCCTGTCAGTTTACGAAGTTCTGAACTTTTAGTAATAGTTCTCTTTGGGATTCCAAGCATAAGGTCACAGATACATGCCATCCAAATGAATCTTTGTTCTTTTTCCCCTTAACTGGCTACATGACTGGGCAAGTTACCTAGCTTTTCTGAGCGTGTTTTCTCCTCTGCAGAATAGTACTGTTACCGTAGAATCAGAGGAAGAGGTGATACTATGGAGAGAGTGCTCAACTATGGCTCACAGTAAGTTCCCAGCATATGTCATATATTACACTTAAAATATTAAAGGAAATGTGATATATTAAGGACACTTTATTTATAATTGGTTATATAGAGTCAAGGGAATCAGTGATGTAGGACTCCAGTGCCTGAGTTCTGGGAATATTAAGAGAACTGATACCCGGGGCACAGCTTTCTGGGAATTATTGTTTAAACGTCAGCCAGGGAGGAGGCTCTCCCAGGGGTTCCTCTAAAGAGTGCTGATCATAAATCTGTGTTCCTTTCTGAGGACAAACATTTCAAAAGGAATAGACTTTCTATAAGTGTTGTTATCTGGAAAAGAACAAATTTATTGATAAATAGGGTAAGAAGGAGACCGGTGGAGAGAGTATTTTAAAAGAGTATTCTTCAGTAGGCAACAGTGTAAACATAGCACATATTTCTGTTTTCACACAGAAATTAACATTTCCATTAGTATGTATTTGAGATACATAATAATTGCATTAGAGAGACAGCAGGTAGCTGCTGCCAGAGCCCAGCCTGCACCTGAGAGCTCAGCGGCACTGGGCCTTCACGTGTTCCATCCCTCCTGTGCCCAGAGACAGCAGGTAACACTTAAAACAGAAAGAGTCTAATTTAAGAATTTCAGGAAAAGAAACAGGGCCCATCAACAATACCAGAGCCTCAACTCATTGTAACAGAACCGTGAGGAAAGGTGGTAATAAATCTCCTGCAGAAATACCTGACACCCCAGAAAACGATACCAGGGATCTTAAAATAGCAGAACCCAAAGATGAAAAAGAAGATTATAATTTCTGGGCCCAGAAATACTTGGAATTAAAACAGAAAATGAAACAGGAAATGCAAGAGCTACGCCGGGACAGAGCTATGCTTTCAGCAAACATTGTCAAGAAGTTAGAGGAAAACAAAGAAGATACAAACCAGAAAACAATGAAGGCAATGCAAGAAATTAGAGAAGATTACCGCAGAGATATAGAAATATTGAAAGCAGACATTTAAGATGCGAAAACACACAGGAAAAAAAAATAGGTAACCAGTTTCAACATTTTGAAAATACAATATCAGACCTGGAAGATAAAATGGTTGAGCTGGAACAACTTAACTTCTGACCAAACAGTGGATCACAGAATAAATCAGAGAAGAAATAAAAAAAACTTCATAGAGTGAAATGATGAAGGAAACACATCATATCAGAATATATGGGACACAATGAAAGCAGTACTTGGAGGGAAATTTCATAACCATAAATGTACACATCCAAAGAACAGCACAGTTGCAAATAAACGCATTAATGATGCACCTTAAGACCCTAGAGAAACTACAACAGTCTAAGCAAAAAAGTGGTAGGGGTCTGGTGCAATGTCTATATGATTTTTAGTTATTGGTAGTTAACAGTTCTACTTATACAGGGTATTTGAGTAGGTGGAGAACAGACTGTAACTAGAGATTAGCTTTAGGTATCAACCAAAAAGTAGAAGAGTATTAATAAGATAGTGGACAAGCTGTCAGTACTCCTACCCCAGACTGAATTAACAAGGAAGAGCGCCGCTGTAAAGAAGATTCAGAAGAGTTGGGGGAGATTTGGGAGTGAAATGGGGAGAGTGTAGCTTCCAGATCTGTAGAATACTTTAGAATATGTGGTTCAGAGAGTGAATAAAGAGAGGGAATGATTTAGCAGCTAACTGATATATAGAGAGAAGTTGGAAGGAAAGGAGAGGAAAGGGGAAATAGGAGAAAAGTGAAAACAAAGAGGAACACAAAAACGTTTGCTTAAAAGGTCAATGGAAATCAGAAAAAAGAAAGAAAAAAAGAAAAAAATCAATGAAAAAAATGAGAAAAGAAAGACTAAATAGAAAAGAAAAAATATAGAAACAAAACCAAAAAAGAGAAGAAAAGACCATGAAAAAAGGAAAGAAACTAGAAGAGAAAGAAGAGAGAAGGAAAGAAAACTTAATCAGTTGCAGGAAAGGGAAGGACCTAAACTTTAAAGAAATAAATCGTAGACCAAAATGTAACATCACAACAATATCAGGACTTCCAAGGCAGGAGATGGGAGCAGGTGGGGAGACTAGATCCGCGGCAAGAGGTGGCAGCTGGTGATAGGACCTGGGCTTATGTCCACAGCTAGTGATGGCGGTGGATGGGGGTGGACACTGGCCCATATCTGAGGCGAGCGATGGTGGCAGGCTAAGGCTGCAGCCAGGAAGACCTGGCCTAGATCCACTTTTAGGGATAGCTCCTTGGCAAGAGATGTTGTCAGGTAGGCAGGGAGGCAAGGCTTCAAATGACAGGTGAGCTATGGTGGTGGTGGCTGGTGAGATCTGGGCTCAGTCTGCAGCGGGTGAAGGCGGCGGGCCTCGAGGCCCTGGCCCGTACCCTCAGCAAGTGCTGGTGGCAGGAGGAGACACCCTGCCGCCTCCACAGCAAGCTATGGCTGTGGGTGGGGAAAGTGGCTGTAGCTCCACAGAAAGTGGTGGCTGGGGAGAGACACTGGCCCAAGTCCACAACACCCAATTGGCAGCTGTGGGTGAGAGTCCAGGCCTAGCTCCTTAGTGAGAAACAGTGGGCTGGGGGATCTGTGCCTACCTCCACAGCGAGCGATGGTGGCAGACTGTGCGATGAGGCCCTGTATTGCAAAGAGGGATGATGGTGGTGGTGGGAGGGGATTCCTGGGCTCAGTCCGCAGCGGGTGAAGGCTGCAGGCAGTAAGACTTGCACTTAATCCACAGCCAGTACAGACGGCAGGCCTGGAGGCCCTGGCCTATATTGGTGGTAAGTGCATCATGTCTGTCCTTTTCTGAAATATTGTTCTTAGCCAACTGGAATATTCCTGCAGCTGCCTAAGAGGTTATATCCAGTGCTCTTTGGTCAGGGGTAGAACTCTATAGTCTGTTCTTCATGCCTCAAGATATGACACATCTACAGTGCAATTCAAGCTCCTGAGTCTTCGTAGTATCTGGTATTGTCAGCTTTCTCCTGTCATTCCCTGGTACTGCTTTTTCTATCCCTTACAACTATTCCAAGAACACTTTCTAAATAAATCTGTTTCAAGGGAACCTAATTTAGGACCACCACCTTGCAAAGCTGGTTTAATTGGCCTAGGAGAATTGGCTAGGCTTAGACCAGCTGAGCCCAACTTTTTGGCTAAAGACTTGGACTGGGAGTTCACTCCAGGTCCGATTGTTTGTGGCCGGAGAAGGGATAGTTACATAGGATAGGGCATATGAGAAGTACTAGAAAAGGGAACATCTCCTGGAAAAGGTTAGTCAGTTCCTGGGAAAGCAGACCTTATCTCAGGTCCTCCTCCTCAGTCTTTTGTAGATTTACTTTCTCCGTTTGGCATCTGCTGTGGTTTGGATCCGTAGTGTCCCCCCAAATTCTCATGTATTTGGATGTTATGGATTATCTATGGAAACTCATGCAGTCAGGAGATGGGGGCCTGGTCTGAAGCAGGGAATTATGGGTATGTGATGCATTATGGATGTGTGGTAGAAGACAGGTATGTGGGAGATTATGATTACAGGCATGTGGTGGATTAGGAATTTAAACCTGGAAGGGCCAAACACTGAGGCTGGACCCAAAAGGTGCAGATCACAGGGACACAACCCTTCCTTGTCCTGTACTTCCTCCCTTTCTCTTGGACTTGGCTTTCTGTTTGCGATGCTGTGAGGAGCTACCTCCACTGCCGCTTTCACCATGTGCTTCCACTGTTGTTGGTTGCCTGTAAATGGACTGAGACCTTCTGAAACTGTGAGATAAAAAGACCCTTTTCTCCTCTAAGTTGTGCATGTCAGATATTTTGTCACAGTGATGACAAAGTGACCAAGACAGCATTTTATTTCTCTCTTTTTTTAATCTACAGTTCCATGTTGGGATTGCAGACTGAGGTTTTGAATGGAGAGAGAACTGGACTATTGGATGATAGGACTGGTCTGGATGGTATTCCTAAATCAGACAGCTGTCTTTGCTGCCTCGAGTCTCAGTCAGGCTTTTAGATAAAATTAGAGAGTCAGTTCTGTAACTTCAATAACCAATACTTCTCTGAGAACTAACAGAGCAGAATCTAAGCCCTTGATCTTTGTGTCCTTGAGCTCAGCATAATATCTGGTACAGGTAAGAATTATGACAAGGGAGCTATCCTTTAATGATATGAATCACCCTGAGACATCATGTAGAGGTTAATCTAACAGTGTGCAATATTCTGGCTGCACAACATACTAGCCCTTGTTTGGTGAGAGTCACATGTGCCAGTTCTCTGGTGAACATTTATGCTTACTGCTACTGTGTAACAAATTACTATGAAACTTATTCATTTAAAACAACCATTTTATTATGCTCTAGAGTCTATGGGTCAAGAATTTGAACAGGGCACCATGGTGATGTCTTGCATCTGCTCCATAATGTCTGTGGTCTAAGTTGTGATTGTGACACCTGACTGTAACTTGACAACTTGACAGTGAGGGCTGAAACCACTGATGACATCCTCACTCACAGGACTGGCGGTCAGCAATGGCTATTGCTGAGGCATCAGCTCAGCAGTTGACCAAAGCACCAACATGTGATTTCTTCATGGGACCTAGCCACAGAATAGTGATCCCAGGCGAGTAGGACTTCTCACATCAGGGCTCCATGAGCAGTGTCCCACCTTATAAGCAGAAGCTTCATCACTTTAATGACTTAGACTCTGAACTCATACTTCGTAATTTCTGTCACATTCTATGGGTTACAAGCACGTGACAAATCTACCCCAAAAAGAATAGGAGAGTCAGGCACCTCCTCTTCATGAAGAGGATGAAGTGGGCCCACATTCTCACAGAGCATGGGAGATTGGAGAAATGGTGGCTGCCCTCTTTAGAAAACACAATCTACCACATATGTGTTTCCTCCTTTGATCCTTCCCTTGTCTTTAGAATTAGGTCTTATTGTTCCTCTTTACTAATGAATAGCAGGCTCAGATAGATTAGACAACTTGCCTTTGATTGAAGCCAGCCCATGGCTGAACTGCACTTAAACCTAGCCTCTAGGAAGCAGGTGCTCTCAACAGCATATGACGCTGCTTATAAGAAAAGGAAACTGAGCAAAGCAAGGGCATTCCAAGGCCAGTCCTCCCTAGGTACAAGATCAGGAGTGGGGTAAGTATTGTTTTGCCCTATAAGGTTGATGACTGCCCTCATGATCTGATTCCTGTGCATAACTCCCCAAGGTTGCTTACCATTGTTTTTGGAAAGCTGTGCACTTATGTGTACCTTCGATGGCTCTTTTTACCAGGTCTGTGCTGGGCAGAGAGGCTTCTGTCTGCCTACTCCTTTTCAGTAGTATTTTTTATTTTTGAAAAAAAAGAGTCTAGGGAACAATTAGTAGGAGCAAACTCTGATCCCTCCATAAAGGCAGCACACATGACTAATTTATGCCAGGAATATCTTCTCTTCCATAATCTTCTTTTAGGGACAAACAAGAAACACATTATTCAAAAAATGATCCCTGATGCTCACGTGTTTCTTGGCCCTCACTGTACGCTCCACAAGTTTTTGTGATCTCTCCCCGTCAACTAGTTTCCTAAGGCTTTGGAGGACAAGGATGTTGCCACACTCTTCCTTAATACTGCCCCTTTCTATACTTCATTCTTAATAAGTAGTAAATACTGACTGATAAGGCCAGAGCCTCATAGAGTTTCTTAGGAAGAGGACTCATGCACTTCTCAAAAAGAACTTTTTGCAAGCCTCCTGTATTACAGACATTGTGATAGATGCCACTGATCCTTGTGACCCAGAATCAGGAATTTAGAAAAACCAAAGATGAACTTTCTGAGCACCGTGCAGAAGGTCAATACCATCAAAACTGGCGTCTAAAAGCACAGAACTGTTAGAAGCCTTCCTGGCAAGTGCTCTGAGGATACAGTCTCTACACTGTCAGGGGATTCTAAAGTCAGATATTTAGGAAGCTCCTGAATAGGAATTTAAAAATTCTAAATCTGAGCTTAAATTTCTCCAATAAAGTTGTCTGAGTGGTGCTTTTTGGCTGAGGCTATCAGACAGGAAAGGACAGCTCTTCCTCTTTATTTCAAATTAGACTTATACCAAGCAAGATTTTTCCACTCTTAATTTATTGACATTTCACCTCAAAGCGTCCTGAAAAGCCACAACCTCTGGAAACACTTTTGCATGCTCCAATTCAGCTGATACAGCCATAGATAAAGCAGTTAATAAATTATGGGTATTTATCTCAGTGTCTGTCTTCACTCATAATTCATAAATCCATAAATCCTTGATCCAAATATAATCTGATTGTATAAAACTATTTCCTCAACATACCATGGACAAGAATAAAACAACTTCTTTAAATAATTACCTTTGGGATATGAAAGAAAATGTAAACATTTTATTTGGCAGTTGTCTCTGAACACATGAATAAATAAATGGAAAAGTACATATTAATATCTCTTTTGGAGTAACAGATACCATTAAACGCTTATTTATACATCTTCACTGCAAAGAACAGTTACACAATTAAATTTTGTCTTTAAAAGGTAACTTCCCACACCACTGGACTGGACAGTTAAGGATGGAGTACTGATAGTGCTTCGTTGTAGCAGTCCCAATGTTGAAAGGCATTCATCTGCAAGTCTAATAAGAAAAGTCATCATGCATTGAGTTCATCCAGGTCATGTATTGTAGAAAGTTTCTGATGGCAGCCACAGAACTGATGTCTCATGCGCTTAAGTCAACTATCACATGTTTGTAAATCTGTGTGTTTCCCTTAAAACTGGAAGCGAAAAGAAAATTACGCTTATTAATGGACACATGCGTGAATGATCTTGGCGCCTGAACATTTAACTCCTGAAATTTCACAAATTTGGCTTTCTCTGCATCCCAGTTATACACTTGAGTGAAGGAGTAATCACTTCCGAGAATTGCGTATTGGTAGTTATTTATCTGAAGGGGCTGGAACACCATGGATCCTCGCGATGGCATTCTCTGGATGTCCTGGAACGAGGCGCCTCCCCATTTCATGACTTTGGAATCACCAATGAATCTTGTCAAGCAAATGTACACGTCACCTTTCACCGAGAAGTGCTTTACTGCATATACATCCTCCATATTAGGAATGTCAGTTTGGTTAGTGAATAACTGCGTTGCTTTATTCCACTGATAAATTACAGGACGCTGGGAACTACTGGACAAGATTAAATGAGGTGTTCTGAGTGTCAGAGGTGTTCTGGCAATTTCTAGGTATTCCACGTCAGTGTCTCTGTACCAGGCATGTAAGGATTGATGGGAGTAGAATCCATTTCCATTCCATTTATAAATGGTAGTAAAACCAGCTTTCGAACTGTCAGCAACAACAAAGTACCAGTCGTTTTCAATCTTGAAGGTCTCTATGTCATTTGGTTTTCGAATTTTGAGAATTTCGATATCCTGGATTTTTATGAATTTGTTTGCAAAACCATCTCGCTTGTAGATATGAGAGCCGCCAAACAGCTGGGCTACAATAACATAGAGCTGAGTTTCAATGACTATAGGTTTGCACACTACAGTGGACGTGCCTGGGGAAAGACAAATGAGCGATTAGTCATGTAGCCATGCTCCTTGGAACAGTAAACATGCAGGTTGGGGCCGTACAGCTTCCACCAGAACGGCCTGAAGTAAGAGATTTTTAAGCTTCAAGGCCAATGGCAGCAGCGTTCTAAAGTTGTATATCTTCCCATCTTACAGGACGTTGTTACAGACAACAAAATCGTTGCGTCGTAGCAAACTGCTCTCAGTGCTCAGGACTCTTAAGTACAGCTTTCTTGAAGTAATTTCTTACTTCCTGAAGAAGGAAAAGTATTGCTTTCCCTGACACATCATAAATTAATCTTAGTAATTCTAATTTAAAGCACCATTTATTGGGAATTTACTACATGCTTCGTCAAAACACCTCATTAATGTTTCCTAGCAATTTCGAGATAAATATTCTTACCTTCTATTTTTCAGATAAACAAACAGAAGCTTGGAGAGGCTAAGTGGCTCTCAGATGCTACAGAGTTGTGATTCAAACCAGGGCTCCCTGCCAACAGTCTTAGGCTTTTGATCTAAACGGAGGACAGATTATCTTTTTGTTGGCTGCAACTTGAGCCAGGATCCCGCAAAGTTCTAGAACCATCCTATGGAAGCTACCGGGTTGGTTTAGGCAGTCTCCTGCTTCACCTCTAAGTATTTTTCTCTAAGTGTGAACCACTCCTTGCTCTATAATAACTTCTTCTCAGAATCCCCTGAGGAAGGAAAGAGGAGTTGCTTGTCATTTTTCTAGAGTTTTAGATCACTGACTGCAGAAGAGAAGGAAGAGATTTCTTTGAGAAAAGTGAAAGAGGGATATAGGCAGGAGAAATGCTCCTAAAAGTTATTTTTGGAAATCTAGATAATGATAAGGGGTCTGTCAGCAACCTAGGTTGGTATTCTTTTGCCAGGGGTCTGGCATTATCAATAAACTGCGATCTTCTATAGGGAGGTGAGTTTTTAAAAACCCAAAGAGAGACAGAGTAGGTTTGGGCCTCACGCTTTACTACTAAAGCTCTAAGGCAGAAAGCTCTACATTAGTTTTTTCTACTAACTGATCTTTCCACCAGGCAAATAATTTTATTTGTAATTCTTTTCAGAACTAAACTGATTGTTTGACTTTGGGAATCACTTCACTTCTCTGGTGTTTAGGATTTTCTTTTTTTAACTCTGTGTGATAAAGATTTAGAATAGATCAAAGATGACGATGACATTTCACCCTATGTATCAATGTTGATTGACTGCTTTTGACTACCTTGAGAAGGAGTCTGTGGCTGTGTCTGCACCCTGCAAGAAAGCACCTCCACGGAGTAGCAGTGTCTTTCTACAGGGAGGTAGAGTACTTCATACCTTATGTATGTTGTCATCTGATATGGGCTTCAATGTTTACAGACCTCAAAACTTCATGATGAACCTAAACACCCAGTTCAGTAGATGACAAGGTGAGGTCTTCAGGAGGCATTTTAGTTTGGGTTCTTACAAAAGGCAGAATTGACAGAAATTATTACAAGAGGATCTATTTGGAAGGCTTACAAGTCTGAGGACAGAGATAGTCCAAGATGGCGGCATGCACGTGTGAGAGCTGGAGGGTCTGATGCAATCAGGTCATGAAGGTAAAGCTCTCATCAGTGGAATTGGTGCCCTTATAAAAGAGCTTGGGGGAAAACTGAGTAGGTCTGTTTTTGTTGTCCTTTCTTCCACCATGTGAGGACACAGAAAAGGTATCTTTAAAGAAGAGAGATAATCCTTAGGAGACATTGAATCTTCTGGCTTCTTGATCTTGGACTTCCAGGCTTCCAGAAATGTGAGATAAATTCTATTTACAAATGATCCACTCTAAGGTGTTTTTTGTTATAGCAGCAGGAAAAAATTAAGACATCATCTTAGCTGAGATGACTTCTGAAAGTTAGTTTGCAAATGTTTACTTAATTTTTCTTTCAAGTGATCAGCTAAAAAGTCATCCAGAGAAATTGAAATTGATGTACTGTACACAGGTCAGAATAAGCTTTTTAAGACCACATGAAACTCTGCTGCAATCTGTTGGAAAAGAAATCACAATATTTTTCTTTGAGGAAAAAAGGGATTCTAAAAGGCCTCAGGTTAGTAGAATCATTTTATCTGGATGACTTAGTCTCAAGCAAGCTCCACACTGTCTTGGAATAAATAAGGCTGTTGGTCACAAGCAAAATCTAATTATGATTCTTCATAGCTTGTTTAATGGGTGATATTTTACTGGAATGTTGGAGAACATTTAATAGCAGATTTAAAGATGTTACCTGGTAAAACCAATGTAAGCATTTCAGAATTGTTCTAATATTTTAAACATTGCTCAAGTGGGAAAGAAACATATGAGATCACCTAAGTAATAATTTTTATGAAAGAAGTTGGATTCCATGGCCAAGTTAATGAGAAGAATAATGCAAATAGTTTTCTTCACTACAAGACCTCCTTCTGACCTTTAATATGTGTGCTGTGAATTTCTAAGAGGAAGATATAATTTATAGATTTATTGGACCACACAATAGTCTTTTTGTTACAAGATATATACTAGTATATTATAAAGAAAATATTCATGTAACAGAGCTTATGACTTGTTTATACAAAACTTATTTCATAGTTAGGAAAAGAGGGGGCTGAGAATATAGTCCAGTGGCTCAGTATTTGCTTCCAAAACAAAATTAAAAAAGAAAAAGAAAAAAAGGGGGGGGGGCCAGTGAAAGTGAGTGGTTTGCCTAGCTAAATTAGAAATTTTTATCACAGTCCACTGCTTTTGTTTGAAGACAAATAATCCATCTTTTCTTGTGTATTTGGTATGCTGGGTCTAAGCTAAATTTTCTGAATCCATGATCACATTATCTTATTAACAACCCTGTGACTTTTTTTTTTTTTTTTTTTTTTTTTTTTGCCATTGGCCAAAGCAGTTTAACTTTCGGGTTCCCTCACAATTTAAGAAGGCTTTTCATACCAGTAATGTTGTCATAATTCCGGAAGGTCTTTTCTACGTGGTCCCACTCAAGGAAAATGCATTTTCCAGTAAAAGGCTGAGCGATGACGACGTATTCATCATTCATATAAGAAAAAGTGTCTATGGACAGTGATTGATAAGGCAGGTCTTGCGACTTTGCAAATTCTGCAAAAATAGGAAATGATGAATAACTTTAAGCTCTTATTAATACTTTTTTCCTTGGCTAGCTCTCAAATATCGGCATGAAATACATTTATTTTGCAGACAGTGTAAAATGGCAATTTTATTTGGCCTTTAAACATGATGTCTTAATGGTCCATAATTTAATATTGTTCAGTTGGCTTTTAAGATATTAAGAAATCCTATCATTCTTTTACATGCAAAAAACTGGTAGTCCTTATTTTCATTTTATGTTGCAAATTGATTTTAAGTACATTACCTGTAATAATGCAATCAAAATCCTTGGAGGAGAGACTATTGATTTTGCGTTTCTTGTATTCTGGGGGCCCTTCGCAGTAGATATCTTCCACAGTTGCATTGGTGTGGCTGAGCCATTCCACCAGCCACTTCAGTTTACAGTCACAATTAAACGAATTCCCTCTCAGGTCTCTGAAAGACAAACCTCTGCTGCTTTTGCGGTACACCAGCATGATTTCCTACTCTAGCAGTTAACGTGTAGAATGACCTTACCTGGCTTTACACTGTGCCTGTAATTGGTCTAGAACTTGACTGATCATTCAGTTTGGGCTTGGAGAATGACTGAAGAGGTTTTGGGGGTTTTTTGTGTTCTGTTTTGCCTTTTTTTTTTTTTTTGATACACGATCTTACTGTAGAGCAGACTGATCTTGAACTCACTGTGGAAACCCGGCTGGCTTTGAACTCAAAGCAATTCTCCTGCCTCAGCCTCCCAAAGGCTAGGATTATAGGTGTGTATCACCATGCCCAGTTTATGTGGTTCTGGGGAGTTGAATCCAGGGCCCTGCACTTGCTAGGAAACCACTTTAGCCACTGAGCTATGCCCCATCCCTACGTAGAGAGCACTTCTACAGGCCACTCCAATCAATAGAATCTTATGACTTATTCTTTCTTTAATTCAAAGGCAGCTCAGTCTAAAGCAGTGCTATCAATAGAAATAGTGTATAAACCACAGACAGTTTTCTATAGCTGCACTGAAAGAGTAAAAAGAAACAAATATAATTAATTTTAATAGTACATTTTATTTAATTCAGTACATTCAAAATACTATTGGTGTTCTCCATTTTGAATTTGTTTTCTTTTAACTAAAAATTTTATAAACTCAGTTTCACATATTTCTGATGAAAATTTAGCACCTGATTTGAGACATAATGTCAATATAAAATACCTACTGGACTTCAAAAACAAATTCATCCTCTCAAGTTATTCCAAACACTCAAAAGTTTTCAAATAATTGAGCTGAATAACAGTTTTTAAGTTTAAATTTTGAAATGTTAAGGGGGCTAGAAGGTAGTGTGGTGACAGAGTTCATGCTGAATACATTCGAGCCCGTGGGTTCAGTAAAACCCCTCAAAAACACACAAAAATCCCCCTAAAATTTAAAATTCAACTCCTCATTTGCGTTAATTGCACACTGCAAGGGCTCAGGTGCTGTGCAGCTACTGCGCTGGTCAGCTCAGATTCAGCGGACAGAGTACAGTGTTTCTGCACCATATTTAATTAAATTGAGTGAATTACTTGTTTTTCTTTTTCCTCAGAGACATAATTAATTCTTATCCTATTCCATGGTTTATCAATTCAGTTTTAATAGGGAATGGCTTTGCCACAGCAGAATTAATGCACACACACAATGGCTCATGTTTGTAATATACAATACAGCACAGTTAAAATTTCCACATATGGTCCCAGCTCGCCCAGTTCTTTGTTTATTTGTATTGCTTTTGTTCAGAAATGCCATTTCCTTTTCTGGTCACACAGAATTTCTAAGCGAGGTGCTGCCCATTCTGCCTGCAGCATATACGTCATTTTTAAATGTTGAAGACTTTAACAATGTTTCTGAGGGGAGGTACTCATGAAAACCAAGAAATTCACTGAAAGGCAAGGTGGCTTAGATCCTCAAATGGTAAGATAATTCTTGATTTGGGCGTATCAGAATAGGCCAAGAAACCAAACCTCCTGTGGGATTGCCTAGATAAACTGAGGTAATTTCAAGTGTTAAATTGACACAAGGTTGAGAAAGGATTCCCTCATAAACTCCAGTGCAAGTGTGCCATGGCTCATAATCCAGTTTGCAAGCCATTCGCACGGCTGGTTTCATCTCCCAAGACTTCTCTCCCTGACAGGGAAAAATGAACGCCAACCCTTCTCAGCTATCATAAATCAGGACAGATAACGATCTGTGCGGGACTCTGAGAAGTGTCTGGACTCTGGCATTCTCTTGGAAATAAACCACCATTCAAGAACTAGGGTAACAGGCACAAAGGAAGGGCTGGGGGACTACTGGGAAGAACAAAGATAGTTTTTCATTGGTTTCCTGATTTGAAGTTAAATACTGGGCTGAGAAGAAAATACTTTGATTCTTTTTGTTATTGGAGAAAAGTTATTTTGAATATATAATCTATAGTGAAGTACCTGAAGAGTGAGAAATGTTTGTTTTCACATATTCTTTAATTTGTTCCTATATTCTGCTTTATGGAGGTTTAAATACCCTCCTAGTGTTCTGGAAGGCCACTTACTGAAACTAAAGTGCTTCTGAGGGGCTAGGCATATAGTACTTGCTTTGCTTACAGCAAAATATACAAATTCCTTGCAAAGATCTTTCACTCTGAGGCTTAAAAGTCAAAGTTTGAAAGCTCTTTTGTTTGAAAAAGGGTCAAAAATAATTAAGTTCATTCCCTTCCTGGGGCTTCAGCCAAATTCCTGGGGATTAAGCCTAGAGTTGTTGTTCAGTCTAATGAGAGAAAGGCAAACTTTCCTTCCCTCCCCCACTTCCTGCTCCATTACTCTGTTGACCGACCAACCAATGGGTGTAACCTTTCGTCTTACCCTGTCACTTTCCCAGACTTCTTTATGTTTTTTCTCTTTAGCCCTATATCCTGTACCTCATGAGAAAAAAGAGATCTTGAAGTTTCTGTCGAAGTCTTCCCTTCTCACTTCTCAGGAGACCCTTATGGCCACCCCTCATGCACCGACACATGCCTTGTCAGAGTAACGCCTGAGAGTACTGTGCACTCAGCATTCCCAGTGGTAATACCATAGAAGACTCAGATGCAAGGTCTACATAAATTTAAATTTTAGGCTAATTTAAAATGATAAGATTTAAAACTCTAATTTTAGTGCCAATTACAAATACTAATTCTCAATACCAGGTTTCCTTGTTAATTACTGAAGAGTAACTAATTAATCAGTGGTTTTTTTTAGGTCCTCTTACACATTTGTTAAAGAATCCAGGCCTTTGAAAATATCTTTTGGAAGTGTCTGGAGATTGTTGTTTGCGAGGCTCCTAAAAAAAAAAAAAAGGTATAAACTATAGTTACAAATTAATGAATGCATTTAGCAACAAAGCTTAATTATGAATCCTTTTTGCTGTTTCCAGTCTACTCAGTTACTTGGAGCATTTTCAATTCTTGTAAGATGCTGCTAGGATTCCCACTGTTGTTTTTTTAATTTCTGACCTCTTTGCTTCAACATCCACTCAGTATTTATGTAACACCTTGAGTTGGTTAAAGGCAGTAACAACAACAGTAACAATCACAAGTCAACAACAAAATGGTGCCTGGGTACTGCTCCTTTTGTTTAGAACAGAATACGAGATTCACACATTTCCAGATGTTTGGTTTAAGTTATCTCCAAATCATGACTTATTCAACTGGTCACTGTGTCCATCTCCACATGGGACCTGTCTTCCCGCTAGGCCTGGGCTTTTCTCATCTTCCTCCACTCCTGCTCCAAAGTATAGCTAAACTTCCAGCCTCTAGCCAGTAATATAATACCTGTATTCCTTTGTCCGATACATCCTTTCTTCTCTACAAAATATGCACATGATCCCTTTCTTGATTTTGAAAAGATTTTGACTTTATTCACTTCACCTGAGAGAAAGTTTTCTCACAAATACCCATCCAAATCATTCTCTTTAATTCTTTCTTTTCTCTTCTACTGGCTGGTACTTGCCTTATCACAAGATTGTTTTCCCTTTCTCTATTTGTTTTTCCAAATTACTGTAATGATTCTAATTAAGGTGAACAGATAAGAACTATTCCCATATAGAGAAATGTAAAATAATAAGATGTTGATGCTATATGATTGGGAAAGGACACCAGGTACTGGAATTTTCAGGTTTTAGTAAGCATATAATATATTTTCATTTTTTTCACAATAAGACAAAAACTAAATGAAAAGCATCTATGCTGTTGGCCTCTGAAGCCCTTGAAAAATCCTCTCAGAAGTCCTTTAAGACGTTCTTAAAGGTCCTTTATGTCTTCCAATCCTCTAATTAAATATGAGATTTTTCAAGTGCAAACATTTGAGACTTTTAAAACTTGTTTTTAAGTTAACCATCTCATTTTCCTGGCTTTTAGAAATTACTACTAAATGAGAACACTCTCTTCAACAAATCATAGAACGGAAGAATGGGAGTAGAGTCAGAAAGCTCTAGTCTCAAGGATAGTTTTGCAGTGAAAGCACAGCTTTGGAAGCATCCGACTCCACTGATTCCTCACGATGTCACTTTGGTTAAGCAACTTTTCTGATACTCAGTTTTGATTTTTTTTCTCTGTGAAGTTCGTGATGCCTTAACTCAGAAGATTGTTGGAAAAAGCAAATAAAATAATGTAGAGAGGTGCCTAGTGTCTAGTCTAGTCTTCATAAAGAGTACCTGGGAGGGAGAAGGAGAGAGGAAGGACTCCTGTGTTTTCATTGCCCACGAAACAATATTTAGAACAGTAACCACAGGAGTGACTAAATAGCAGTAATAAAATGCTGCTAAAGAAGATGAGTCAAGAAAATGCCCTTATAATTCACCTTACTAACTAGCATTTAAACATTTTCCCCCCATGGTACTAAGAATTAAATCCAGGATCTTGTGCATGCAAGGCAGGTGCTCTACCCTGAGCTATACTCCCAGCCCATGACTGGTGTTTGAATTAAGAGATTTCTTCATGTCTTGAACAGTTCAAAGACACTCCCAAGACATGTGTCCAACTGGTTTTTGGGCGCAATTTGTCTGAAAATTCTCATACTAGCTTTTTCTCTCCTTCAGAAACCAGCTCAAATTTCAGTTGGCTTCAGGTCACATCAAGAGAGGCTTGGCCACCAGTCAGCAAGCGTGAAAGGATGTGGCAGTTAAATCCTGCATCGCTGCTGTCCATGGGGTTAAAAAGAAAGAGGAACCATGTTGGTGTTTTTGTCTAGGGGGATAGTTTTAAATCATGATAAATCTGGAAGTTCTACTTTCTGTCCCAAACAGGAATGGTCTGAGCCACCTATGCCTAAAGTTGAAGCCTACCCTCAGAGGCTCTGGCAAGGTAAGAGCGCAGACACGGGGCTAAGGGGATCCTGGCACGGAGAGAGGGTGTTATTGTATGACAAGATGGAAAACTTAACTTGGGAGAATTGGGAGATGGGACTGAGCAAGACATGTCACTCCAGCTGTAGGGTGAGGCGTTGTGCTTCTTTAAAACTGTTGGAGGGAAACTCTTACATGGCAACTAGAGGATTTGGGGTTGGTGCTTAAGAACGCATAAGCAGTGCTGGTGAGAAAGCAGGTGGGAGGATTTGCTGTACCCGATGTCAACCTTTCACCGCTCCATTGCCAGAAAACTCACTGAAGCGCTGACTGACAATGGGCTGCTTGTAAAAGGGATGAAATGGGGTTTTGTCTAGTTTTGGTGAGTGACAGGCCTATGAAGGATGCCTGGACTCATAGAAGAAGAAAGATGTAAGCCCCAGAAATGAGAAGACTTCCAGAGGCCCAAGGCCCTGGAAATAAAGGTCAGAGTGTTTCCCTGGGTCTCCAGAGGACCTCATCATATCAGGTCACGTTTGGATAAACATAATGAAGGCAGAGGACGTGGGCAGAAAGCAACTTAGGGAAACAAAGCTAACGAATTCTTGAAATTATTCTGTAAAAATATGTGACAAGGTCCTGATATAAAGCCACCTTCTAGTGCAGGCTGTTGGTAGGGGTCGAAGGAAGTGTCAGATACGGAAGGGGCTCAGCAGAACCTACAAAGTAAGAAGAGGAAGTAACTCTGTGTTAGCTGTGGCCAGTTAAGAGAGTTTACTAGTTCTCAAGTGAAGAAAAATTGGAAATATTAGCAGCCCAGATGAGAAGCGGAGAAATCTATTTTGTCTTACATTGTCTATAGCAGCAAAAAATCGGAAGCAACCTTCACATTCTTTATTAAAGGATTGTGTGACTACAAGACAATTCATAATTAACATGTAATATTATGTAGATTTTTAAAAATAAGGCAAATATGTATGATTTAACATGATAAGTAAAAAGAAACATAGAGAATATTATATAGAGTGCAACCCCTGGCATAGGCTGATCATATGTCCACAGAGGAATAAAGAAAGCAATATAAGGAAATGTGAAAGCTGTCAAGTGAAGTTACATATTATTGTGGGTTTACTGGGATCATTCATTTTGCTATGAAAGTGTCGGGATTGTATTTTTTTTTCTTTCCCAGTGATGTGTGTTACTATTTTATAATCAGAAGAAACAAAAAATGAAATTGCCTTTTTTTTTAAAGGCCCTGTTTCTTAGTGTATGGGGGGAGGGATGGGGGGTGGGGGGTGGGTGTGGCTCTTCTGTCCAGTGAGAACTCAGTCATTCTGCTAAGTTGATTACTTGGCTCTAGAGCTACAGAGGTAGGGAAAGAATCACCGTCATGGCTGGTGTGCAGACGCCTGAGTTGTCAGGTGGCGTGAATGCCTCTCTCTTCTGCAAGGTGGGACTGCCTGCTTCCTCCAAAGCTTCCACACGGTCTCAGGCCCTCACTCTCTGGAGATGACTACTAAATCTCATGGGAGCACGGTCAGCCTGGACTTGGAGCCAGTGCTATGCCTTTCCCACACTGGTTAAGGCTAGCAGTAAGGAAGGCCTTGAACCTCCAAAAACTTTCATGGCCAATGACTCTTTCAGGGAGATTTTCCACAGGGAAGAGATGTTAAAGACACCAGACCAGGATGTTGGAAAGAAAAGGCTGCCTGGTGTCTGCTCAACGTTTGATTGTTACACAGAAAGGGTAGAAAGTGTGACATCTGGTCCTTTTAAACAGCTAGAGCTATTGAGACAACTTTTTTTTTCAGGTTAAAATTAGGGTTATTTTAGGGTTGATGTTGGGATTATTGGATTCTTCAGATTCCACTTCTTCCTTGAGTTTTGCTCCCCAGAAAACAAACAAAAAATAATAATTGGATTAAACCGTCCCAGTTTCCTCCCTGACACTACCTCACTTCCAGACTCACAGAGTAATGACTTAATATTATTATTCCCTTTCCTCAATAGGAGCTCTGTTTGAAATATGTGGTATAGCATTTGTAAAACTAGCCATAACTCTTCCTCTCAATGCTTAATTTAAGGAAGTGTGGTGCCGACTTCATCTCAAGTAGATTAGAGATTAAATGTGAACTTGATCACTCTCGGGAGGGTGCTCTCAGCCAACCTAACCTCTCTAGGTTTCTATTTTCAAATCTGAGTTTTATTGATTGTGAGAATTTGCACATGAAGACAAAGGGCAATGAGAAGTTTGGAAAAACATTTCCTCGTTGCTAAATTTTTTTGAGGATGATTCTGTTACAAGTACCAGAAGGACGTTATTTCTACCCACCAAATCCCCAGGGCCTAGTGTAGTGACTGGCACAGTTAGTCTTCAGTAACTTATAAGTGAATGAATGAATGAATGAGTGAGTGACACTCCCTGGAGCAGTGGACGAGAGGAGGAGAACTTATCTAGATTTTTTTAAAAAGCAGCAGATGTTTTTTTTTTTTTTTTTCTCAAGTCCTTGTGGCAAGACCCTGAGTTGGAGAAGGCACAAGCTCTGCAAGTTGCTCTCGTGCACCAGCACTACCCAGGACAGACCTGTTCCCCATCTCATACCTCTCCATATCCCCCTCCAGTGCCACCCATGGGGATCATTCTTGATTCATGTGGAAGACCTTGAAAGTATGACTTCAATTCAGAGTCCAACTGGAAACATCATTCAAAGAAGGGTTCCTAAACTCTGGTCTGCAGACTGTTGTCCCTGTAGATCAATCTGTGGGTAGTCAGGACAGAAGAGCCTAACCAGAGGTGAGGGGTGAGTGCAGCTCTGCCCCCTCAGTGGCTCCAGTCAGGTTCTACTGCTGCTGCTGAGCTGACGGGAGGCACAGCTTTGCTCCCTGCTCCCCCACCCCTGCTGTGTGCCAATCCAAAGCTGTCCTTCAGCAACCTGCTGCAGCTAACAAGAAAAATTACTTCCTCCTGCATTTTCAAGAGTATGGTCTTTGACTAAACTGGTCCATGCTGTCAACAAGATTGGGGGGGCCACTGCTTTAAAATACCCAGAGTATTACCTAATAACTGGACCTCTAGTTGCCTCAAACCTAGCTGCGCAGGGTCAAGCATTCTCTAGGGCAGACCGCCATCCCTTCCCACAGACATGACGACCATTCCCACCACTTGGTATTCTGAATGTTTGCCTGAGAAAACCTCTAACATGGCTACGGAACCTACTAGAAATTCTTCTCTCTACAGCCGACCAGACTGGCTCAGCCAGCACGTTTGTTTCATTGCCAAGGGGCTGTGCTGCTAAGAAAGCAACGCCCACAGCCATCTGGGGTGCTCCCAGCCCCCCTGCAATGCGGATTCTCAGCTTGGGTTTCTGTCTCACTAAACCAACAGCACTTCAGATGCAACTATTTTGATTTCATATGAAATGTTTGAAGGGGATGAGTACATGACAGCGTTCAGTATCCTGTCCCAGGACTAGAAGAGGTTAGGCAATGAGTTCCGGGTTCTTCCCTGCAAGGGCATTTGCTAAGTACCAGGCTCTCTTCTGAGCACTTTGCAGATACTGATTCATTTCATCTCAGACTGAGCTTGGAGTAGGTACTCCTACTCCTGGTTTCTACAATGTGTTGGCACACATTATTGTCACCCCATTCTACACAGAAGCAATCTGGGACACAATAAGGCTAAAGAACCTGCCCAAGGTCCCCTAGGTGTTGACCCCAGGCATCTGGTTGCAGAGATTTCCCCCACAGCTGCTCCATCACGCTGCCTCTTTACATACGTGCATATGTGAAGGCAACAACAGAGCCATCCTTCCTGACACAAAGGCACCCAGAGTTTGTGGATGTCATACGCATTCTTTGTGCTCCCAGGGATGAGCAGCCTGTAGCTACACCACAACATGTATAGATTAATGACAGTTTCCCTAAATATCTTTATACACTTGCATAATACTTGCTTCAATGGGTCACAGCTATAGTGATAATAGTTTGAAACCCAAGGACAGGAAAAAAAAACCCTCAGTGAGTATTAACAGAAATCATTTGTAAAGTTTAGCAATTTTATCATCGTGGTCCATAAACTAATATTTAACGTGTTTTTTCCTGTTTAAAAAAATAACACCCATTCATCAGAAAAATTTAGATCTTGCTGAAATGCATACGCATCAAACACTGAACATACTACTATAGTCTGAGTGTGGTTTATACCATCAAGCTTTTGCAGGAATTTAATCCCCACATCTAATGGTAGAAAGTGAAAGGGTAGATCTAAAAGAGTAGAAACCGTAGCCTGACTATGGTGTTTCGAGGTGGGGCCTTTACAAAGCAACTAGCTTTAAATAAGTTCATGAGAGTGACACCTTCATGATTGAATCCTGGTGGCTTTACAAGAAGAGAAACTGTTGTGGTTTAGGCCTGGAGTGTCCCCACAAAGCCTCATATACCTAGGAAACTGTGTAGCTATTGTCACTCCACTGGTGACAGTGTTGGGGAGTGGGGACTGGCTGAAAGACATAGATGCTTGAGAATTGACCTGGAGAGTTGTGTACTAGCTTTGCCCTTCCTCCCTGACTTGGCTGTGATCTACCATGCCGTAGGAACTTTCTCAGGCTTAGGCCTGCCATGTGGTTCCACCATTTAGGCTGCTCATTGGTGCATGGACTGTGACCTTCTGTAACTATAAGTTAAAAGAAATCTTCCCTTCCTAAAGTTGTAGATGTTGGATATTCTGTCCCAGCAACTGAAAAGTAACTATGACAGAGACAGTGATAAGACACAGACATAGATGTGCCGGACTTTTGCCATGTGCTGATGCCAAGTACCATCTCAGGACTGTGCCAGCAAAAAGGCCAGTGCCATTCTCTTAACCTTTCCAGAACGGTGAGCTGAATAAGTCTCTTTATAAAGTTAGTCTGCCTTGGGTATATCCTTAGAGTTACAAAAATTTAATGTGCAGGCATAATATTAGGATAATGATTCAGGAAAAAGTAATTGAGAGAAAGTTCCAGGGCTTGACTGGTTTGTAGGGATGTACTTATTTGGAATCTTTCCTTTTCCTGAAGGTTAATTTTCAGGGAAGAATATTATACCCTATAGGCAGATTTCTGTAGTAAGTTTCACTTGCCTGTAAATGTCTCATTAAAAAAATAAGTCTACTGAAATAGATGTTTTAGAAAGTGAGATAAATTTATTGTTTCTTTGGGAATAGATCGAATTTATACTTCTCAGAGCACTTTAAATGTTAGGTCAGAGTGGGAAGGAGCTGGATCTAAGAGTGTGCATCTGATGCCATTCATCCACATTTGGAGACCGGGAGCAAGGGCGGGGCTCTTGTCTTCAGGACCTCTTTTTTCTGTGGTCAGGTTTGCTGGAGTCATATGCTGTGGAAAGATCCAGTCAGCTTGGTGAAAGCGTCTAGGTCCTGCTCTAATGGACAGGGTAGGCACATCATTAGGAAAGCGAAAACCTTGGGAAACCGTGGACTTACTGGGGAGGAGCTTAAGCTTGGGAGGACTCTGTGCGCTTATTCATCAGAGGGGGATGCTACTACCCTTCTTTTCTATAAGGTTCCCGGAAGATGATAATGAGGGCGAGAATATGAAATAGCATTGTGAACTCTAGCCAGCTGTCTTAGTTATGCTTTTGTTGATGGGACACAGTACCCAACACCCACAGAGTTTCCCCTTAGAGTTTCATGAGGCCTTAGTCCATTCGTAGGTGGGTGGCAGTGGTCTTTCAGAGAACAGGAGAATCGGCGCCTCTAGAAGAAACTGTGGCATGAGTTTATGTTTTTCTAGGCCACACAACTGTGATCCACCCCACACACCTCTAATCCACCCTCTTGACCAAGCCCCAACTCCTAACAACACCTGAAATCTATAGACAATTCACAACATACGCATATCAGAGGCTTTGGGAGATAGTCTACATCCAAACCATAGCATAAGCACACGCAGTCGAGAGGGTGAGGCTTTAATTCTTCACTACTTAAACATGTGCCTTTCCGTTGGGAAGAATTGGTGAGAGGCAGCGAAAAGCGGCTTTGAAGCCAAAAATCTTAAAAAGCAAACTAGGGGCTCTAACAAATGCCAGGTTTATTTATAAGCAATAAATAGCGGAAAATGAGCTTGATGAACTGAACAGGTACATTTAGGTTTCAAATGGTTTCTACTGCATCTCTCTTTGGAAGAAAGGAAGAAGGAAGGAAAGAAAGAAATACACCTTGAAGAACAGAGTAAGAACGGAGCAAACGGAGAAAGTCTTCGCTCAGTTCCTCTTACTAGAATGATACCCTCTAGGGTGGGCCTAGATCGTATTCATCTTTCTGGATCCTACACCTTGTAAAATATGTCACACCCTGGAAACTATTTAGAACAGACCACATGACGCTGTCATTTTTGTAGCTTGGAGCAGTCTAATATTGGCAATGCCATATGGATCTGCCTAATAACTTGTTAGACAAAGGTGCAGAGACCTGAAGATCATATTTGTTTAGTCAACATTTACCCTTTGTTCTCTGAATACACCTTCCAACGTCCAGCACCAGCTCGGATAGGGCTTCCTTTTCATTATTTGTATTTGTACTATCCTTAGGATTAGTTCCAGGAGTTGAGGGGCAAGGGAAATAAGAAATTTTTGCCAAATGATTTTAAAATTTCTCTTTGATACGGTGACAAAGTTTTAGAAATACTAATAAAGACTGTACAACATTGTGAATATAATTAATGCCACTTACTTGTACACTTAAAAAATGGTTAAAATGAAAATTTTAAAGCATATTATATAACATACATAATGTCCCAAAGGTACCATACATATAAAATATTAGAAACATAAACATCATATATCATAGTGTAAAAATTTGTTTGCCAAGGATTCATTTAAAGTAAATGAAAAAACATGGAAGCACTAAATTCAACATACAGGATGTCCCAAAAATTACCATACAGGGGAAAAATTAAGACACCTCTGAGAAATTCTGTATTTTACCACACTTTTAATTATTATTTTTTTTGAGACAGAGTCTCACTCTATAACCCAGGATAGTCCTGAATTTGCTATGTAGCCCAGGCTGGCCTTGGATTCATGGCAATCCTCCTGCCTGAATCTCCTGAGTGCTGGGATTGCAGGCGAGCACCACCACGCCCAGCTTTATGTGGTGCTGGGGAATCCAGCCCAGGGCCTTGCATTTGCAAGGCAAGGGCTTTAAACACTGTACCATTCCTCCAGCCCCCATTTACCACAATGTAAAAAATAAGATATCAAAATTATTGAAGTATACACTTCAAATACGTGAATTGTTTAGTATGTAAGTTAAATATCAGAAAATGATTTTAAAAATACAAGATTCACATCTCTGAGAAAGCTGCTGTTAGTGTTCACTTGAGTTTGGAAGTTTCTAAGTAGGTAGCACGTGGCAGACTACTACCCTCTTGTAGGAGTTTCTGTACCATGAAAAAAGAGGCTCTATTCCCACTCAAATTTAAGTTTCATTGCGTTTGAGGAACACAGTGGGCTCTGGTCAAGCAAAATATGCGTTCTTCACTACACAGATTTTTTTCTTTCTCCTTTTTCTCTTCTCCTCTCTGCCCCTTCAACCTTCCTTCCTTCCCAGTGAGACAGGGAGGATGTTTCCTCCTGTTCTTTGCAGCAGGCTGAGGGAAGCCCTTGCCTTTAGGCTGAAGAGGAGATGCACCTGGGCTAAGAGGGGTAGGGGGAGTGGGCAGGGCTCATGCCACAGATCCTAGAGAGACACTGGGCCTTGGGCTTTTCCTGCAGTGCCCTGTGATGTTGAGCATTGGGCAGAGGCCCTATGGAAGGATATTTATGTGAATGAAGTGGATCTCAAACCGAGGTCGTGAATTTCTACTTCTTCCATGCCCAGGGGTCTTGTCTAAAAAATGAGGTTTGACAGTGTTGGACTCTGATAAAACTGCATCACAGCCATTCTGTTATACAGTTACTTTTGCCTCATATTATGTAGGACAACATTACACATGCTATTTTTATAGTTATGAGTCTAAACAGAAGCCTTAAAAGATATAATTTTATCCAATAAACCTGGCTATCAGCTCTCCTTGCTACAAACCAAACAGTAGGAGAAAATGAAGCCTGTAGAGGTGGACACTCTAGGAAGTAGCTGAGCAAGCAGGTGTTTCTGTCTACTTTATGCTCTGCTGAATCCTGGTGCCCGGCACAGGGCTGGCAAGAGGTACCCTGAGAGAGCAGGTCAAGGTTGACAGGGCGACTATGACATTTATATCTCTTGCATCTCCCCCAATTATTCTTTTCATTAGTGTATATTGTAATACATAGTAATTATATTCAACTTGAGAGATCAGTGCTCAGATGGATCGCATCTTGAGATCTCTTGCATCTTTATGTAACAGTACAGAGACATGTATTAAGCATTCGAAAAATAGTCATTGGATGGGGATGAACCAGTGGAAGTTGACTACTGAGTTGATGTCTGACCATCCCACCACTGATCAGTTGACTAGTTATGTACCCCCTTCATGCTTCTCTTCTCTCTCCCCTACTGTAGGGGTCAATCCATCATTGAAGGGATTAAATGAAAATTGTTGTAAAGCATAATGGCCAATGTAACGTATGAGAGAGCTTGATATTATTCAGAGTTTCTCAGTCCCCATGCCATTTTAGGCTGGGTAAATCTTGGTTTCAGGGACCTGTGCTATGCAGTGCAGATGGGCTAGGAGCAGTTTTGCCCTCTCCTCATTAGATATCCTCGTTGTAACAAGTAAGCATTTCCTTAGATATGGCCAAATGTTCCCTGGGAGACAAAATTGCCCCCTGTTAAGAACAACTATTGTAGCTCTGATCATCCATTGAATAATTAAATATTACATTTATAAACATGTTCGTCTGGTCATAGGTAGACATTGCCTGTGGCTGTATTAGGTTTAAATGTACATAGAGTCAGGGCTTATTCAGAAAAAGGAAAGTGGCTAATATTAAAGTATACAGTTGACCCATAATTACCCACGAAGTGAGTAATGATATAGATAATGAAAAAGTTATTTCAGCCATGTAATTTCCTTGCACTAGATTGCTTTTCTAATTATAGTTGGCTTGGGCTAAAAATAGCAATGGTAATCAATTTCTCTAACACATGCTGACAGTTGGCATAGAGAGAGACAGTGAGTGTACGCGGCGAGAAATCATTCAAGTTCTTAAATTTTCATGGACGCTCAAAAACTGTGTGCTCTAACCACAAGTGATCAAATCCCTTTGTCCATTGGTCAGTTTAAAAAGTAAGAGCAACATTTATACTTACAGGTGAATTAAAGACTTTAGTCCCCGGAAAGTATGTCTTGAAATGGACTTGATGTTGTTGTTTTCTATGAATCTGCAATAGGTTACAATATTTGGGTCAGAAGCTGTACGAACCTGAGATCACTTGTCCTGAATCATCGTGTGAAAAAAAAATGCCATTTTACTTACAGATACTCTAGATGTGGTAGACCAATAAAAGCATCATCACTGATCACATCAAAGGAGTTCGATGTGAATAACCTGCCCAGAAAAATTGCACAGTGAGAACTGTTAAGTTGACAGATTGTCAGTCTTTGCTGTTTTCTCTCTCAGAGAAATGAGTGGGGATTGGACACAGAAAATTTTCTGGATGTCTGTGTTCTATGGAAAATCTTTGCAGCTTTTCTTGCTGCTAATTATCTTCTCAACAAATGTTCGTCAGAGGGTTGCTTTGTGCCCCATTCCTCATAATGTCACATGCCCTGGGTAACATTTTGAGATATGAATTAAGCAAATATGGCAGCAGATGTAGCCAAATCAATATTTTGCATGTTTCCACAACAGAGACACTCGCTATCTTTTCCACTTGCTCTGGAAAACTATGAAATTCTCTGGTGGACTCTTTGATCATGCTTTGGGGTTTTAATCCTAGGAACCTATAACCCAGAATCATGCCCTGTTGTGCTGTGCTGCCTCTGCAGAGAGGCCTTGAGACTGAGTTCACGAACATAGACTCACTTTAAAAATAAGGCAGACAGGAGATGGGAGACATTAGGGATTGAGAAGAATCTTAGGCCATATCGTTATTAAATATTGGAAGAAACACTTTTACTTGGACAAATTCATTTAAAATTTCAAAATCCACAGGGATCTGGTTTAGAAATTTCTGATGAGAAAGGATATCAATCAACTGTTACCACACCCTGTTGCAATCTGGGGAACTTGCCAGTTTTCCAAATGGAAGGCTTGAAAGAGGTGCTTCTAGACCAAATAACAGAATTGTATATTACATAATAGCAAAACAACATGTAATGATAATTTTACAACCTTGAAATTTTATGTTTGACATTTAGGGATTAAAAATAATCGACACTAACTTGCTAAGTGACTTCACTTCTGAGCCTGTTAATTAAGAGGATTAAAACTAGGAGATTTTACTTTCTAACATTTATGAGTAATTTATTTGACATCTGGGATTGCTTCAGGATAATCAGGGGAGGAGGACAACAGGGGATTAGTGGAGAACTGGGCATGAATCAATGATTTCTGATGCTGAAAGACAGCTATATGGGAGTGAATTTTGCTATTATCTCTACTTTTATATATACTTGAATTTTTCCAGAAAATTTAATGGGGTAGGAAGGTGAACCAAACAAAAAAGATGAGGTGATCTCTTGCATTTCTTCCGTAACTGTCAGTCCTGGAGTGGTGTTGGATTCTCTTCCAATCCCTCTTCTAATGTCAGAACTTTAAACTTAAGTAATTCATTAGGCTCACAAATGCCAACACTAATGAATCAGAGCCTCCAGTAATGAAAATATTTAGAAGTTCATGGCTATCAGCACGACTTTGGGAATTGTTTCTTCTCACTTGTTGGTTCAGGAGAAGGACAGGATACTTTATCTTTACTCAAGGTAAGCTAACATCCAAAGGCTTCTAAGGGCTCCAGGTTTTTGTTTTATCTTGCTTAGTCAGCATCATGGGCGGAGAGAATGGAATAAGGTATGCAGAAGTACCTCCTCACGTGTTCAAAAGTTTGCAAACTGTCGTACAGCTGGCCAGAGGTTTTCTACCACAGTTTAAGTCACAAGAAGAAATAGCCTCCATTGTTAGTTTTTCTACTGTTAAATTAGATTAAAGACGGAGTGGGAAATGGGCGTTAGTGGGTGTGAATTGCCAAAGCATGTAAAAAAAAAAATGACAGAACTTCACTAGAATTCTGCTTGCTTGCTGCTTATCTCTAGCCCTGTGCCTGTCCCTGAGTGGATACTGAATAAATATTTGTTGAACGCAGAGGGATTTACTTCACATTAAATTCCCACCATTATATTGAATAGATTGAATGTTTCTTACAGCAGGGTCATACCCTTATTAGTTTTTGTGACCCTAGCTCTAAAAAGAAATGTTGAGCTAGACTTGAAGAACAGAAACCTTGGCTCAAACCACAACCATGCGCAAAACTGGGGGTGAATATTTGAAGGGAAGAAGTAGAATACAATCTACGTGCCTATGAGTGAACTTAAATGAAGAATGAAAACTAGTAAAGCTGATTTATGCTGGTTAGAACTCAAGGTAGTAGGTATCTTTGAGGCCAGTTCTAACAGGAACAGGGGACCACAGGTGTCTTTGGGGTGATGCTGAAGTTGCGTTTTATTTATTTATTTATTATGGTACTGGATTGCTCTCTGGCCTTTTACACTAAGCAACATGGCCAGCCTTCTTTTAAAAATTTTTTTTAAAAAAATCTTTTCATTTTGAGATAGGATCTTGCTAAATTTTCCAGGCTGGGCTTGAATTTGTGATCCTACTGCCTCAGGTTTGCAAAGAACTGGGATTACACACAGGTACCACCACGCCTGGCCAATGTTTGGTTTCTTGGCCTGGGTGCTCGTTACAAGGGTGTTTACTTTGAAAAAAAAAATTCACTTATGGTATGTTTGTTTTTCTTTACATAGATTATACTTCAGTAAAAAAAAAAAACTTGTAAAAGCTAAAAAATTCTCTAAGATAGTAATGAATATAATAGTACTTTAGTCCTAAATTCAATGGTTGTTTCTGTAGACAAAGATGTGTAAAGCTATGCGTGAATTCTAAACTATTGGCTATTATCCTATATATCCTAGAAAACACACCTCATGTTGTTGTATAAAGTAGGTGAAACTTTCATCCTTATTTTTTTCTGGATTCTCAGAAATACACAGTTGATTTTAATTCTCTGATTTGTGATTGAACCAGGACTGCTAAAGTATTCTATAGTCCCTATTAAGGAAAATGGTGCCCACTTCTTTTTATGTTCGCGTGCAACAGATCTGGGTCAGTCCAGAGTGCCTGTGTTTCATGATCTGTGTTCCTTTCCTGGGGAAAGATTCAGCTGTTCTCCCAATGAAGCCAATCTCTAGGTCAAGCAACATCTTGTGGCTCAAGTAGTCCAACTCAAAACAGCAAGTTGGGGGTGTAGGAAAATGGAACCAGTCTGAAGAGAAGCTGAATGCAAGTAGGAGGGGATCCCCGGTAAGCAGGGGGCATGTGCAGGGAGCAGGCAGGCGGGAAGAGAAGGTGGTGTAAGTGAGTCGAAGGCCGGCACGAAGCAAGAGGGAGAGCTTGGTCTGTTAGGTCCCAAGTCTGTGATTCTGGTTTAGTCTTGGTTGCACTTGGAATCACCTGAGGAACTTGGAAAATATTGACAACTAATTCTTTCCTCAAGGATTCTGGTTAAATTCTACACCCAGAGTGTGCTCCAACCTATTTAAATTCTGAGGCTCATCTGCAGCCATGTGGAGGCTTCTGAGGTCAGATGAAATACCCCCTTACTGATGGTGGTTTGTGCTTCTTGTAGTAGTCTGACCATTGTGGGTCATGAAGGAACCGGATTTCCCGCCCTCTGACAGTGTATAAAAAGAGTTCAGGGTAATACGAATGGAATATGACAACTGTCCCCATTGCTGTGGAAGACAGATTTGTGAGGACTGGTGTGCACCCTGAGTGACCTTGTCACCTTTTGCAGAGCAGAGATCCGACAAATTTGCCTAGAGACATTCCATGTTTGTGGGGAGTCACATACAATTCGCCCTCTTCCCTGGTCCCATGGGATGATTTGAAGGCTCTCCTACTTTTTCTCAGGGAGGACAGAAATAAGATATTTTCTCCTAGAATTTTGATGGAAGTAGACAGAGAGGGATTTGCCTTGACCTATCTGTACCCTTGCCCCCAAGGGCTGTGTACTTGCAAATTCAGTAAGAAAAGGGGCCACGGAGAGGGGGAGTGTGTTTTTTTCTTAGGCAACCAAATGAGTATATAAAAACTTTTATAATTTTATCATTAATATTGATTTTTGATCACATACTCAACTCTTGTAACTGAATGTGGGGAAAAACAAGAGTTTGTGTAGAACAAGGAAACACAATGCAGTGGATGCGGAGCTTCTACCCGCTTGAGGCCTTGAGGGTCTGTTTGATCTGGATGCATCTGTACTAAGTTTGCTTAGTTCCAAGTTCCACTTTCTCCTTCAAGCTGCTGACAGCCAGTTGCCTGTAGGGGTGGACCACCTCTCTGCATGTCAACACTTTAGCACGAAGGCCGTAAGAACTATAGGGGATTCCTGCTTGAATGAAGTCAGGTAACAGCAGAACATATGTCAGAAGGAATAGATAGATGGGTGGCATGATGGGTAGCACAGAGCTCAGAGTTCAAGGTTACCTGGGGTGAGCCATAGAGATGAGGGAGCAGAGGGTCTAAGAAGGAGAGTTTTGCTATAGCAGCTCTAGATTAAGGCCATTCCAAGTGTAGCTAGGAGGCCAGCCACAAGGGTCCATGAGAGTTAAAGGACTGGACAGGTATGTGTGTCACTCCCAAGTCAGATGGGCCCCTAAGGTGGTTTCTGGCCTTAGCCTTTTCACCTTTTCCAAGGACCAGGAAAGGAACACACTACAGGGGGAATTAAGTATCAGTATCAGTCTCAATTAGCATAAATCCTCTGTGTGGCCTTGAGCCACTTTTTTTCGCTGTATTATGAAATGAAGGAGTTAGGTGAGATGATTTTTGAGATCCCCTTTGATTCTCAAGATGTATGAGTACCTGTGGGTTTATAGCACTGCAGGCTTTGTTTGTGAGACAGTAGGCATGGGTAGTCGGGGTGGGGAAAAGGAGGCTTGGCTACAGATGGCTGAGTGGTAGGGAGAGTGTGATTTCTGCTCAGAAAATCTCCCACTGTCTTGAACCGGGCTGCTCACCTGGGCCCAAGCCAGGTTTCCTGGCTCCACTGACACTCCTTCAGCCTTTCAGTCACCTGCAACAACTTGACTGCCATCAGAATTGTCAGTGGTCTGTGGAAGACCTGAAGGCCAGAATCTGATTATGCAGGGAGGTGATTTAGGACGCTCTCCCGCATAGCTCCTCTCACCGTGGAGACCATGCTGGATGGCATGGGGAGAGCAAGCAAGCAGCAACAGATTGTCATTTAGAGACTGCACTGATTGGATATGGAACAATTAGGCTTCGAAGCCCTCAGCTAAAACCTACCAGCTATGTTAACACATTAAGGAGGTGAATCTATTAAACTAGGAATTGTAACAACCCAACACCTTCCTGGAAGATTCTATGAGTTACACGGGATCATACACGTGATCATGTCTCCAATGCTTCTGCCAAAGAGCACAGGCACAGAATGTTAGAGCTAGAAAGGCCCTGGCACCAGCAAAAGATCTTAGCTGTACCACGAAAGAAACTCAAGTGAGGTCAACACCCACTCAAGAAGACTTTGCTGTACAGTGTCCAGGAGATTAGGCTGACACAGGCAGTGCTTACAAACACGAGTGTGCACGTCCCCGAGTTCCTGTGGCTCTGGATATAGCTAGCAAGAGCACAAAATGCACCAATTACAGCTGTGAGGATGCAGAGGCCCAGCTACAGCTAGATGAGCTTGCCAACGTGTGTGGCACAGACTTGCCTAAATGATTCAGACCTTCTGGTTATCACTGATGTTCTTCTTTACCGAAAGAATAGGGCTGGTTGGACAATAATTAATAATAGAGTGATGATTCACTTTAGTTAAAACACACATATTCTGAGTGCATGTGCCATATGAATAATTTACATGTGGATATTTTAAAATACACTCTTAAAACAGGAAAGCATTAAAATGGGAAGCAAGAGGTAAAAGTACATTATTTAACAGTTATTTTTGTCTCTTCATCCTTGAAAAAGGATTCAACTCTTCCTTAAGTAGACTACTACTTATTCAATCTGGATCAATTAGGGATAACTTTATTTCGTAAACCATGTAAACCTGAGGTAGGGGGAATACTCCAGAGGCACACAGAGCACAGCCCTTTAAGATGAGGGAACTAAGGCCAGCAGAAGTTAAGTGATTTGACCGAGGTCATTTCTTTAGTCAGGATTCAGTTGCACATTCTAGATTTGTAGGAATACCCTGGGCATAGACTCACTGCTCGATTTTATAGTCCATTACCTCTCATTCCAGGATATCAAAGCTCTTCCCTTCCTGGAGTTGACACAATTAGCCAAGAGCTTACCAACCCTTGCCGCACCACCGCCCCCCCGCCCCCCTGTTTTTGTAAAGTCATCCTCTACTTCTCTGGTCCTGGAACACCAAAGAGAAAGAACTTCAATTTTATATGAAGCCTGTCCAGTGCAGGCCTCATCCTTAAGAGCTTGACATCTCACTTAAATCTTCAGAGAAGTACTAAAACGTAGATTTTGTACTCATCATTAAGGAAACTGAGGAGCAAGATGGTAATTTCAAGCTAACAGGTGACAGAGTGGGGCTTCCAGGCTCAGGCACAGTCTTCCTGCCTGGAATCGGTTAATGGTTCTGAGTGAAGCCAGCCTCCTCATTTTAGTCCTATCCACTGTACCCAGTATCTGCTGCAAACTCACCGCAGCCTCACCCAGTATTTCCCAGAACTCATTCCCTGAAATACAGACCTTCAAGGGAATGAGAAGTTCACATGTAGAAAAAGAAAAGGCAGACAAGTTTAGAAAAACACACGAGTCTTTTCTGACCTTCAGTAAGTCGAGACTCTTGAAGAGGGAATTAACTACGCAGGCTCCAATCTTACTGATAATGAGATGCTTTATTCACTGGACTCTACACTAAATGAATGTTTCATGGAGCAGGTCCAGGCAAATGCTGGTTTAGTCAGGAAAGAGCCAAGAGGAGACTTGTTTCAGATAAAAATAGTGGAAGTGTGCATTGAAGCTTGGGAGTCTTTTCCCTGATGAATGAGCAATCGTCTACTTCCCACAAGGATGTGGCGTCTATCTACAGATGGGTCCCTAAAGAAGGGGCAGGGGCCAACTTGCTTGATCACAGGAACAACCTGCGGATGAGGCCTGACTCCTAGATGCCACATCAATGAGTGCACACTAACAAAATTGCCTTGTGTTGTTCCTTGTATGTCGACAGATGGTTTAGCGTCTCTGTTAGGATGGAGTTCCTTCAATCTGCCTAGGCATTGCTATCCAACTTCTCTAGAACAAGATGAAATGTAAATAATTAAACTAATAGAGAAAATGAATAGCACATGCATACATTGCTAAGGTATGTTCCTGTGGGTGGTTAGGAAAAGTAAATATATAACTTTAACTCCAGAGATTTTTCTACGCCAAGGTGCGTGGTGAAGCAAGGATGCCTGTCCTTGATTTATCGGAGCCTAAATCCCTATTCCTTTGGGACAACTGTTCCTCTGAACACAGGTTTGGAAAACACAGGTCTAAGGTATAATTTTAAAGTAAATAAGCCATTTTTCTCTTGTTCTTTTGTCTGTCTGTCTGCCTCTATTTTTGTTTCAAGCAAACAGACCAGACCTTACACATACAAATGAGAGTTGAAACCTGGGGAAACTAGATGTTCTTGCCAGCAATGCTACCATTCTTTCAAAGGGCTTTTGAGGCTTTCAGTTATTGTCTCCAGAAATCAGGACACATTCCCCTGAGCGCCCTTGTTAATGGCAAAGTTTGATCCTTTGAGAGGGAATCTGACTGGGGAACAGAAACTATGCAAAGTCAAGCGCTGTGATTCCAAGTTCAAGAGGAAGCAAAATAGAAGTGGTTTAAAGTGAGGGCAAGAGGTTCACCGCCACCTTTGCTCCTTCCTAGGGGTACAACATTGAGGAAGTTCCCTAACCCTTCCAGACCTCTTCTGTAAAAAATGGAGGTAATCATAAGAACCTTGAAAGGATAATAAAATAGAAAATATCTATTAAAGTTTTATCATCAGGTAATGGTAATATAAAAGTGGCCAATGCTCCTAAGCCAACTTAGGTTGTTTTTGTTGCATGGCTGGTAAACTGAGAGTGAAGGCAATCCTCAAAGAAGAGTCCAGAAATCTTAGCTGTAGAATCCTGGACAGAATTTATCGTTCTTCACAAGGACTTCTCTGTTAGGTCAAGTGTCATTTATAAGTGTGCGCTTTAGTTCATCTTCTCTTATGTAGCCAAACATCTAACATTTTGGTTTGTAAATAAGTCCAACAATTCTTTCTCAGTCATCTCACAGGAAGGATATTGAAACATTCAGCACCAGCACCATAAGGTAAGGCCCCTTTGGGCTATTCGGGAGGTTGAGAGCTACATTATTATTTTAACAACCTTAATAATACCCAATAATATATCACAAGGCTCTTTCAAGTTGCATTTTCATACATTGGTTTGTTAGAACTTGTATAATAATTTTCATCCATTTCTTTAGAAGGCCATTTTCTGAATTATATTAAAGTAATTCTATTTGTAGAGTAGGCTATAATACAATAGAATTCTAAGATAAGAACAGACCTTAGATATAATTAAATGTGATGGTCCCAAAATGCCAATTATATTTTGTTTGGTCTTTATCCTGACAAAAATTTGCTTTCAGATTTCTGCCTTTCCTTGAAAATTAGGAAGAAATGGCCCTTCGTCCATCTACCACATTCCCTCCAGCAATAACCACTCGGAGGTGAAGACATCATGTTTAGATAAATACTTCTTCTCTCAGTCACTTTGTCTTATATTTGGCTACCATCTTTGGTTTTTATTTTATTTATTTATTTATTATTTTTGTGGTCCTGGAGATTGAACTCATGCATGCTACCACTGAGCTACATTTCCAGCCCTTTTTAAAAATTTGAGATAGGATCTTTTTAAGTTGCCCAGGCTAATCTGGAACTTGAGATCCCCCTACCTCTGCTTCCTGAGCAGCTTGGGTAGCAGATATATGTTATACTGTGCTTGGAATTCTTCCCTTGTTATCTCAGTACCCCAGTATTTCTTAGCATTTAAATTTAATAATTATTCCACGTCTGGCATTTTACGCATATAAAAATTGAGGCCTAGCACAGCAGTTAAAACACTTGTGTAGCAAGCACAGAGCTCCGTACCACATAAGCTGTGTGTGCTGGTGCACGGCTGTAATCCCAGCTGTCGGGAGGCAAGAGCAGGAGGACTCTGTGAGTCCAAGGCCAGCCTGGGATATGTGATGAGTTCAGGACCAGTCTGGGCTACAGAGTGAGACTCTACCTCAAAAAAAAAAAAAAAAAAGTCTAGTGATACTTTTGTGACAAGCCCAAGGTCACACAGCCCATTGATGGCCAAACTGGAATTGAGATCCCTGTCTCCTGACCTCTAGTTCAGCATTTTTTTTTACCTTACCATAAGGCCACTCATCTGAAAAGTAGCCAGTTTTAATTATTTCAGCATAATCCTTGTATATTTTATAAAATGAGATTCCAGTTAATTGATTTATTCATACCAAGGAAGCGAGATAGTCTGTCTTTCTGTCTACTTCTCTCTCTCTTTTGAAAGGTAAATAGCCCATGTTTCCTGGGAAAATTATTGAAGAAAAGATTTCTCAGCAGGATCTGATAGAGATCTCTGTGCAAAACCACAAAACTAAAAGCTGGGACTGTAGGTAAGCCCAGATTTTACAATCAGATGCTCTGATCTGATGCTACGGTAGCTCACATTAAGATCATTTTCAGCTACTACAATAAAAGCTATCACTTATTGAGTTACAGGAACCATGCTGTTGTTTCCTTTAAGCCTCAATGGAACTCTGTGCAGTAGACATGATGGGTTCTTCCCCATTTTGCCTGTGTGGACATGAAGGTTTGGTTCAGCTTGCCCAGATCACACAATGGCAGAATGGTAATTGGAACCCATGTTTGTATGACCATAAGGCCCGTGTTCTTTTCTATGTGCCACATTGCCAGTTCACCAGGGACAGCTGGGCTGATCTCATAATCACCGTGAGAAACCCCATTGCTATAGTTCCATACCCCATATTAGCCATTGCGTCAGTAACGGGCAAATATCACTGTTCTTATCAACCAACTGAATATCATTTCAAAATGAAGATTTCCTTGTGATATGATCAAATGGATGGCAAATTATTATTTACCTTTCTAGGAAATACCTCCAGCTTCTGTCTGCCCTATGAGGTTGGGGAGCGATGACTAATCACCCATCTTTGTCTTCCTCACAGAGCCTGACCCTGTTCCTTTGCACAGAAGGACCCCAAAATGTATGGGCTAAGGCCAGAGGACTTGCCTTCTGTTTGTCAGTGTTGGTACTTATGTGATAAGCACCTGTTTTAACTAAACAGATAAAAATAAATCAGCAATTCATTTTTTATAAAATGGTTTCATCTTAATAATGCTTAGATAGCATTTCTCATTATATGTCCCATCAAACAGAATAAAGGGAACGTCTATCCTTTGTGGGATATTCTTTGTTCCTAGGGAACCATCAAAGGCTTCCAAGCACAAGAGTATCACAGTGAACGCTGTGTTGCAGGAAGGTAGTGTGGACAGAGAGGCCAGGGAGGGAGCTAGGAGCAGAGAGGTCACAGGGGAGTGGTACTGGGACACAGAAGAGAAGGCAGCTTCTCATGCTGATGGACAGGGAACTCGTCCAGTTAGAAGGGAACAGTGAGGAAGAGGAGAGAGGTAACTGTTAGGTTTCTTGCCTGAAAAAAAAAAATGTAATTTAAATGTAAATGTAAAATGTAAAATTTTTCAGAGAAAAAACATATGTTGTACTGAGCTGGTTTTCACAATTATAAGAATTAATTAAAAGTTAAAAACCAGACCTGTGGATCACTGGGCAAAATGTAGGATAAAACAGCTCCTTCTAGCCCATTTAGAGTGAGGGCATCCACTGAGCACAAACCAAAACTTATCTACAAATAACCAGCTAGTAGTTTCCCTAAATAGCCTCCTAGCTGATAGGCCTGGTTTGAGTGGTCATTGAAGATTGTCAGAGTTTTCTTACTTTTGCAATATAAGATACATGAAGAAAACAGGACTGACTTGAAAAGGTAAGACAGGCCACGGATACTTTTTTCATGAAAAGGCAGTATTTTGAAGGACCAAATGATTAAAGCCTTAGTGGCACTGGGGGGCTTATTTCTTTTGTTCCAGTTGTTTGCTTTCCTATTTGTTTTTAGCTTTTAATTTCTCATAGACTGTGTACTTATACATCAATTATGAGTTAGTTTTTTCAAAAGAATGCTATTTTCCTTCTAGGAAAATCAATTTTGTGTTCTAAGCAAGTAAGATCAAATCTCATCAGAATAAATAATTTTTTCCTAGCCATATTGAATTCTTTTTTCTCTTTTTCTGAGCATGATACTAAAACCAATCTTGGAATTCGCTTCCTGCAAATAGAACCCTCTTAGGAATTGCTGGGGCTTAGTTCATTAACAAAAGGCAACGTGGTCACATTTTATTCTCAATTTGGATCTTCTGTCCTAAGGCCACGTCACTGGGGATTTCAGCCTGTAGTGGAGAAGGAGCAGGGCTGCAATGTGTGAAAACACATTTCTCTAAATTGCATTCACTGAAAGTATCACTATCACTAAGGGCAAACTAGAATGCATAATCATTCCCATTGGTTATGTCTCAAAATGGGCTCTGTGAAAACATGAACAGAATTGCATATGCCTGTGTAAGGTTTTTTTCAGTGTTTTTAAGACCCTAAAAGATATTTTTAAAATGTTTTATAAAACCAATCAGTTAATCTTTATTAGATCTTTTTATTATTTCTCTCTGCAAAGTTTTTCTTCCCTTGTTCTCCAACACAAACCACCATCTGTGGCCTGCCAGGATCCTTTTCTCTAACACTGCATCTAACTTGAGGTGCTGTGTCGGTTTTCTTCGGAATGCTAAGCTGACATTTCCAAAAGCACTTCTCACACTTCCCATAGGTCTGAAGAAGCCTCAGGGTCATAACAAAATTATCAGATCAGAAAGGTCCATGGCAGGAATGAAACACTTTGTTTTCCTTTCCAACTGGGTATCAACTGCCTTTGAACATCAATCAAATAGAATTGATTGTGAAGTTCATCTCTTCACACTTCTAAAATCCATTTGGTGACTCATGGTCACAAAAGCTATTACAAGTCATTAGAATTTATCATGAATGCCAAGAAATGACTGGTGGGATCCAGGCCCAGTGGCTTCCCTTGGGAAGCTGGCAGCACGTGGAGGTTTTCGGGCACAGGACTATCCCACAGAAGGACCCTTTCTGTCTGTGATTCATGCATTTCCACATCATTTTGATCATGGTATATGATCATGGTGTAGTTCACATTTATAGCATTACCACACATTTCCTACTCAGTGAACAAACAGGAGCTTATTCAACTTTTTTTTTTTTTTTTTTTGATAGGATGAGATGATAGGATGAAACAGAGAACACTGGCCCGGAAGGATAGGCAGTAAAGTTTTTAGGAACAGGATCTTGGAGACTAGAAACAAACTTTGACCTCTGAGAGTTCTACTTGAAGACTGGCCTAGCACCAGCCTGCCATGCTAAGGTTATTTGATGTAACTAACTGAGGACTTACGGGGCAAGACCACTCACCCTTTTGTTATTTCTGAAACCTGAACTGCTTTTAGAAATGAGGGCTGGAATGTTCCATAGGAACTCAAAGCATGGGACATAGGGGTACGGCACACACTCAGTGTGAGCTATTTAAAACCGGTGCCTTGGCTTCCCTCTGTGATTCTAAATGCGTGTAATTACATTTTCCTGCAGCAGCTGGTAACTATTTCTATAACACTGTCCAGCATCTGTGCTTGTTGTGGTTGGGTCCATTCAATGAAAACAAAGTAGAGATGTGGTAACTGATTAGGTTGATCAATCCAGGCTTTCTCTGTCACAGCTGATGTCCATCCAATGATATAGGAGTAGTTGTGTGACAGATTTTTGGACCAGTCTATTTAACTATTCTGATGGAAAGCAGCCTTAGTACATCAAAAAGATGCTTTTTAAGTGAGCTATTAATTTACTTAACTGAGCAACATGGATACAATTTATTATTTTTTTAGGCACAGCAAAATTTTATCCTAATGAAACATCTCAGATTTAGAAACTTTGCCCTTTTTTATATTAAAGAGTCTATCCTTTGGAGGTTTATTCGACGTGTTATCACTTCCCCTAACAATACTGCTTGTCATCAATCAAACAGATAAACCCCTTAGGAATAGTCTCCTCCATTGTTAACCACTCAAAGACATTGGCCAGGGGCAGAACACTAGCCAACCTTGTTACATAACGTGAAAACCACTTGATCAGATTTGTAAATTCAATCCAATGTTCAAACCAGTTTTGGGATTTCATTCAGACAAAACAACAGATTGAATGATTTTTAACTTTACATAAAAATTTTAAACTATGCCATTTACAAAACATGTGACCAGTTGCCATGACCTATGGCAAGAAGTTTATCTACTTAAATCTTCTTAATCTCTAACAATAGCCCTTCAAAGTCTGCGCTGTCACCTGTATTTTACAGATAAGGAGACTGAGGCTAAGTAAAATCCAGTAATTTGCATAAGACTGCAAGGTTCTAGTGAGTGATGGGGTGAAATTCAAAAACAAAGCTCTTCAATTTCAAGTTCATGCTGTTTGCCTATGTAATCTTACCAAAATGGTTAAATAAGGAAAGAAAATATACAATGATCCCAAAACAAATACGCAAATATTTAAGTTCCAAATTAAATGATGCAGTTAAAATACTCAAAACTCAGTGCATCGACAATTGACTAATTCTTCCTTGGCACATCTAGCTCCCAATCTAAGTCTGTTTCCTGATACCTGAACACCTCTTGACCTCCAGGGCAATACTTCCCTAAGAACTAGAACTCCAATTGCCAAACATTACAATCCAGATAAATTATGAATGATTATGTTATGACTGTGCAGAGATTTTATATCTTAGTCAAATATTATTTTTCTGCATATTTTCAAGCATAGACTAAATGTGTGGTTCCCTTGTGGCAAACTCAAACATATAGCACTATCCAATATTAATATTTTCTCTCCCTCCTTCTAAGGGTGCTGGTTATAAATTAGATGAGATTAGAAAGCAGTCTCTAGAGAATTGATATTTTAAGGAATTACCTAGAAAGAACCAACTTTCGCCTTCTTTGCCCCCCACTCCTGGTAAATCATGCAGAGTAGCAGCCTGCCCCAGATCCCCGGAGACAACATCTTGAGCGCATATGTTATGCTGGGCTTTGTGTTGACAAATGCAAAAACTTCAGGGCAAAATAACCAAAGTTCTCAAGTTAAAAAATGAAAGTAAAATAGTGGAATGGAACTGGGGTCTTCGCTGTAATATTCCAACAACTTCATCAATAGCCACCAAAGTAGACAATATTCTGGATTAACAAATTTACCATCGCAAGAATCAACCTGCACCATTGGCGTAAAGTTACAAACCAACCCCATCTACCTGTCACTGTACCATATCCTCTTTCTTTTCAGAGACATCATTGCATTCAACAAAATTAAAATTGAGCTCATTTTTACTAGAAGGCTTTATCCAAATATATGCCATATTAAAAATAGTCATGATATAAATATTTCTCACAAGAGCTGCAGCGATGGTGTGAATAAAAAACTCCCTTCTGAGATTTCAGTAAAACCAGATCTCACAAAGGATCTGAAAGAAAGCAAAACATACAACACAGACACACACAAAGAGACACACACAGAACAAACCTCGTGTTAATCCGGTTTAAGCATAACAGTCTCTAATCTCATATGATTTCATGAAGTACAATACGGTTCCTCCCCGGGTGAAGTGGGAGACGAATCTGCTACAGGTCTCTCATATCGTTCAGGGGTGGGGGAATCTAACTATGTTCAGTAGCAGCTGATAAAATCCAAAATTCTAAATGCAGCAAAATGTTAGCCCAGTGGAATGGGCAAGCATGCAAGAGGAGTCTCTCTCCTCTCTCCCTGTGCCCTTCTGCCAACACATGCAAAGCCCCAAATACACCCGCTGGAATTGTAAAATCATAAATTAGACATCAAAATGCTTACGGGCCTTACAATGAGATAACATCAGGAGGAACGGTGCGTGGAATGGATCTGGCATTCTCACATAAAGCATTATCTTTGGTACAAGTACACACGGCAGGGCATTTTGGCTTCGCTGGCTTCTTCCCCTCGGTCAGCAAAAGCGCAGATAAGAGACATAGGCAATAAGCGATTCTTTTCAGGGGGATGCAGGCATTTCCCATCCTTTGGCTTCTTTCTGATTCCAGGCAGCCGGAAAAATATCCCCACACATGAACAGGGCTTCTGGAATTCAGCTGGAATTCAGAACAGGTCACACAGGAGTCCACCTTTTCCCTCGGCCTCTGTGTCTCTGCTTTTCAAAACAGGGACCTGCAGCTGATTCGTGAGCAGCTCCTCGCTCCAGCAGTGCGCTGCTCGGGGAAAGAGACCTGTGAGGTGCCGTGAGATGGGACTGATCCAACTGCTGGAAGAAGAAAGCCGACTTGCATCACCAGGAAACACTGAGCACAGAGCAGCCTTCGAAGGCAAAGCGAAGTGATGTAACAGAAAATAAACAGCCTCCTGCTTTCACCGGGAGGCCCTTTAATTGTTACCAAAAATAGGACGGCATTATGTCTTATTAGTGGGTGGGTGGGCGGGTGGGTGGGAGCCGTCTTCTTGCATAGGATGTCTGCAATCTCGGGAACCTCTGGGAATTTGCTTTTCACGAAGCAAGCAACCTAGTAAGATAAACTAGCTTTGGAGCGAGCCCTGGCTGGAAAAAAAATAAATGAAGTCAAATGCAACTCTTGCCACAGCATTTCAGCCTAAACCTTGACATTTCGTGCTGCGTCCACCTGATTGTACTATGGTTGAAAGATAAATGTGAATGCATGAAGAATGTGACTTTCGAGGGACACATGTGGGTAAATACTTCTCTGACACTGATCAACTGTCACGAATGATTGATTTTCATAATCTCCCTCTCCTTCCACGCGTAATCCATTCCCTGCTTCCAAGACCAGGGAGGGGACGACAGGCAGCCAGCCTCTGAGGAAACCCACCCTCCTCCCTTCTTGCGCCACCCTGCCTTGGCAGTTGCACCACAAGCCTGGAAGGAGCTCCCTGCCTGCGGGAGGCAGCCAACTTTGGCTTCCTGGGGACTTTGAAAAGGCCTGGTTCTGCCCAGGAGCAGATACCGCGGGGACACGCCAGAAGGAGAACCCGAGACCTGGTTTGCATTCCCAATTCTGCTGTACACACTAGCTGATTTTGTGGACAAGGGAGGAGCTGAATCTTTTCTGTCTGTAAGATGGGGATGCTAGGACCAACATCCTGGAATTATTGCGAAAATAAAGTGCCGTTGGTGGGTTCTGTTACGGGTACTAGGAGAGTGGGTGTATCAAGGCAAAGAGGATTCACTTCAGAAGAGAAAAACCAAGTGTGTTGGCTTTGCGGTTGGGAGTCTAGTTCAGGAGGTTTAGAAGACCCCTAGGATGAAGGAAGAGGACAAAAACAGAGCCCTGCCCGCTTCCCATGCTTGGGGCAGCTTCCTGTCAAGCTGGCACAGCTGCCTGGTGTGTTGGGCCATGGCTCTTTCTCCCCTCGTGTCAGACTGAAAGTGTTAGGAGGGTGATTTGGGCAGCACGTGACTGTGACACCAGCTCATCCTATGAGAGCTTGCTGTATTGCCCCCTGACCTTTCCACTTGTGGTCAACTCTACACTGACTCAACTCTCCTGCTTGACTCTCTGTGCGTCCTTTGAGGGGAAGACAGCGGCGATCAGTCATTCTCATACGTGATTATTGTCTGTTTACCACAGAGGCAAGGGAGTGGAATGCAGGTAGAAACCTTGCTAGGAGAGCTTCATACCTGAGCAGTGTGGTGCGCACCGTGGACAGCCCACAGCAGCTGCGGGTTCATCCAAGCAAACTTCAAATTGCACCTGAGAGTTATCCTAAGGGACCCGACTTAGTCAAGGCAGTCAGGAAACAGTTTCCTGAGGAGGCAAAGATTGAACCGAGTTCCAAAGCAGGTGGGAGCTTCCATGTGGAAGAAGGAGAATGTATGAAGTCCCACCTGGGACCTAGCAGCAGCAGGACACCTGGGAAGAATTTTAGGCAGACAAATGACGTTAGCTGGTATGTGGGTTTCAAAAGAGCTAGCAGATTATTACCGCTGTGGCAATTTTGGAGAGTTTATAAATATGATGGTTTTTTAATAGTGGGAAAAAACCCTAAAGGCCTAAGGTCTCAGAGAATCATGATTTTTAAGATAGGACTCTGTGGAGGCGGGAGTGTAAGATACTGTTTTTATGGGCAAGCTTCACTTTAAACAAAGTGTCACTTAAAAGTTGGCCACAAGTCAGATTACTTGTAAATTGAACCCTACTTTGAGCACATAGTGGAAACTTGCTCCATAAAACAGTTATGTGATAAAAACTTTATGAAGGATTATTTTTATTCAAAAAGTCACCCCCTCCCCCTCAGATTATCTGACTTATAAGTGATATGTTTTGTTACAAAATAAAAACACAAAGAACTTTCAGGAAACTCAGAGATCTTGGATCCAGTCCTCTGTATATTAATGGGAAAACTGAAGTCCTGCAGGATCACATAGTTGCTTAGTGACAGAGTCACCACCTGTGTGGGGTGAAACAGTGCAAATGCTTGGCCGAAATGACTGGCAGGGTCAATCAGGGTCATTCACCCCCTACATTTCACTTTCTAATACTCCAGGATGTCAAATTTGATCAGCTATGCTAGTGGGGAAGCGGTCAAGCAGACTCAATTTTGAGTTGGTAAAGCTGGGAGGTCGATGGGCCGGGGAACGGAATCCCACTATTCACTTCGCAGCTGTGTTCATCTGGCAGTGAAATTTGTCACTTCAAGTGGAAAAAGGGCCATGGAGGAAGGGAACTGCTAAGGACAAATTACAATGGGCATTCTGAAAAGACAGTAACTTTTTCTTTTTCAATGGCATTTAAAGTCCAGACTTGAATTCTTTATTCATTTAAAACACCCACCACGATCAGGCACAATTTTAACCATGTAATGCAGGATGCTGATGGCTTTTCTGGGAGCAAGCTTCAGGGTCGACCGTGAGGAGAGACAAGGTTGCCCCACAGAAGTCTGGAGAGTCCTGACCTAAGAATGAGCTGCTGCTGCTGCTGCTGATCTTCCCACCCTCTTTCTCTGGAAGGTCCCAGGAAGCAGAGAGGATGGAAGGGTGGGTGGGTGCAGGTTAGAGGCTTTCCCCAACTTGGAGACCTTCAGATGAGGTTGGCAACCTACCTGCGCACTGTATGGTGGCCTGGAAGAGAAGGGCCTGAAAAGAATGAAGCCAGCACTAGAATGAGGCCCCGGAAGCTGGCGACCAGCTGAGGCAGGCTCATACCCGGTCAGAGACATAGAGGAGCCATGGCACAGCTTGAGCCTGGGCTAGCTCTGGGCTTTGCCAGCCTCACGACCATGGACCTAGCTAACTTTCCTAAGTCACGGTTTTATCATCTTTCAGATGGGGGTAATACAAGTATATGCCTCATAAGGGTTGAGAGAATTCAGTAAGATAATGTACCTAAGGTGCTTATTGTGTGGGGTCTGATTTACGAGGAAAAAAATGATCATCACACCATCAGGGTTGCAACAGGACATTAACTTTGAACATGTGATTCAAACCTGAGATGAAAAATGAACTTGGCTAAATCTGTGTTCACTCTAGAAAACAGGCACTTCTGGGCAGAATGACAGACTCGGGTTATAGCAAGAATCTAGCCATAGGAAGAAAAAAGTGCCCCCTGGGAAGGAAAGAGTCCACCATTTTGGGTGATGGTGACGGCACCCGTGCTTGGAGCCAGGATGAGGCACAAAAGTAGAGAAAAAGAAGGCGATTGTGAAAAGAAGATGCAGATTCGTTTCAACCCATGGCTCTTGCATAAATGTAAGTTGGGGGGGGGGGGGTAAGGAAATCTACTTTGAGACCCTGTGATAAGGAGCCTCTCTCTACTCTGAGCACAATGGCGTTGCGCGTGAGGCTGGAGGAGCTAAGCACAGTGGCGGCGCCAGGAGCCACTGTAGAGGTATGAGACAAAGTCGTGTCCTTGCCATGCCGAGGTTTAGATACCACCTGGATCCTCCCCCAGCTGCAGCGCAGTCTTGGTGGCCCAAGCAACGATGACAATCCTGGAGATGTCAGAGAAACTGGCAAGTGTTCCCGACAGAGAGCCAGAACAGAAAACAAGGAAAACGAGGGGCACGGTACAGCGTTCGGAAGCATGTGCGCAATGTTCCTGGCTAACCTCAGAAAGGCTGGAAGGGTCCTGGGGGTACTGGCAGTTCTGGAGGAGCAGTTCTGGCGCGCAACAGCCTGTGCTGAGGGGACGGTCCCAGTTTTCCCTTCAGGCTCGTGTGGCCTAGGAAACACAGTTTGTGCAAGTAAACATATCATTATTAGGAGCTTTAAAAGATCAAGCCTGGCCCTGCCTCTTCCTGCAAGCAATCAGACAAGCAACCTGCTGTCATCCTAAACAGCTTTCTCAATAGAACTGGGTTTTTGAAGCTGCGAGTCAGATGCAATAGTTGGTTGGGGGGAAATTAATCTAGTGTGTATAAACATAATTTAAAAATTGAAATAGCTTCACATATAAATTTGTAAAGTATAATGACTCTATAAAGATAACTATTGCCTTATAAAGCCTTTCCATTTGTGTATAAGTATGTGTGTGTGCATAATTATGATATAAACTGTTTCTGAGAATTGATTTAGAGAGTGAGAGAGAGAGAACAGCATCAGAAGATGCTAACACCCAGCACCCCAGGAGCCTGAAATGACAGCGAAATTACCTTGATGGCAGTAAGTTTCACTCACTGCTTGAAGGCCGCAGGTAGACTTGCTGGAACTTTTTTTTTTTTTTTTTTTCTGTTATTAGCTGTCTGACCCCGAGAAAGTTGCTTAGCTTCTCTGTGCCTCATTTTCCACATTGGTATAAAAGAAATAATAATAATATTGGTTTTGCATGATTGATGTTAGGGTTAGAGGTATGCATGTGGAGGGAATGTCTCAAAGGAGGCTGGCGGTGCTGCTACAAGAATTCCATGGGAAAGGGAGGCGGGGCACTGAGCAGAGGCCAGATCTACTGACTCACTGAGGATTTTTTGTAGCAAGTGATACAGTACTGGCACTGCCAATCTAAGCATAAAATAAACTGTTGCCATGGCGATAAAGCGACTCGAGAACCCAAATGAGAACTATTCAAACAAGGTTATGGAGGAATTTGTGAGAGCCTGGAGTTAACAGCGTTCTCAGGTGAATCCAGCTCCGCCAATCTTACGTTCACATTCTACCTTAAGGGAGTGAGTCTGGTGGCTGAGCGTGGGGCAGGCATGCACCCATTGCCGTGGGGAAGCAGGGTGCCTCAGCGGGCAATCCTAGAAGGAGTGTGAGTAGTAGAAGAAAAGTGCTTCCCAGAGAAAAGGTGGGTTGTTGTTGCTGCCAGAAGTAGAGAGAGGGGATGCCAGGCCCGCGGAATCAGGAGCCTTTATTGTGCTGTGGAGAGGGGCAGGGTCCACTCGCTGACATCCTTTGGCTTTTCTTCATACTATTATGCTTAACATGATTTTTAAAAGAAATACCAGGAAGCAATTTAGACAAAGCTATGGATAATTCCTCAAAGGACAGCTAAACTCTGGTGCCCTAAATATAGAATCAGGGCGTTTTTATGTCTTCTGATCCAAGAGAATAGAACTTCGGTCAGGAGATGAGTCGAAAAGGCAGTAGTCATAAGCAGTAGTGCTTACATAATGCCTGTTAAGTGCTGGCTGTCATTCTAAAACACTTTATATAGATTAACTCACTTAATTCTCGTAACAATCCCACAGAATAGATATTGCTATTGTTATTATTTGCCCTATGGTTACAGAAAATGCCAGGGCAGGTCAGGAGGCTAGTAAGTCTCTCAGCTACTGACAGAGAAATCAGTGCTGGCACCTATCTAGCCCAGTGCCTTTACTCTGATGTGTACAGTTTCAGTCCTGCTGGACCAGACAGGACCCTGCCTCTCTGATGGGATGTGTGGTATATGAGATTATTGGGTGTTGCTTTGGAGCCAATAGCGCCTCCCTGGTGAGATAATGCTATTGACTACAACTCCCAGCATGCAACCAGATTAGTTATCGTCTTAACCCCTTCTTCACCAAAAACTCCTTGCATGCTCCTAAAAGATAACTATGCAACAAGGCACGAGTGCTGATCTAAGTGGCAGTAGGGGCTGGAAAAAATGGCACAGTGGTTAAATTCTCCAGAATCACATAAAGCTGGGGATTGTGGCACACCTCTGTAATCCCCACGCTTGGGCAGCTGAGGCAGGCTGATTGTCCTGAGTCCAAGGCCAGCCAAGGATACACCAGTGAGTTCAGGACCAGCCTGGGATAAAGAGCGAGACCTTATTTCAAAAAGAGAAGAAAAAAATTCTAAGGTCTGTGTGGCAGTAGGTAATGGAAAGAATGAAATTCTGAGTTTAAATATCCTCTACATTTTTCAGTGTTCAAAAGAAGACCCTGCGGCTGTCACAGAAGAGACTTTTTAACTTAGATGCATTGCAAAAGCCTCAGTAAGAATGTTTGAAAACACACTTCTCACACTTGGCTGTACTCTGGAATTGGCTGAAGGACTGGAACACTTGATGTCCATTTATGTCACACTCTTAGAGGTTTTGATTTAATTGGTCTAGGGGGTGATTTTTAAAACCTTCTTATGAAATTCTAAGGGATTTCCCAGAAACCTAAAACAGAAGACACTGAACACCACGCAAAGGATCCACAGCAGGATGCACCAGGAGGAAGACACAGCAAGGGGACGTGGGTACAAGAGCTCCTGTTGGGAAAAAACAGGGGAGACAGTGAAGCAGACTTAGGACTGACTGTGTTGGACAATTTCGGGGAGCAGGGACTGTTCTTAGTTGTCTGGTACTTGGTGCTGAGGTGATTAGGGCAGGTGGCTCTGGAAACTGAGAGTCTCTCAGGGAGATGGATTCTGCATTGATTTATCTCTAAGTGAAAAATATGCTCATTCATGGCCCCAGATGTGAGAACACTTCAGAATATAGAAAAGGAAAAGAACATGTTTCTACTCTCTTCTATGCCCCACCTCAACAGAAAGTGGGTGGCCAGACTCTGAGAGGACTGGGAACAACATCAAAATCTGGAGACTTCCCAGTGAGTGGTGGAGGTCTACAAGGACAAGAGTGCACCCAGGAACACTTTGGCCCTTACACTCTACTTAGTTTCCAAAAATTCCAAACCCATCACTGAGTGAAATCTACACAAATGGGAAGAAAGAAAATAAGCTCTACTGCTTAGAATAACCTCTTATTGTTCAACAAGACTTAGAGTTATTTACCTTTTTGTCCTTTTGGATGAATGGTCTCCAACCAAGAGAAATAGCTAAAATTGTTTTCTAGAGGAGAAAAAGTTAGTTTCAAAGTGTGTCTGGCACTTTCCTTGACTCTTAAAAAAGTAAAATCTATTTAATTTTTATTATCAAAGTATGCTAAATTTACATATTTTCGCGTCTATAAACATAGAAGAGAAAGTGATTAGCTGTGGATTTATGGTGTTGCTGATATTTCTGAAGGAGGGCTCCGGCTGGGTCATGCTGGTGGGAGAAATTGAAGCATCCTTGCTTTCTTTCTTTGGTGCAATTCCCAGGGAAAGAAAAACAAAGTAATTGATGATGACGGTAGTAATGATGATGAGGAAGAGGAGGCGACCAGGAGAACTAACCTTCAGTTGATACTTACAATGTGCCAGACATTGTTTAGGAGCTTTGTAACTTGTTACTTCACTTAGTCACCACAGCATAGGTGGTTTGGTTACCGTTTGCCCCCCAGTTCTTAAATGAGGAAACTGGACACAGAGGAGAAGGCAGAATGTCCAAGATAAGAGGTAGAGCTGGCTCCAAAGTGAGCCCCTCAATCATTAGAGTCCATGCTCTTGATCTCTTTACGACACTAACTCCTTGCATCAGAGTGACTTCCTGAAGCTAATGCGATCACACCTTATTTTTCCCGCAAGAGCGGGCAGTAAGATCCCTACGGGTGAAAGGGCCCTTGTGCTAGTCTGGTGACATAACCAGGATTGACCCTTGCTGTGGAATATGTAAAAGTTGTCTCTTAGGTGAGGAAGAAATTTAACAAACTAAGGCAGGTTCTGCTGTGGGTCAGCTCATGACCTTGAGACCCATTCTTAAAAGTTACTCTTTGGCTCCCCCAAAAAAGTATTGGGCTGAGCGCTCTCTAAACACATTGTCTGTGCCAATTTCCCCTCCCAGTGATTCTGGTGAGGAGTGATTATTGAAAAAGCAAGGTAAGTGTTGACAGGTCCTTGCACATCTGAAAGTAAGCAGCAAATAGCTGTTGGGATGTGAGAAAGAGCTCTAAAACCCCACGAAACTAGCTGCCTCCTGTTTCATCTTGCAGGACACGCCCAAAGCTGCTGAAAGATGAACATCACTGGTGGCTGTTCCTGGATGCTCAAGGAACTTCCAGAAAAAGAGAAGGAATGATTATTTAGTGAGGAAAGTCTAATAGAAGAGTCTGGGGAAGATAAAACTGGGGAGGAGGATGAGGACGTCCCATTGTTTTGATTCCAGAATTTCCATTTGGTGCCACGGATATCAGCTCAGAGAAGCACTGACTCCGAAGAGGTATCTGGAAAGACGTGAGGGAATTCATGCTGCACCCTGGTTAAGAAGTATGACTTACATTTGTTGAACTGGAATTACTATCAAGCATAACTCCTGGGACCACCTCATACAATAAAAAATTGCCCTGCTCCAAATGTTCTTAAAGCAAAAGTTCTTACCATGAAAGAATATAGCAAACTTCGGTGTGCATTTTCTGGACATTAATCAATAATCCATTAACTCAGGAAAGCTCAATGCTTCTTATAGAGAACCCAAAACAAATTGACAGATATACTCTGGTGAGAAGTATGGAGAGACTGCGTAGCCTTGGACAGGATGTTTCCCCCTCCTTAGGGTTCAGTCTGTCTATATTTATAGTACTAACATTGTATAACTTCGTAGTTTCTCTGCACAGAAATGACAAATACTTTATAAAAACAAAGGCTTGTGGTACTTTGATTCTCTCATTTTGTGTATGGTATATATGTGTACTATCTTTAGCCAAAATGTATATCATTAAGTTTAAATAAAAATTATGTAGACTTAAATGATCCAAGAATATGTTAAAATATTATTTTAATTATTTAGTATAAGTAGTATATTTATACTGGTAGTATATTTGAATTTTATTAAATATAGCACTAAGAATCCAAGAAAGATCATAACTGGCTGCTCTCTATGGGCTAGATTTGAATAGAAGTCTATTTTTTTTTAAATGGAAAGTTGATAGAGAATAAACAAGGATAATTGTAAGTCATGGGCATCAAAATGGAAATAATTTAGCTAAAACATGTCTTTGGGATGGTACTCAGGGAAAGCGATGGCTCTAAGCAGGTGTTACACTAGAATGAGGTTTGTTTATTGAAATGTAACAATGTAATTTCTCTTCTTCTGCTACTTTATCCCTGAGTTACTCCAGGAATAGTTCTTAGCATCTTTTTTTTTTTAATAATAGAAATACTTATTCTTAAGAGACAGCTAACTGCTTTTTAAAAAATTATGCTTGTTTTTGTTTTAAAAGTCTGCAATTAAACCCATGAACTAGACTGTTCATGCTTCAAAAATTTGAGCCTCGCGATGTTGGAGAGCAGGATTTAGGCTTTTGCCTTCACACTTTAAAAGAGTTCTATTTTGCTTTGTTTGGCTTTGTATTCTCATTCTGGAAGAATTAAGAGCTTTGCATTGCTGCCTGGCACTTGTGGCCAACATTACACTCTGTATTTCACTAATCTCAATAGGAATGGTGATCCAAGAAGCTAGGAATTTGGCTCCAGAAAACAGCAGGGGAATGACAGAGCTGGTTATGACCATAGGATTAGTGCCCCCATGGGTCAAGGACAGGAATGGATGTTAACAACAGGGCAAATACTTCAGCCCTACAGCTAGCTACATACAGAACAGCCTTTTTGCTTCCAAAAGTAGAAACAGGAAGATGGGCAAGCCAGTTTTGACAGGCCACCTACAAACTAGGTGCTTCCCATTATTGTCTTAATTGACAATTTTACCTGCCTGGTAAGCAAGGCATTGTGTTTCTAACCATGGGGATGAAGAAACCAAAGCTTAGGGGATGTTAAGTAACAGCCCCACGACCGTATATGTTGTCTTCAAACAGATTTCTGTCCTTTTTCCAAAATGCTTATTATATGATTCCTTATTTATGATTATATATATATATATATATATATATGTTTACACACTGTTCTAGAGTCTTGTCTGTGTGATTCATTATTCTGTACAGCATGGTTTGATTTGGGGGCCAAAAAATGACGTAGTCAAGCACACTCCAGAAACTCTGGAGATACCTGAGGGATCCCTTGAGATACAACCTAGTGGGGAGGCTTCCGCTCAAGTCTAGGCTTTGCCATTTAGTGGCTGGATGACTGTGGTAAATTTTCATCCTTTCTCCCTGCAGTTTCTCCATCTGTAGCATGGAGATAATAGTAGTAGACTGTCAGGATTGCTATGATGAAGAAATGAGATAATAAGAAAGTGCTCAGCATCTAATAGGTTATTGTTATTCTCATTTTCCTCCTGCCATCTATGATATCCCCCCTGATGTAAGAGCCCCTTCCTGAAGCTGTCAGAATGATCAAGAGACGAAACTAGACCAGAGAACAGAAGGAACAAACTAGAGTGGCTTGCCACTACGCCCCATGAACCCGAGACCTGTGAAATATGTGCCTTCATTCTAGTCTCAGGGCAAGTTCCAGAAGTCTGAAGAAACACAGCCTGGAGGCAGCATTTTCTTTGGTTCCTTTTCCCAAGCAAAGCCAGGTTTCAGAGGGATTCTTTCTGGTGAGAATGTCAGTGCTCTGAGTTAGTTGTTGGTGATATCTTGGCAAAGAAAACTTCTTTTGTTACTCTTCTTTGACCAAGGTTAAAATGAGTTGTGATGAACACAAGCCTTTGTGTGTACATTACTGTTTGGTGTGTCCATTACAGAGATTTTACACTGAAAGCCTAGACTCTAATGGTCTCAAAAGACCAAATTCAGTCACCTATCCCAAAACACTAAAGAGCAGACAAGAGAAGACAAGGGGTGAAAAGCAGGAAAAAAAGAGCTTTAATTAGTGTTGGACACTAAAGGACAGTGCTGGAGAGAGGATCTGAAGAAAGTTTGCGGGGGGGGGGGGGGGGGGGGGGATAACGACAAATGTTGAGATTTGCATAGCTGACAGGATAGGAAATCCTGGCCCAGAAATGGTCTCTTTGATCATTATCTCAGGATTAGCTTCGCAAGATAGCTTTGGAGAAGTCTTGATGGCTTCAAGCAACAACTTGGTTCTCTCCAGATTGTTCTTGAGCTACTACGACTCAAAATTTGAGAAAAGGGCAAAGGGGATAGCAGCGTGTTCTCTTAATGTGCTGATGGAGTACTGTTTGCAGGCCTGCCCAAGAATTATTTAATTATTGAGGCCTCGAGGTGTATCTTTGACTAAAGAGCTAACTACATCTCTAAACTTTTTCAATCTACATTTATATGAGAGTCATGTTGACTTTTTGCAAAATTCTTTTGACAAGTACAAAGAAGTCTAATATTTTTAGAACAAAGGTCACCAGCCAGGGAAAGAGAAGGCTTTCTTGAATTGGGATTTGCTTTTTAAAAAGTATTCCAGATTTTCTGTTTCTATATTAGCAGTTTAAAAGCACTGGTGTTTAGGAAGCACAAAATGCCTGGGTGCGGTGGTGTACACCTGCAATCCCAGCTACTTGGGAGTCTGGGACAAAGAATTTTGAGTTTAAGGACAGCTGGGCAACGGTCTCAAAATAAAATTTTGAAAAGGGCTGCAGGTGTAGCTCAGTGATGGAGTATTCCACAGTACATGTGAGGCCTCGAGTTCAAGCCCCAGAACCAAAAAAAGAAAAGAAAAGAAAAAGGAGCCAGACATGGGCAGCTGGAGTCTGGGTGACTCAGGCAGGAGGCTCGCAGTTAAGTTCAAGCCCAGTCTGGGTGATTTAACAACTTAGAGAGACCCTGTCTCATAAAAGTAAAAAGTGCGGGGGATATAGTTTAACGTGAAAATCCTGGGCTCAGTCTCTAGCACGGGGAGGAGAAGGCACAAAATCTACTAGCTACGGAAGACTTCGATTCCTTCCAAAAGCAGAGGAGACCTGAAGTAAAATGTAAAGGTGGTTTTTACCTTTCGTTCTTCTCCGCCTACCTATTTTGTAATATTCTAGGCCATTAAGTCTGCCTCCTTGGCTGTTAAGCGACAGTCTAACTGGATAAAAGGTGTGAGTGACTTCAGGACCTCCTCCCGGGCTCAGGCTACTTGTATTTACATAGGGGTGATCAATATTTAACCTAATGAATTTGAGATGAGGTTTCTTGGGCTTGCCTCTATCTCTCCAAATTCCCTTCTCCCTGCCTCTGCTCCCTACAGATAGACTTCAGGTAGAATAACTCTTTAAATATTAAGATTCAGATAATGTTTGGTTAGAGACCAATTACTTAGAAAGCATTTAATCCAAAGAGATGAAGATTTAATCGGGGCAAATGCATTGTGTAGTGGAAAAGAAACTTGAAGTCCAGACATGTGGGCCTTTTGCCATCTGTGTGATCCCTTGATCTCATGAAGCCTTACTGACCACGCCGAAACCCTGCCTTGAAGGAGAGTTGTGTTAAGATCATGTAAAGAGACATGTGATTGGAAAATTGTCATGGTTTTAAACTGGAATGTCCCCCCAAAAGCCTCATGTATTTGAATGTTGTGGGCTACCTCTGGAACCGTATGCTGTGAAGAGATGGGGCCTTGTTGGAAGGGGAGAAACACTGGGCTTGACCTGGAAGAGGTGGATTACTGGGACAAGAGCTGGAAGGGTATATGCTAGCTCCTTTCTTCCTCCATCAATTGGCCTCCTGTCTGCCATGTTGAACATCTTACCTTCTTCTCTGTTTCTGCTGTGTGCCTCCACTTTTGCCAGTCACTCATGAATGGACTGAGACCTTCTGAAACTCTGAGCTGAAATAAATGTTTCCTTCCTTAAGTCAGGGATGTCAGGTAATCTGTCCCAGCAATGAGAAAATAACTAAGATGAAAGTGTTTCTATTGTTAGGAAAAGCGAAAATGTGGGTAAGGTGGAGTAGGAAAATGGGTGGTTGGAGTTGAACTGGGAAATTGATGTTAGCTGGAGACTGAAGCAGCAGCTGACCAGCAGTTCCTTTGTTAAACTTTTGGTGGGCATAATGCATAGGCTTTGTTCACGCAAAATGGACAAAGGGAGGTAGAGGAATTAAGTTGTTGTCAGGGTCTCGTTACTACCTAACCAACTGAACGCTGTCTAAGCCACTGACCTGAGGTGGTGGCACTCATACCACACTCCACCTGGGGATAAGAGAAAGCCAAAAACTCGTAAGTGGGGACCTCCTACATGGGCCCTCAGGCATGCATCTCTGGCTCCTGTTCCCTGACAGGAAGGTCTTGTTCTTTCTCTCTTTTCCTTCTAATAAACTTTCACCTAACAACTTCTTCAACTCTAATCACATATTTTCATGTCAGTTGAGAGAAAGAACCCAGCTAAGCAGCAGGGACATGTAAGCCCAGGACATGACACTGTAACAACTCAGACATTGCTCACCTGCAATGCAGATGTTTGAGGATCACCAGAGAAGTCCCCCACCTCCAGCACTCTTCCAGTAATCTTGATTAAGTGGCCATCTGTCAGTTACATAGCTATTGACTTTAACCTTCACACAGGAGTACGTGTACCCTTGTTACCTTAAATTCTTTTTGCCACCCATCTGGTCCTCCAGTTTCTAATTAAATTTTGGAAGTTACATGAAAATTCAGCAGGAACAGTTTTTTATGAAATGTTTTCTCCAGCGGAGCAGATTGTGCTGCTCATCCAGTCAGCTCCCAAACTAATTTAACTCTCAGCCCTGTAACCTTCATACAGAAAGGCACCAGGAGGAAAAAAAAAAAAAACCTGTGATAAACGGAGCCAGTTGGACGGCTTTGCGCGGCTTCTGACTCACTTCAGAACCATTACCATGTCAATAAAAACATCCCCTCAAACCATTCCTTCCTTCCATATTTTTTACAAGGAAATGCTATTAGAAAAGCAAGTATGCAAGAGGAGCAGTGCATTAATGTTACATCAGGCTTAACAACAGAGCAGCTCCGCACATGTAAAGATGCCTTGGTCATTAAACAAATGGGAAGAAATAGCGTTGGAAAAATGAGAAGAGTTCATGTACCTACATACAGGCAACTACAGGAACAATAACAATATCAAAAATAGAATTTTTGTGATACTGGGCCTCAGATCTCAGGGTCTCACACTGAGCTACAGCCTCAGCCCATTTTTTTATTTTTAATTTTTACTTTGAGACAGGGTTCTGCTAAGTCAGTCACTTGCCCAAGCTCCTACCTCAGCCTCTCTGGGATTACAGGCTTGTGCCCCTAGGCCCAGCTATATCTATTTTTCACTAAGAAGTGAATACATGTCTGATGCTGAGATTATCAATAAATTATCTTGATGGTCCACACAATAGCTGAATAAGTGAGGATAGGTTAATTGCTATAACAAATACTCCCAAATCTCAGTAGCTGATTATTATAATAGTTGATGTGTTACGTTACAGGATGAGCAGGTAGAGGAGAAGGGCCTTGGGTTTCTCTGAAGTAAACTCACTTCTAGAACCTCCACTAGATCTTCTGCTTCTTGCTGGCAGATTAAGGGAGAGAAAAAGTGTGTGTGCTGCCAGGATCCTACAGAAGGTTTCTTCAGGCATAGGCCTGGCTGTGCCATATATCGTTTCTACCCACATTCCATGGGCCGGATTCCGTCCTGTGGTCTGGCTGTGAGAGTCTAGAAATGTCCAGTAGAAGTATGAGCAGATGAAGAAGGCAGTTTGGTGAATACCTCCTCTCTCTTGTAACTATTCATTGTTATTCCCTCTTACAGATGAAACTGAGTTTTAGATGGGGAAAGTAAATTGTCCAATGGCACATGTCAAGCAAGTGGCAGAATGAGAATGGCTCCTGGGTATGATATATACTCAGCAGAGCTCAAGAACCTGGCTCTAGGCTACTGAACTTCTCAACTACACAAGAAAATGTCATTTCTGAGCACATTCTTCCAACCTGGGAATTGTCTGAAAATTTCAAGATTACATGGACATTATAGTTTTGAAGTCTACAGTGAAAGGACAATAAATGGGAACAGAGTGCAGGCAAGGTAATCGAAAGGCATGCCTCTTCAGGTACTTGACTCTCCCCAAGGCAAGGGTCTGGCCCCTGGCTTGCATCCCAGGTTTTAAATGATAGAATTGAACTCATCTTGTGTTGCTGCCAAGACTTCACCCTTAACTATTGCACCATTTCTCAAAGATTTTTTTAAAAAAAGATTTCCTCTTTTTTTAGCCATTTGGGAAATGCAAATTAAAACTACTTTGAGATTTCATCTAACCCAGTCAGAATGCCCATCATCAAGAATAGTAAAAATAATAAATACTGGCAAGGATGCAGCAAAAATGTGTATTATCAATGCTCATAGGAGTGTAAATTAGTACAGCCACTGTGGCAATCAGTGTGGAGGTTCCTCAAAAAGCAAAACACTTAAGTCATATATACCACTCCTTCGTGTATATGTGCAGGAATCAAGTCTGCACACTATGGAGATACCTGCCTACCCATGTTTGCTGTGGCATGACACCCAATGAGTAAGATAAGGAATCAGCTTAGCTATCTATCAACAGATGAATGGATAAAGAAAATGGGATACACACATACAATGAAGTTTTACTCAACCATAGAAAACAATATTATGTCATTTGTAGAAAGACGGATGGAACTGGAGAACATCGTGTCGAAAGAAAGGAGCCAGCCTAACAAAGACAAGTACTGCATGTTTTCTCTAGTATGTGGAATCATAAAACAATGTGAAATGAAAGTAGGAGAGACTATTATTGAACAGGAGGAAGAGAATAAGGTGAGGGGAAAGAGATGCAAGAGAGAGGAATGGAGGGGTGGATATAACAAATGTGCATATATAAAAATACCATGTCAAAACAAATATTTTGTAAAATTAGTACACAAAATAAATAATTAAGAGTCCTTCATTTAACAGCATCTGGTCTAACATGGCCGCAGGGACACGTGATATTTTAGAGTCAAGGACACATATTTTAGTTATTTTCTCGTTGCTGTGACAGAATATCCAGCCTCCACCAATTCAGGGAGGAGAGATTTATTTTAGCTTAGAGCTTCAGAAGGTCACAGTGCCTTCATGGGCAGGTAGGTGGAAATGGTGAAATCTCATGGCAGGGCTTGAGCCGGGGAGAGAGCGCTGCACAGCATGGAGGAATAGAGCCAAGTGTGGGAGGAAGGGAAGGACCAGGACACATTCTTGCAGGTCAAGCCCAAGCATCTGCCCCTTCCAGCCAGGACGTACCTACGAGCCTTACACGGTATCCATAGGTACACAAGGCTTTTGGGATTGCTCCAGATCTAAACCACAATCACATTTATCCCATATGTCTCACAGAGCTGTAGTTGCTAAGCTGAGGCCTAAGGGACTGAAATCATTTGCCAATTCTGTGGCCCAGCCTTGTAGAATTGTAACTATCCTACTCCCCTTACTCTGTTCTCTTACCTCTCTCTAGGCCTTTGCACCCATTGGTCTTACAGCTTGGATGAGTTGAGAATCACTGGTGTGAACCTGGACATTGGGAATTTAGTTTTGGCTCCCAAGGTAGTCCTACATTGTGGCCAGGGTTGAGGTCCAAGACAGGGTCAGTCTAAGCTAATCACGGCTAATCTCATTCTCATTGGTCAGATTTAAATGAATGTATTCCTTATTAGTCAAGGTAGCTAGGATTTTGAGAAGTCTTTTCCCATGATCTCTATTATTTTCCTGATTGTCCTACACTGACCTAAGTATATTTTTAAGGCTCTCTCTAAGCTCTTTAATGTGTTCCTATCATGTAACTAGACCATGTTGTACAACACACCATTCTTAGAGATGCTGCCCTAATGATTTGGAAGGCTATCTATTCTCATGTGATTACTAGGGCCACCACAATGCCGCCAGTGATCAGCCAGCCATTGAAATGGTAGCAGTGACTTCTAGTCCTCTGCTTATGTATGAAATGTGGTATTAATGTACTTTGGTCACATTTTAATGCAGTAATGACTCTTCTTCAAATTTTGACCCTTCTGCACTCCACTCAGCCCCTCAGTGTTTGAACCCTCAGTGGATCTGCCTTTCTATATCTTCCACCTCCCAGTCCTGCTGGAAATCTGTGTCTGGTCAAACGAAGATTGCTTGTGGCCCCGAGTCCCTCACTCCTTTGTCTTTGGTCACACTATTCCCCCTCTTACCATCCTCATCTTCTCTTCCCCTTCCCATTGTAAGATTCTTCTCAGGTGCTGCCCACTTTATTTTAAGGTCAATGATCCCAGGTTGCCAGAGCTCAGACCTGTCTGGCCCAAGGCTTCCAAGGGTGGGCATGGAGAGAATCTCCTACCACTCACTAAGATTCTCTTGGACTGTCAGTGGGATCTACCTTGCGCTATTGTAATATTAAAAAAAAAAAAACAGGGTCTAGCTCTGGATAACTGAGCTGTATAGTTTTTTTTTTTGCACTGATATGCGTACAGCTATATAGTCAGTAGACAGCAGAGTCCTTTTGTGAGCTGACCAATTTCTGCTGTAAGGCAATATAAACTAGTTAACCACCAATAAATCAACCACTTTGGACTCTCTTGGTCTTATTCACAAGACAACTATCCCATAAGAGGAGGGGATGGGCTGTCTTGATCAAAAAAATGAAACTTAGAGTGACTATGGTTTGATTACTTAAACAAATGTGACCTTAATTTGCACTAAAGACAGATGAAGCAGGAAATAATGAGAAAAAAGTATCTTTAAATTGATTTGTAGCACTAATGTGCTAAAATGTGCTAAATGTGCTAAAATCACCCAATGAACATGTCGTGAGGGCTTGTTGTGTACAGCAGTCTGGTAAGTGCTTGACATAAGAGGAAGCCAGACAGGGTGGTCCTTACCCTCAAGGGGCTTCAAGGCCATATGGGAAGCTCTGACTTCATTCTCAAAATCTTTACAGGCATCCGACTTTGTTAGTGGGAATTCAAAAATGGCTTCAGAATGCTTTTCCCAGGAGAACAGAACAGTGGTAATCAGAACAGGAGGAGGAGAAATAGAGGCCTGAGCCCAGGGATGGAAGGGCCAGTGCCTTTACTTCAGATCTGTTTTGTCCCTGGGAGAAGCGGCCAGTTTTATTGATTGTGTCTACTGTTGATGGCGTCCTTTCTCTGTAATTTAATATGAAGCATTTATTGGCGGGCTGCAAGCACGAAGCATTCTCAGGATAATGAACTTGATTTCCCTTTTAAAGCACAATTCCCAACTAGTGAGTGTCTATGACCAAGGCGGCCGGGAGCAAGGTGCCTCGCCTATGTCATCTCACCTGCACCTCGCGGCGTTAGCCAGCTTTTGTACGCAAGATGAGAGGCAGAAGAGGAATCGGCAGCTCCGAGTTCCGAAAGTGCTAATTCACGTGCGGTGGATGAGCAGGCTTTTTTCTTGTTGCTCGTAGACAGATTTGATAGACATTTTTTTAACATTAATACCTGCTTTACATTTACATAATTCTTTCTACTTCTCGAAGCCTGCTCAACTCTTTCGTCTCTCATCCAATGCTCGCGTTAGCCGAACAGGTAGTGATCGGTAGCATTTGACAACGCCTTTGGGTAGCCTCGCTCTCTATAGAGGAAATTGCCTGCGGCGCATAGATAAGGTCCAGGACTAAGCCAATCACGATCTTGCTTCCTGAAATCTAATCTACCTCTTCCGTTTGCAATGTCTCTCTGGGATGGTGTGATCTCCTGCTTCCTAGAAACAGGGGACATCAGTCCTCTCCTCTCAGAGCTGATGGCTACGGTTCCTTAGGCCTCAACGTTCCGTAAAATCCTAGATTTCAGAAACATAGGTGCCTCTACCACCGGGTTTTTGTCTGGCTTTTCCTGCTGCTCACTTTGCCTGGGTGTATGATCACCAAAGGGAAAGAAAGAATAAGAAAAAAGAAGACAGTTTCTCTGTGTTTGTCCAGTGAGACATTTGTTTAAAAGGACAACAACAGCCAGAAACGAGGCTGACTGAAGCAGGGAGGTGGGCACAGCAGCAGAAGCACGAAGCAGGTGCTTACTTAATTGCTGCAGCTGGTGCCAAGGGTTTGGCATAATTTTTCTCCTCATTTTCAATTATTGGCACGGACATGCACTTACTTCACATTTTAGCTGAAGCATCTAAGCGCGTATGGCCTTCTCTGCGCCTCTCATTTTTATGGGAAAGCAACAAGCAGTCTTTCTTTCAAAAATTTTTGTTTTGTTTTTGTGTTTGTTTGTCTCAGAAAACTTATTGAGTAGAGAAAAGGAAATTGGGTTTTAAAAGCAACCTGATATTTTGTTAGATTTTGTGAAAATTGCTATGGGTCAGGTTTTTAATTTTTTTCAAAATATTTGACTAAACTGTCCAGACTCATCTGTGTGATTTGATTCTCAATTGTATATCTGAGCTCACAGCTATTTTAGTCTGGAGACACATGCTGTAATCCCAGGACTCAGGAGACTGAGGCAGGAGGGTTGTTGTGTTTTCAAGGCCAGCATGGGTTACATAGGTCAGGATCAGAGAAAGACCCTGTGTCAAAAAGAAAAAAAAAATAGAAGGAAAGAAAAGAAAACCCCTCACAGAATATAATCTGAGTCCTTCTCATTTCCAGTGGGTGCCTTGGTTCTGAGGAGTGGCTCATTAGAATTGTGGCTGGCCAAAACACATCTAAATATCTAAAAGATCTACAAACTGGTTCAAGTTTATACTGAGTTGTGTCTATGAATAAGGCTTGAAGGTACATGAAGCAAGTTCTAAGGAGCAGCCGGAAGGCAGTGAGACAGAGCACAGAGTGGGAATGAGGAATGCTATTTCTCTCTGCGGTTCTCTCTTGCCTGACTTCATAGCCGGGACCTGATCTGAGCCCTCACTAGTCACATGCTCATAGGTTGCGCCTAGCTCCTTAGTAATCCTCTTCCTTCAAAGTCTTCTGTCCAGGCTATGGTTGTCTTTCCTCAGACGTAATGGTGGCCACGTCAATTCCCTGCACAATGATTTATCATGCACCCTGTCACTTGTCAGCTCATCTGAATACTATTTATTTACATTGTATATATTTAAGGTGTACAACATGATATATGATAACATAGCAATCATTTCAGTCAAACAAGCTAACTACCTTACATAATTATCTGGAACATGGTTGTGCATGTGGATAGTAAAAACACTTCCAATCTACTCTTTTGCCAAATATATACAAGATATACAAAGATAATAACTAAAATCATCATGCTGGATGCTACATCTCTAGACTTCTACTTATATATACATATAGATAGATAGATAGATAGATAGATAGATAGATAGCTTATATACAAAAATAGCTTGTGTGAAGATCATCCTTTATGAATCAGCTAGGTAATATGTGGCAGATGAAAAACACACTAGGTTCAAAGATATTAAGTAATACCTAGTAGCTCAAAAAAAGAAAGCAGATTGTTCCCAGCTCTGATCCTATAACTAATATGTATGAACATTTCCATAGTTTTCCCCTTCGTGGAGGTTACATACCAGGCCCCAGTGGATGTCTAAAACTACAGTAAGAACTAAGCCCTTATATACTATGTCTTTTCTATGTAAGCATTTCTAAATACTGTGATAAAAGTTATGAGCACCTGATATCTGCATTCTCAAATGATTTTATTGTAATATAAATCCTAACAATCTTGGCATACTTTTTTCTTGAGAATTTTCATCTTTTTCTTTTGAAAGAAGTACTTAACTGCTTCTCTTTAGCATATCCAAATTTTAGTATCACCACTATTGTACTTTGAAGACCCTGTTAAGTAAAATAAAGGATTTTTTAGGCACAGACATTGTGATACTAAAACAGTCTCTTTGGTAACTGAGGACAGCTACTAAAGTCAGTACAAACAATCTGGAAAAAGGAACAGTTCAACTACCAGGATGGAAAGACTAGGACTTGGTGACATTTACCATGTTATTCAGACTGTCACACAGCACACAGCTTAGAACTTAAGTATTTTTCTATAGTGTTTATTTCTGGAATCCACTTAATATTTTTAGACCATGGTTGACTGCTGGTAACTGAAATCATCAAAAGTGAAATTGTGTTCCAGAATACACATCAGAATTCTGAACACCTGTTTAACTGCCAGGTTCTAACTGCAGTGCCAGCCATTCGGAACTGGATGTGGTCAGAGCCTAGGAATCTAAATGTTCAATGATTCCCCTAGTGATTCTGCTTTATGTGTTCTCAGAATCACACATTTTGAGAAACAATCTTCAAAATTGACATAATTGGCCATATCCTCCCTGTAAAGAAATGGCTTCCTTCTGTTGCTATGATACAATTTTTTTTTTTTGACTCTGTGGGCTTTCTATGCTGTTGTTCTCATCCCCTGCTCCCTCTTCTGCCCCATCACAGCCCCCAGAGTTTGCCCTCTTCCTGCTTCTCTCTCTGCTCTCTGTTGCTGGGAGCAGTGCTCCAACTTGGGCAGATGGTTCCCAATCATGCCCTTCTAGTGCCAACCTCCTGGCGAGAGCCATGGAGCAGTATGAAATGTTTTTGGAACAGAGATTAACTTCAGCTCAGGCCCTGAACAAAAATTGTGAGGCAGGTGACATTGATCCTGACATCCCATCTCCCCACCCCACCCTACATCTTTCCTTTTGCTCAGAAGGTCACTGGCTTCCGTTTCTAATCAGTCCTGGCAAGAGAGCTGATCATTTTACACTGTCACACTCATGAATGTGTTAACTCTCCTACTCATTTGCATTTTCAAGCCTTTTATCTCTTTTTTGTGGTTCAACTGTTGTTCATATATTGAAAACATTTTAAGCTTCACCTAGCAAATTGGGGTGAAATTTAGAAGGAAATCGGAGGAGAAAGGAAGGTGAGTAGGTTTGGGAGTATGCCTTCTCTTCCCCTCCACAGATTTTTGGAGCTTGGATACAAAAACAAACAGTAACACTGCTGGGAGAGCAGGACTTGGCCTTTCTGGCCTCCTAAAAACCCCAGGACCCTGGGCAAGGACAAGCCTGTTCCTTTAGAATCTCAGAGGGTGAGGACATACTGTAGAGTTGGCTATTTGACTGACTTCCTGCCACCCTTACCAGCACACTAAGAGTGGCTGACTCATCTTCATCTACAGATCTCAACTAAATGTTGTTTCTTTGGGTAAGCCAGTCCTGACCACCACACTTATTGGGCCCCTCTTGGTGATCCTCTGTGTCAGTGGCTATTTCCCCTCATTGCCTTTATCACAATTGCCTATATTGGTTCTAATTATTTTACTTGCTTAGTCTTCCTGTCCACACCTGGAGTGTAAACCACAGCAGAGCAGAGACCATGTCTGCCTTCCTCCTGAGCATGCTCATAGTGTGATTCTCTTTCACAGTAGTGAGTCTTGCAGCAGGAGTGCCTATGCAGTTATACCTCCTCTACCTGTCAATTAAATCGCCCTTAAGCTGAAATAGACAGCTCCCAGTAGCTAGCCAGGTGCTGAAAAACTAAAGAGATCAACATGTTTACCAGACTAAAATGGCCTGCAGTGGTGGGACACGGGGAAGTTAAAGAGACTAGCATTCAAAAGAAGCCAAGTACTTGAAATAAGGACTATAAAAAAAGAGATCTTCAGGGTCTCTCAGGAATCAACAAGACCTTACCCTTTAACAATTAAAGGGGGTTGGGGGGGTTAAAGGACTTTGCTTTGAGAGGAATACCCCAGGGCTTCCTGTAGGGCTAAAGAAAGAAGTGTTTGTCAGATTTCAGCTCCCCAGAGTTTATCAATTCAGGCATTCAGAAGATGTTGTAGCCATGGCACAAGGGAGCCAGGCTTCTGTTCAAGCCAGTGGTGGATCTTGACAACATCCACACAATCTTGGCTTTATAAGTTTGCAGAGTACAAGAGCTGTATGTTTATAGAGGCTTCTACCCAGATTTCAGAGGAAGGCCTTTGAGGCCAGGCAGTCTGCCCCTGGGCGGTCAGTGCGCGAAGTTGTGAAGAAGCCTAAAATACAGTGGAGCCCCTAAACTTTTGGAGAAGCCAGGAGCATGGATCATTACCTGAGAAAAGCTATTGTCCATGAGCAGATTCAGTCCAAAGGAGAGAAGATGGAGGTTGCAGCTGGCAGCAATGCTGTGGGGTTAGGGCCATCCAAACCCTTTGGAGTTCACACCTCACTGCCACCACAGTTTATCCTAGGTGTTAGACATGGAGCTACAGGATTTAATTTATATCCTGCTGGGTTTAATACTTATTTTGGTCTGATTGCTTTATACCCTCCTATTCCTACTTCTTGGAATGAAAATGTTTACCCTGTGCCATTGTATGTTGGAGGTATTTAACTTTTGTTTTCACAGAAGACTTTGGACTTGGACTTTAAAAAAAAAAAAAACAGTGCAGGAACTGTTAAGACTTTGGCAACTCTTAGTGAAGAACTAAATGCATTTTTCATAAGGAGGTGGGCATGAGTCTTTGGAAGCCAAGTAAAGTCCCAGAGGAAGGAAGGAAATTGCATTTATCCTTCTAGATTCTATCCTAGCAATCTGCTTCTTCTAGGTCCAGCCTCAGTGTGCCACACCTTCCAGGTTTAAGCCCCTAATTCACTATTCCTATAATCTAGTTCACATACCTGTTATCTATAATGTGTCACATTCCTGTCTTCCACCGCACACCTATAATCCTCCACACATCGATAACCCAACCCTCCCAGGCCCCAATATCCTAATAGCATATGGTTTCATAGATACTCCATAACACCCAAACACATGAGACTTTTGGGGGAAATTTCAGATCAAGACCTAGACTAAATTATTTAAATGTACTTATGTAGCTAATTGCTCCAGAGAGTACTGTGTGTGTTATCATAGTCCTACTTAATTTGTGGTCAGTTTGACCATGAAAGCCTTCCTTCACCTAAGCTGAGGATCAAAAGATAAGAAGGAGCTAGATAGGCAAGTAGGGAGAGGATTTAACCTGAAGAATAGTAAATTTGCAGAATTGTGCATGTGAAGAAAACAGAGCTAGTCCAACATTTAAAGCCACATCAAATGTTGTAGGAATACAGACAGCAGATAGTTCTCATTATCTACTGGTATATAACAAGCTACTCCAAAGTTTAGTGGTTTGAAACCATATTTAAGTTGCTTATGAGTGGGGCTCAGTGGGACAGCTCATTTTAGCCATACTGCTTTAAGGTAGGAAAGCAGACAGATCACCATCACTTCTACTGGAGTAACTGATGTATCTATCCATGGCAGGATACATGGGTACCAGCCTATCATGGAAAAGTATGAGTGCCATACCATCAAAAGAGCACACACAATGGAAAGTATTAGTGTGACACTTTTTGGAAAATGAATCTGATGAAAGATTAGTAGAACACATTTTCACAGGTTGTATTAGAAATGTTACTTGATATTACCACCATCATCAGCCAATTTTTCTCACAGCCATTATATATCCATCATGATATTTTGTTGGTTTATGGAAATTATGCAACATTGATACACAGTTACATTTTCATATTCACTGAAATAATACATTTTACAGATTGGAAGCCACAGGCTCATACCATTTACTAGGAAGTTGGCATATGATATAATATATTGTGGTTATTTTCCTATATGGTCTGCTTTTCTTATTAGTAAACATTTAATGTTAAGGAGTGGCTTTTTCTGTCTATAATACTGATGACTAGAATAGTGCCTTGCCTAGAGTAAATACTTAATAAATATTTGTGATTTTTAGTTTTGTTGAACTCTAATTGCTATTTGAAATTTTTTTGATCAGATCAGATAGTTTTTCTGTCTTTTTAAAAAAATTCAGATCAGATGATCTATCTCTAACATGTACAGGAATTTCTGTACTCCCAGTAGCTGCTCAAGGTAAAAAAAAAAAAAAAAAAAAAATTGGAATCTTTACTTGAATGGACTGTAGTGACAGATATGGAATTCTTAGAAATGCTGGAACCAGAAGCTACCACCCACACAACCCATGAGTTGGGGGGAGGACGTTGGATCTTGTAGAGAGACAAGTACCACCCAGTTTTAAATCCTTACCAGATCTGTGGCTTTATGTTCTGTGCTTTGCTTCCTCATGTATTAAAAAAAAATGTGCCCAATAACAGCAGGACAGGTTGCTAGAAGAGTAAAATGAAGTAATAGTAAAGAAGATATTAGGAATGGAAAAAGAATGCTAATAAATGTCAAACATTGGTAGAAGGACACTGGATACAAGGTATAGAAATGTTTGATTTTACTGATGATAAAAACAGTGCATTTAAGGTATTTACTAAAAAAGTGTTTAACAAAATAACTCAATATAGTATAACATCACATTCTGAGTCTTCATATTGCTATGCATTTTTGAGCAAATGTTGTTATTGAAGTATAATCCAATTGCATTTTGAAATAGTTGAACACTGCAGACTTTTAAGTTCCAGATTTCCAGGACCACATTCACTGCGTTAGGCAAAGCGAGATGTACCTATAATTAACAGTCAGGGATAGAGCCTTGAACTGATAAGCCTTCATGTGCTGTTTAAAGCAAAAAATGTACAAGGCATGTGCATAAAGTGCCAAGCTTTTCTATAAAAAGAGCCCGCTGAAAAGCCAGAGACATGCCAATTCAATTCAAGAAATATTTAATTAGCGCTGTGATTTCCAAGGCACCGAGTTGGGTACGGAGGAGGAAGCTGCGATGCCGGGTGGGGAGTTGTGGGGAGGCAGGAGCTGCCCTCAGCGTGAGTGGAAGGCACAGTAGGCGTCACGATTTGGGAGAGGCACAATGAGGGAAGAACCCGGTGGAACCTAAAATAATTTCACTTTCCCTGCTAGAGGGTGTCTTCTCCTCCTCGTCCCTTGCTGCCAGAGAACCGCGACCCTGTGAAATCTCTATTCTCTATTCTTTCTTCACAAATTCGTCTGCTCCCAGCGCTGCATTTGGAACAGTATCCATTGCGTGGGTGGTGAAACATGGAAAGTTATTTTTGTTCTAATTTTATGAGAAATGTTTTACGGGGTTAGGGCGAGGAGAGGCTGACTTGAGGTCAGCCTCAAGGATGCTGAGGAGGCATTACTTAAGGTTGCTAGACAGAACCGCAGATAATAGGCAGAGTTGTGTTTTTTTTTTTTCTTAAAACAAAATATATTTTCAGAAGACGAGCGTGGGCCGAGCTGCGGGAAGTGTCGCATGCCGCCGCGTGGTGGACTCCCTAGGGGTTAGTAAGGAAGGAGTCTCAGAAAGGCTGTCCGCCTCCGGGCCTTTTCTGCTCTCGCCTTTGTTTCCGGGGGAACGCCGGCTGTTGCACACGTTCGGCGTGCCCATGGGCGGAGTCCTGTAGGTGTAGCGCACGGCTGGGTCGTACCGGAAGTGCGTGCGGGTAGAGATCCGTAGAGACTCGAGTGGAGCGGGCGGCGGCTGTGACGGTGGTGGCGAGGCCGCGCGGCCCGGTGGAGCGGGTTGGGCCGCCTGTAGCGGCTCGGTCGGGCCGTGGGTTGGCGCCGCAGCTGCCACGACTCCCCGGGCGAATTAGGCCGAGCAGGGCGGAGCCGGGGAAGGGGTGTGTACGGCAGGCCGCGGGTGTCTTGTGGCCGGGAGGAGCGCCTGCAATCCTGTGCCTCATGCTAGATGATTGTAAACAGGTGTTTTTTGTTTTTTGTTTTTGAATGACAGATTCTGGAAATACTCGGCGTCTTCGTTTCCGAGATTTTCTCAGCCCTTGTCATTTGATTCGTGGCCTGAAGTGAGTGAGAGCTTTTTAGTAGAGCCCCTGAGTTAGGGAGACAATGAAGCCACCAGAGAATAGAGTGGGCCGGCGGGAGCAAGGGCAGGGAGCGGTGTTGCGGGGAAGGGGCGCGGTGGTGACGGAGCTGGGTGAACAGCACGGGATTTCCCGGACCGGACGCTTAACCCTTTAGATGTGGTTTAATCCTACGAAACCTGTCTTTTTTTTTTTTTTAAAGTAATGTTGGCCTTATTTTGTAAATGGAGGAAAAGGCCAGGGAAGTTAGGAACATGGCAAAGGAAACCCACGTGAGAAGTGCAGGGCCGGGCTTTGAATTCTGGTAGGTTCATTCGCAAATATACTCTCAACTCCACGGTCTGATTTTCCACCGTCAAGACATGAAGTGAGAATGTAAGACTCAGTGGCGAAGCTTGGGGCAGAGCCAGGAATTGGAATTGATCTACAAAGGGTGTGAGGTCCAGTGACAGATGGAAGTCAGGCTAAGGTTGGAACTGTCCTCTTCTTCCTCTGGTAAAATTCACTGGGACAGAAAGAGGTGGATGTACCCATACCCCGACGTTTTAAAATGAAATTTCAGAAGGATCACTCTTTTGTCGATTATAAATTATTTAATGTAACTACCTGCTTAACATATGATGCCCAAAGAAATTAAGTGACTTACTGAAGGTAGTCAGTGACTTCTGTCCTATGCAGTACAGTATAGGATGTTACTTTCTCTTTTTGCTGCTCTGTTTGCTGGCATATTTTGAGTTTGAAAAGTTTGATGAGTCATTTGCGCTGATTCAGCTACATGAATTGGCCATGTAAGACATCCACAAACAATCCATTTACTCTTTGTTAGTATGTGTCCCGAATTAATATGGAGTTTCTTCCATCACAGTTGAGTCACAACTGAGGTCTCACAGCATTTCTAAGAATGACAGTTTAAAAATGACTTGAAACATGACAATGAAGAATAAGCTAGTTTGCTTTGGAGGAACTTACAAGAAGTTGGAAACCTTTACATGTTGAATAAGTGACCAGGAAAATTTTTGTGATCAATGAAAGTGTACTGTTAATAAATACTTCAATTCTGGTAGGATAGTAACTGATCGTACTGTAGAGACAACTCAGGATAGTTAAAATTGTGGGTGGAAAAATGGGGAAAATCAGTTCAGCTGTTTATTTCTTCGTATGGTTTGCCCAGTGCATTTGTCATTTTTGGCATCTCTAGCATAGAGATAACAGTTCTTAATTTCAGAATCATAAGCAGTGTTTGTAAAGGACTCTGCACAATGTCTGGGACAAAGTTGTTGATAAATATAGTCTTGAGTAGCTTAATGATAGGACCAAGTCTTGAGAAGTGCCTATCAAGCAAGTTTGTCATTGTATGAATATCATAGAGTATACTTACATGAGCCTACTAGTATAGTCAACTTACATATCTAGGCTATTTGGATAGGCTGTTGCTCCTAGGCTGCAGATCTTTGCATCATGTTACTATAGATAAAACTGCAGACAATTGTAACACAGTGGAACTTGTAGTCCGATAGTCTTAAACATAGAAAACTTTCAGTAAAAATAGTAGCCGATTATTCAGCCCGATTATAATCTTAGGGGACCACCATCAAATATGTGATTTGCCATTGACTGAAACATCTTTATGGGCTGCATCACAGTACTCAGTAAAGAAAACTGAAGTACTGCTGATCCTTGTATGCAGTTAGTTATTCTGTAGCCTCTGGGTCTCATTTTCAATGGATAGGACCAATAATAAACTCCTTTTTTTTTTCTTACTAGTAATTAAAGCTGAAAAATGTTGATGCTATTTTCTGGAGTGTAGGTCTGTTTTAAAGTAAATCAAAATCTTAGATGTCTGGGTAGTCCATGAGTGGTGACCTTCCATGATCCTTTAAAACTGTTGTGGTTGTTTCTTGCATGTTCTTTTTCCTGAACAAAAGGCTACTTAGATTCTAAGCTTGAACTTTATATTCCCTTGCAGATGCATGGTCATGGAGGCTATGACTCTGATTTTAGTGATGATGAACAGAGTGGAGAATCCAGCAAAAGGAAACAAAAGTAAGTCATTGATCTGCATTTCACACCCTTTCTGGGTATGAGGTACAAATAAATAATAGCGAGAGTTTTGGGGTTGTGTTTGCATGTGTGTGGAAAGGCAACTGCTTTAGTGGGTTTATTTTTATTCACTAATAAATTGATTCAAATTGGAAAGCAGTTGTGAAAAAACTAAGAAAGTTTGTATTGTGAAGGAGTTTATTAAAAGGGAAGGACAAAAAAGAGATTACAGGTTTTAGACTCTCTGTTACGTATATATTTTTCATTTGCCCATGGAGGACTGTGTACTAGGAAATGTCATAGCTCAGGAAAGGCTTTGTTGGTGCTCTTTTGCTAGTACTTGCCCTCAAAGCTAGGCTAAGATTGTAATACAGGGCGTTTCTATGTATACATGAATGAGCAGGTTGAAGGAACAAGTTCATGGGAGGTTATATTGAATTGGAAGGAGTTAGAACTGCCATCATATAGGGCCTGGGATCATGAGGCTACATCATGGCTGAAGTGCTGTGCTTAGAGGCATTCGTCTCAGCTGTAGTCAGCAAAAACAATGCATTAACTTGGGAGGACTTGACTAATTCATACTAAGCAAACTTACAGAAACAAGTTTATTATTTCACAATGAGAATAATATATTAGGCATGCTGAAACTGAACATTTTTATAAGACTCAGTCATGGATAACCAAAACAATAGTAATTACTATAATAGCAGTTATATTTTATGGTGCTTTATATTTTCTACATTTTCACTCAAGAATATTTCTTTGTAGGAATAGAATTTAAACAAATCTAATTGGGTGCTGTGTTTTAGTATTATGTTTATCTGCGTAACTAGAGCTGATTACCTCTAGTGAGTATCCTATATAATTAGCCTTTTTTACCTAAAAGTTTCCTTATTCCTATGTTACAAAGAAATTAATGCAATTGTATTAAGATTAAAGTGGTAAGTAGATGACTCAGGACTTGAACTAGGAACCTGGGTGATTTCTCTTTAGAACCCACGCATTTGTTATTTTTTGTTTTGTTTTATTCTGCTTTTTTCTCCCCTGTTGCTAAGGATTGATGCAACACCTTTGCACTGAGCTGCATATCCATCCTTTTTGTTTTTGGTTTTGAGACAGGGTCTTGCTAAGGTACCTAGGTAGGACTCAAACTTGTGATCCTCCAGCTTCAGCTTTCCAAGTGCTGGGATTCTGTGCCTAGCTTTGTCTTTTCTTTTTATGGATATTAAATAAAGATATAAAATATTTCATTAAAATCAGTAAATATTTTCTAAGTTAAGAATTCTTTGGACCAGGGAGGTAGGCCAGTTGTTAAAGTGCTTGCTTAGCAAGCACGAGGCCTTGAGTTTGATTCCCCAGCACATTAACCAGGTGTGGTAGCACATGCTTAAAAATCCCAACTTTTAGGAGACTGAAGGCTGAAAGATTGCCTTGAGTTTGAGGCCAGCCTGGGCTACACAGAGAGTTCAGAGCCAGCCTGAACTACAGAACAAGACCCTGCCTCAAAAAAAAAAAAAAAAAAAAAAAAAAAAAAAAAAAAAAAGAAAAGAAAAAAAAAGCCTTTGGTTGGGAATGCAGCTTAAGCAAAAAATGCTTGTTTAAATATTTAAGACATGCTCATGCTCAATTATGACAATATAATTAAGAAGGAACCTTTGAGAAAAGTTAACTCAGTATTTTTTTTCTTAATACACTAGGTCAGTTGAAGATGATTTATTGCTCAAAAAGCCATTTCAGAAAGAAAAGCATGGAAAAGTGGCCCATAAGCAAGTTGCAGCTGAATTGCTGGATAGGTATGATTGATATTTGATGGGAATTATATTCTTTGGTTTAAGATGTTTTATAAACCCAAAGACTAGGAAATTTGATTATGTTAACTAAAATACAGATAGTTAAATATGCTTAATTTTTTTAACAGGGAAGAAGCAAAAAACAGGAGATTTCATCTCATAGCTATGGATGCTGTATCCTTTTTATATTTCTTCAGTATTTTAAAATCTGCTTTGTTATTATACTTCTGTTTTTTTATCATGAAATTTTGTGAAGTCAAATAGGCCCTTGTATTTTTAAAGATAAGTGTTTACTGATAGAATTTTACTTTTATACATTACAGTATAATTCTCCTTTATGTAGTAAAGAATTAACTACAAAAATTACTGACAGTTACTGCAGAATTACTGACAAAAATACTGAAGTGAATTACTGATGTTTTAAGCTCACAAAGTCCATGAACCTGCAAATATTTTTTTTCAACCTGTTTTTGTCAAGCTTTCAACATTTCTCTTTTCTACACCTCACTTAATCTTAGAGTCACTTAATTCTCTTCCTACCTGATTCTTGACTAGTTGTCTAAAAAACTTGTATTTAAAATTAGGTCTGTTGTGGTTTTCATTCTTAGATATGTTTGGAACCTGCTTCCCTGTTGTAACCATGTCTCAACTGAGTCTTTCATTAAGACTTTGGTTCATGACACTAGCTACTGCACTGACAATCCATGTTGCTGCTGGGAATATTGTAGAATAAAAGAGAAGTTAAGCAAGAACTGAAGTATTTTGGGGTATTTATTGCTCCAGTTAGGATAGGGAAGAGAGGAGGTAGTATCAGTTTAATGTTATTCCCCCTACCTACAGTCAGTCACCTGTTTCACTTCATTATTATTCTAATCCTTTTAACTTGTAGGTATGTTATTCTGTCTCAGATTTATTTCTCTTAATTCAATAGCTAAGCTTTCCCATAAATATCATGTGTCACTTGTTCCTTTAGCCTTGAAACATCTGCTGTGCCTCCTGTGGTGCTCCTGGGGGCTCTGGGGTTCCCCTTTATAGCCTGGTGAGAGTGGAAGGGTAGGTACTCATGTTTTGACAGAAGGAGGGAGGGCCACATTTTTTTCTGAGTTGTTTGGCAGGAGCAGAGTGGTTAATGGCCTTAGTGTGATTGATCTCTCTAGTCTAGTCTGTGTCTTGGTCAGTTGATTAGACAGAACAGGCTTTTCTTGAGGCTCTTTTGGTTTGTACCTATTAGTGCTTCCAGGTTGTCAGCTTTTCCGCCTGGTCTGAAGTATATGGACAAAAAAACCCACCTTAAGTCCCTATCTAGTATGTCTACTTTTCTTCAACTTTCAAAATCTTCTTACATTTGTTTTATATATTACCTAATGCTACAGTGTCCAAGATTATTGGTGTTGATGTGCAGAATAAGAAATCTGTCTTTGTCTATACTATCTTTCTGGAAGCAAAAGTTCCATCAGCCACCTATTTCTGAACATAAAAAAATGTACTGGAATACAGACATGCTTATTAGTTTACATGTTTGACCTGCAAAGTCTGCAGTATTTAATATCTAGTGCCTAACCCTTTGCAGAGAAAGTTTGCTGGCCCTGCACTAATAGAGCAGATAACTTGACATGGTCATGTGACCAACCAGTAGCACTAGAACCCAGAGCCCTGAGTATCTGGCTTTTTCTGTCTGTCTCCTTTTTTTCTCTCTTCTCTGTGTCTCTGTGTTTCTGTCTCTGTCTTTCTCTCTCTCTTTTCCCTCCTTTCTGCCCCTCTCGTGAAATGTTAACTGCTTTGTTACCAGTTTTGGAAATGCCATATTCTGATTAGGTATCCTATTAGAAGAAACTGATCAATCAAATTTATACTAGAAATTCTTTTTATACTAGAAATTCAGCCCAGGACCTTTACACTAAGCTATATCCCTAGCCCATTTTTGGATTTTGAGGCAGGGTCTCAGTAAGTCTGTAAGTTACCCAGGCTAGGCTGGAATTTGTGAGCTTCCTGCCCTAGCCTCCCAGAGTGCTGTGATTACAAGCCTGTACCACAGGCCCAGTGTATCTTTTTATCTTTTTTTTTTTTTATGGTATTGGGGATTGAACTCGGGCACATTACCACACCCTTTTAATTCTTTTTTTTTTTTTTTAAGAGCTCCGTAGGTTGAGCAGATGGGACTTGTTATGGTTTACGGCTAAAATGTCCCCCGAGTCTTGTTCAGAGGTGGGGTCCTGTCAGAAGGTAGATCAGCGGCACATGGCCTGGAAGATGTGTTCTCGTCTCTGGCTGCTTCTTGGCTGTGTGGGTTGAGCAGCTCTCCTGTGCCATGCCTTTCTATCATGTTCTTTCTGCTTTAGAGCCAGCTAACTATGGACTGAATCCTTTAAAACCAGGAGCCAAAATAAACCCCTCCCATGCCTTTAATTTGTAAGCGTTGGGTATTTTGTCTCAGAGACAGGAAAGTAACTAATAGAGGACTTGACCTTGTGATCCTTTGGCCTCAGCCTCTCCCAATGCTGGGATTATAGGCATGTGCCATATACCTTGCTCACCGTGTATTTTTATTGTAGTAGGATCTAGTCACAGACATTGTTACAAAGTCAGCTCTGTATGTGCGCGTTCAACTGGGGGATTGCACCATTGAGCTTTTATAAAAGAGGTAAAATTCTCGTTTATCTCATTATACTCTTGAGAATAAACATTGTGTGGCTTCTTTAAATACTGAAAGGAGATACAATAAATGACAAGTGACTTCTTATATTTGCTTTCCCAAAAGCTCAATGTTAAGATTTAATATTATAAAGGTTGTGTTTTCTATTTAGAAGCTTTAACTTTGCTGAGATGACAAAATTATGTTTTAAAATAATGAAAGGTGAATTTCACTTACCTTCTTTTTAGAAGCCATCATTTTTAAATTTTTTGTGTTACGATTATTAGAATAAATCGCAGTATAAGATTGTATGTAGTCCAGTAGAAAAATGGGAAGCTGTCTTTCTCCCTGGATGGTGATATATTTTATTGCAAGAGTAATATATGTTGAAAAATATTCCAAACATTACACTTCAAGTGATATTCTTGAAAAAGTATTCAGTAGAAGGTAAAAGCCTTCTGCTTGACATTCTTCATTCTTACAGTTTAGTATATGCCTTTATAGATATTTTTAATGTATAATCTTGTGTACTACATATTTGCATATTTTTAAAAAGCTAGTTTTTTATATGTTATTTCACACAGTAAAGTATCACAACACAGGACAACTCCTAAGCAAATAAAATCCTTAATTTTTTGTATTTCAGTATCAAAGGCATACAAAATTTGTAAATGACTATATTTTATACTATGGTGGCAAAAAAGAGGACTTCAGGCGTTTGGGGTAGGTATCATGCAGTTTCTGCAGAATGGTAGGGGAAGCTACGACTCCTGTGTCTTCCAAGTAGCTGCTTTGAGCTCAACTTTCCTCACCAGAGTGGAAGGTAGAGAGGCTAACTACAGCTTCTAGCTAAATACATTTTCACTGATTCCCTCTTTTTGGTAGTAGGCCTCGGGTAGCCTCTACCTTCTGAGCCAGGTATGACCTGGACCTTAATGTTTAGGATTGTTTTTTTAAAAAGGAACAGCAAACAAGAACCCTTACTTCAGAATTTTCTGCACAGGAAAGTCCTTCGTATTATTTGAAGTTTGCTTGTCTTGCTTGGATTTTTTGACTCCGATTTTGAGTTGGTTGTGCTCTCAGCTACTCTAAATTTATCTCCCCTATTCAGTGTATTGTGTGTCCTTCTATAATCATTTATCCTACCCCTAAACTATTAGCATTTTGTCTTGCAGTTGTAGATAATCTCCTCTAGATCTATTCCTTTTCTCACTCATTCCTAGGAAACGGTAATAAATCGAGGTAACTTTCTGCATTTTTAAAAATCAGATACCAGTAGAGTGATATTACTGTCTTTTGATTAGATTCTCAAACCTAAATTCTTTCACATTTCCTTACTCAGGTTTCTCATCCTAGCTTTGCTAATTTAGCACTTTCTGTATAGTTAAAAACACCTCTAGAGATGAGTGTAGCCTTATTCACCTAACTTGCTTCTGTAGCAGAACTATTTATAAGTACTTTTGAAAATATTGATAGTTATGAATATATTTATACAGTGTATTCACTGTACAACTTACTTTCATGTATATTTTTAGTTAGGTTTTCAAAAAATCTCACAGCACTATATAACCTTCTAAATTGAACGTAAGGTTCAACTCCATTGTAAACCTTAAATTTTGCACTAATACATATCAATAAAATGGGGAAAAAATTAAAAGATAGTTTTCTTTTCCAGGGAAAATGACAAGACAGATTTGGATGTAATACGAGAAAATCATAGATTCTTATGGAATGAAGAGGATGAAGCAGAGATGACCTGGTAATTTTACTGTCAGGTCATACTGCATGAGCTACTATAGTCTTCCCTCTCTTTTTGTCTCTTTCCTTGTCACTTATCCAAGGCTTCCAGCTCATGCATAGGACATCAGGCCCATTCATAAGAACGTGCTGGATTCGGATGTGAAACCGTGCTTAGCATTCTTGAATCTTGTTTGGCTTTTTTTTTTTTTTTTTTTTGAAACAGGGTCTCACTGTGTTGCTCAGGCTGGACTTGAACTTATGGCTGTCCTTTCAGCCTCCTGAGTGCTGCAGTTACAGGCATGTTCTACTTTGCTGCGCTAATTTTTATGTGGTGCTGTGAAATCAAATTCAGGGTCTTGTACATGCTGGACAGGTGCTTTAATCACTGAACTATACCCTCTAGCCCACTTTTGGTAATTTTTGGCAATTTTAACTGATTTTTTAAATGAGTTTAGTCTGAACTTTTTACAATACTGGTGTTATAATATGTTATATATATTTTTTTTAAATTGGGAAAAATTAATATGTGACAATGATTTTTTAAATCTAAACATTACAAAGAATGAAAATGGAATAATTTTTCTTCTTGTTTCTAACTTATCAGTCCTTCAGTTTTCTTCTCTGAGAGAACCATTATTAATAGTTAATACAGAGATATGTAAGTAATAGGCCTTTTAAATCATTAATATTTATACTATATATGTTATTTATTTGACACTGCTTCCAAGTAGCAAGCTATGCTTGAATTTCTAAATGTATAACAATTATTTTTTTATGGCTCTAGGGAGAAAAGACTTGCAAAGAAATACTATGATAAATTATTCAAGGAATATTGCATAGCAGATCTCAGTAGATACAAGGAAAATAAGGTATGCCTTGTATTTATAGAAGGAAGTTGTTATGTAAATAAAGTATTAATTTTTTTTTTAGTCTGTGGACCCATATTATTCTTTTAAAGATGCTAATCCTAGCCTAAGTTATCCTGTACCTATGAAATGTCATTTTGACCATTTAATCTCGGCTGCCGTGGGATTTCCAAAGGGCCTACGGAATTTATAGAGGGCAAAGATGCTTTTTCTGTGAGCTGAGGCATGAGAAGTCTAAAATTAAATACAAGTGGCCACTGGGTCCTGTTCATCTTGACTGTGGTCTAGAGTCTCAAGATTTACAGCTGCAGAAGAAAGTCATTTCCTAGACGATATTTGAAATTGATTGATGTGGTTTCTTTTTTGTTTAAATAGTTTGATCTCATTAGAATCCAGGTTGGTTTAATCTGTCAGTAGTGCCTTTAATATATGTATTGCTTCTCAGTTTCTTATAGATAGTAGAAACAACCATGTCTGTGTGATCCTCTTAAAAAGCTCATACTCTTGTTATATTGTAGCCTTCTTCATCTTGTAAATTAGCTGTGCATTCTAGTTCCTAGCTCTCATTGCTGTACCAGCTAATTACACATCAAATCCAGAAAGCAGCATAACACTTGGGCGTTACCTGAGATTACTACATTGCTAATCAAGCATGAATATACTGGCCTTCCAGGAACACATAACAAAGCAGTTTTTCAACCCTGGCTTGTTTATGGGTTGTTCTTCAGCATTTATTGAAACTGAGCCCGATGTTGTAGATTAATACTTAATGCCTGCTTTTCAGAAAATACTGAAGTCTAGTTGAAGGGAGAAGGTGTACATAAATAAAAATTAAATATTTTAATTTTCCACTGTAAAGTATATTATTGGAAATTATTGTTTAAGGATAATACTCCTGAAACAATTGTATTTTTATAGTAGAACATGATGAGTAATGGAATGTGAAGGTAGGTACGGGGAAGAAATCCAAGTATGGGCTGGAAGAATAGCTCAGTGGTTAAAGCACTCGCCTAGCAAGCACTAAGTACCACAGTTGATTTCCCTGCACCACATAAACTGGGCATGGTGGTACATGTCTATATTCCCAACACTCGGAAGGCTGAGGCAGAAAGATTGCTGTGTGTTTGGGGCCAGCCTGGGCTTCATAGTGAGTTCAGAACCAGCCTGAACTAGAGTGAGACTCTGTCTCAAAAAAAAAAAAAAAAAAATGAGGTGTTGCTCACAGGTTTTGAGTGTGGATATGGAGGAAAATAGGGAATTTGGAGGGCAGTATATTTCTGAAAGGATAATGACTTAGTGTTTTGGCATATCATATTTGAGGTATTAGAGAAAGGTGGAGGAAGGATGTATTTTCTCATTGATTTATTTATGCAGCAGATGTTTTATTAGCTTTATTAGCTCCATTGTACAGAGTAGATGATTGGGGCATTTTTACTGAATTTTCATCTTTGCTTCATATTCCCATTCTTATTTTTGAAGCACCTTTCATCACTGACAGTGTATGTGGATTATCATATTATATTCAGTTGCAAGGGGCAAAGAATACTCTCCAAAAAGCTGGGCTCAAATGAGATGAAGTTACTTTCTTTTGCATCAAAGCCCAAGTAGATGGACATGGAACCAAGTTGTCAGAAAGCCAAATCTTCTCACTTATTGCTTTGCACATGTGAACTTTTTGTGATAAAAGGCAAAGTAAAAAGAGGAGTCTCGGCACCAAACGTGGAGTAACTCCAGGTTTAACCAGAGCTACAATCAAGAATTTATGTCAGGAAAGGATATGGGAAATATGCATTCCTTAACTTGTAGGATAGAGTAGTCTTGTTGCATTTCTTATTTCTTATCCATCCTCCCCTAAGATTATAACCTTCTTGATTACAGACACTGTTGTAAATATTCGCTTTTTATCTTTGCTTGGATCCTAAATCCCTTAAATAGTGTTTGCTTGAACAGATTAATGAATGAAAGAAAAAATTTGGAAACTATTGCTATGTTTGGAAACTTTTGGCTGTGCTTCAGTAGAAATCCTAAAATACATGAATGGCAAGCAGTCTTCACATGTGTGTCGTGTTATGTATGCTAATGTGATATAGATAGCTTAAAATGAAATTAAAAAACTGTTTTGAATACTTAATCTCTTTTTTCCTAGATTTAGAGGTCTTTATTTTTGTTGAGTTTTGACCAGAATATTTTGAAATATCTTGAGCCTTTATTTGCATTTAAGATGCAAATTCAAGTCATAGATGAACAGAGAGGAAATAGAATATTTGAGTAACTTTTCTAAGGTTACAGAGCTGGTTAGTACTTGATACAGCTTTTTGAATTGGATGCAGATCTGCATGACTCTAGAGCTGAATGTGAAGAGCATTGTGGTTGTTTCCAAATTTTGACTGTTAGAAATAAAATTTCTACAAACACCTATGTTCAGGTTTTTTTTTTTGTTTTGTTGGACATAAATATTTAACTCAGTTGTGTAAAGACATGATTACTGGAGTCTGAGTTTTTAACCATTACATTAAACTGAATAGAAACTAGGACTTTTACTAAATTGCTAATTTAGTAGGTAAGTGTGAAATGTCTTAAAAGCAGTACAGAGAAATCACTTTTGGCCAAAAGCATAAGTAATATTATGTTGAGAAATGTAAATGGGACTTTAGTTCCTTTCTACTTAAGAGTTCCAAGTGGTCCCACTATTCCTCCTTTCTCTGAACCACACTTTGCCAATGACAGTTGCCAGAATAATGTTGGATTTTGTGTCAGGGAGAGGCACCTTAGATGACATTGATGAGACATAGGATTTTTTTTTCACTACTGAACCTCTGTGATTTTTTGATATATGTGAGAAATAGCTACTCATGTCCTTTGGTGAGCCAGAGGAAATCGTAGCAATAGTAACTGGTAAATAATAGTTGGTGGCAGACTTTGTTGTAAAGGGCTAGATCGTAATTTGCCCAATACTATATAGCTGTTAAGTGATGGAGTTAAAAAAAATTGGTCATAATCTGACTCCGAATGCTGTACTTTTTTGTAGTATAACGTACAGGCCGTTGGCTGTATCATAATATCTTTTTCTTCTCAGTACCAAAGAACAGCGTATATTAATTATTAACTGAGATATCTTGTAGCCTGGTATCTATAACTTAGTGCATTTTAAAAGTGAAGATTAGATAACAGATCGATTGGTAATTATTCAGATGTATTTTTAAGTGTCTGTAATCCTGTAATAAGAAAATGCTACCATGATGAGAATTAATTTCATTTTTTTACATTGGTAATTGTTATTATGGTTGGCTCCATGTTCAGGATTATAGATAATTTCAGTTTAATGTTTAAATTTACCTTGGCATAAATGTAAATTTTTTATTCTTAGTTTGGATTTAGGTGGCGGGTAGAAAAAGAAGTAATTTCAGGAAAAGGTAATTCTTTTTTTAATTTTACTTTTTAATAGGCTACAGCTTATTTTGTTAAGATACTGAATTGAAGACATTAAGATTATTCTTACATATACAATAATTATTATCTGCAGAAGTAAAACTAGAAAGTAATTTATTTATAGTATATTATTAGCAAAAGTCAGAATACTTTAATGATTTTTACCTTGAGAATATTTAATGGATGATATATAGAAAATGTTTAAAGAGCTAAAGATTTGGTTGAGCATGGTAGCACATGTCTATAATCCCAACACTCTGGGAGGCCAAGAGGATTACAAGTTCAGGTTCTGCCAGGCAATGTAGTATCTCAGCAAGATACTGTCTCAAAATACAAAAAAAAAAAAAAGTATGAATGTAGCTCATTGTAAACAGCCTGGCTTTACTCCCCTGTACTGAAAAATAAAGCTCATTTTGGTAAATTCCTACATTTTTACAAAAAGAATTGGCTGGTGGTGCAAATTATTGTGTTATAAGTCATTATTTTTTGATTGTACAAATGATAGATTGATTTTATCTCTTTTTTGTCAAAGTAAATAATTATTTTAGTAGTGTGTTCATTTTTTCTTTCCCCTTCTCCTGGACTATCGTAAGTCTTAGTCCTTTGTAGATTTTAATACATAGTGGATATGATGTTGTGTTAATAATTAGCAGTGACTTTAAAATTTAGACTCTCAGGTATGATTACTTTTTGTACTTCTTTACAAAATGATAGAATTTTTGTGTTCTTCATGACCTGTTATGACTGTACTAGAAATAAATGCCATGATGTTAATACTTAAAATACTAGTTTCAACATTACAATTAAATATTGAAAGGATTTATCTAGGTATAAGTGCATGTACATTAGAAAATATGTTTCTTCCTTTAGAGTTCTATTAAGTGTACGTAATTCTCATTTTCTGAAGTGTAAGGTTCTGTAGTAGAGAGTCACTAACATTCTGTATCCAAATGTAAAGTCAATTTATCAAGTAAGAATTATGACTGATTTTTTTGTTAACTATTCAACTCTTTGATTTGATCTTATATACATGTTTATTGAGCATTTTATAATTATTATCATCAGTTATTTTTTAATGCTGATTTATATAGCTAAGATTTTACTTTTTTGTGGTACTGGATATTGAGCCCACGGTCTTCCCATTGAACTACATACTCAGCCCTAAGACGCTAAATTGCCTAAGCAGGTCTCAAACTTGTGATCCTCATTCCTCTGCCTTTCAGAGTGCTGGTTTACAGGCCTGCACCCATGGGCCAAACTTTTATATTTTCAAAAGTAAATTTTAGCTTATTAAAACTAAACTACTAATTTGTCACATGGATAAATTCCCTTACCCTCAACTATAATAGTTTACATGGATAAATATCCTCACCTTCAACTACAGTAGCTAATATTCTTTTCTTTTTGCAGGTCAATTTTTTTGTGGAAATAAATATTGTGATATAAAAGAAGGCTTAAGGAGTTGGGAAGTTAATTTTGGTTATATTGAGCATGGTGAAAAGAGAAATGCACTTGTTAAATTAAGTAAGTTGACTTTTGGGAAGAAACGATTGATTTCTTACAAGTTAATCTTTGATTTAGAATTTAAAATGTATGGCCTGTTTAAAATTCAGTGAAAATTTTTAGCATATCTTCCTGGTAGTACTCATAGAGTTTACTAAAGTTGCAGAAATTTTTTTTGAGCCTGAAGTTTTTACATTCTTAGAATTTATTGACATTTTGCTAAAGCAATTCTAATTTTAAATGTAAGCTGGTAGTGGGTAGAGTGAAGATCCCTTCCCATTAATTTGAGAGTGTTGCTGAATTCCACATCTAAGAGGCAGAGTACCAGAGCAGGCATTGTAAAATCTCACATTGCCTAACTATTTGTAATACTAGGGTATGGATAATAAATAAATGTACTGTCTTTGACAATCACTGAAGGAAAATTTCACAGAGGCATAATTGTTCTTGGTGTCAGTCTTAAAAACTTTGGGATATAGTTTGAAATATAGCAGTTTTTCTTAATATATGTGGTATGGAATCTGTGTCTCTCGAACTTTTTTTTTTTTTTGAAGTTAGTCTTCGTATGTTAGCTGCTCCTCTCCCTCGTCGTATTAATGGCCTTTCACTTTCTCTGGGTCCTAAGTAAATGCATTTTGAGCGTTTTCTGCCCTCTCCTGAGAAATGTCACCATTTTGCCCAAATGAGATCAGTATACACTGGTTTCTGAATTCTTCCTGAAAGTGCTCATCAGCAAACAAATTTAGAATGACAGTAAATTCAGAGGCCACAGTGAGGGTGTTCTTTGTGAAGTTCCTATTCTTTCAGATGTTATTAGAGTACTTTAGAGAAAATGACTATACTTAAGTCACCATCATCATTATTATACACATAATTTTAAAATATTTTCAATTCCTTAAGCATCTGAATATCATTTTTACTATTTACGCATGTATACCTATACGTTTTCTTGAGGTGGTAGAGTCAGATTGTTTTCTTTAGATTTTGTGTCCTTATAGTTAAGGAATACAAAAAATGGGGATTTATTATATTAAAAGTAAATAGCAGTGTAGTTATTTAAATTCCACAATTTAGTGGTATTCTTTTTTCTTTGTAGGGTTATGCCAAGAATGTTCCTTTCAGTTAAATTTTCACCACAGGTAAGAGTGCTTGCCTTTTTTTTTTTTTTTTTTTTTTTTTTGAGACAGTCCATTGTGGTCCTGAACTCATGATAAAGCCTTGAACTCATGGTAGGCCTCATTACTCAGCCTCCAGAATGCTAGATATAGGCGTGTGTCACCATGTCCAGCTATTATGCAGTATGTGGTGCTGAAGGATTAAACCCTGGGGCCTCACATTTCCTAGGCAAGTGCCCCAATCATTGAGCTATGTACCTAGCCCAAGATTGTCTTTTAAAACGCCATTTTTAATGTTTAATAGTAATGGGCATAGTCATTTACCTGCATTGAGTTTCTAAATATAGGATAGTTAATGCTTGAATTAGTTGGTTATATAGAAAATCAGACATAAAGCAGGGAATTGGGAGTTCCCTGTGCCCCTATTCTAGCAAAGAATTTTAAGTGTGAAAGCTTAAACGTGGCGGTTGTATGTTAGAATTTTTAGTTTGGAGCCAATGTTTAGATACTAGTATTCTTAGAACATATGTTGTAAAGTAGGCTTTCTAAAGTGGGTCTTGTGACTCATTTAAAGTGTTTTAACCAATTTTTCATTGCTACAAAAATTTATATTTGTTTCAAATGCTGAAATCAAGTTCCTGTTGTATGAGCTTCACTATATCTGCTCCATTGAGTGGATGAGAGTACCAGTGGCCTGCACAAGCAATATAGTATGAAATCATTGGTTTAATGTTAGACCTGAGCATGCCTCTCCACTCCACTTACTAGGCTTCTTCCTAGGCAAACTGTTTAATCTCACTAAGACTCAGTTTTATCACCTGTAAAAAATGGAGTTGCTGAAGGAACAATGGGAAGGAAGTTGAAGTGCATGTACTGTGCTTGCCAGAGTGCCTGCCACTTCATAAATCAGTCATAGTTCCTGGCATTTAGACTAATCTGTGACTTGCCATTGTTGTAGCAGTCAGGTTTCATGTACCAAGTAATAACTAGCCTAACAGTGAGATTCTGGGATTTGATAACATGTATTCATAAGCCTATTGATTCTAAAATCAGTTTTATTATTGTGCTTATCTGGTGTTTTAAAATTAAAGCCAGGCATGGTGGCACACACCTGAAATACCATCTACTCAGGAGGCTAAGGCAGGAGGATTGTATATTTGAGGTCAGCTTGAGCAACTTAGTAAGACCATATCTTACAATAAAAAAATTTTTAAAAATGGTCAAGATGTTTGTAGCTCAGTGGTAGAGCATTTCATAGTTCAACCTTCAGTACCACAGATAAATAGAAATATTGACTAATAATTTTTAAATTCTTAAGATTAGCAGGATTTTTTTTTTTTTAAGATTACTGGACTGGCCTAACCTTTCCTTTTTCTCTCAGTGTTTCATCAATGTGTTTTGACCTTGACCTTGGAGTTTCATTTTAAAATTGCAATGATTCTGGTGAAAGAGACAAAACAGTAACTGCTGGAAGTGGTATTATAGTATTTGGCATAAGTAGCTTAATTGAGAAGTTCTACCATTTTTTGAAAGTAATCTTCTCCTTTCTCTCTAACTTCCCAGTCCCAATTCCATTATTATCTTTTCCTATTTATTGTTTCTTTTCTTTGTCTTCTAAATTAATTACTTGCCAGCAGCCATGGTCCTGATCTTTTTTTTTTTTTTTTTTTTTTTTTTTTTTTTTTTTGAGACAGGGTCTTGCTCTGTAGTCCAGGCAGGTCCTGAACTCACTACAGAGCCCAGGCTGGCCTTGGACTCACGGCAATGCTCCTGCCTCAGGCTCCCTAGTACTGCGATTGCAGTTGTCTTCAACCACATCCAGCTTATGTGGTGCTGGGGAATCTAAAAATTCAGGTACTTAGTGCTTGACTTAGCACTTGCTAGACAAGCGCTTTAACCACTGAGACATTTCTCCAGCCCCTGACCAACATTTAAGTCTGGATCAGAAGAGAGAAAGCTATGGCAGTAAAAGGATAAATTAGAAATAGTCTGTAATTAACATATGAATTATTAATAAGCCCCCTTTTATCTTCCTTAGTTACTTTTTCATTGCTGGGACAAAATAACTGACATCCAAAACGTAAGAGAAAAAGAGTTTGTTTTAGCTTACTGTTTGAGAAGGTTGGACTGCAATGATGGAAGGCTCTGGCAAAGTCTAGCTAGAGAACAGCTGTTCATCTCAGGGCAACCGGACATGGCTGGCAGGGTATAGGTGGAGCTAGCATATACCTTTCCTTATGAAGTCCCAGTGATCTATCCATTCCAACCAGGCCCTACTTTTTAGGAAAAGTCTGAGCATTTTAGTTCCTTTTACACAGGAAATCAATGAATTAATTGCAATGATTGAATCACTTTCTGAGCATGAGGCTTTTGGAGGACATTGCAGAACCAGATAATGCTTCCATTGTATTTTTATTATATTTTTGTAATTTAAGGAAATACTCTGTTTACTAGTGATTTAGAGCTTTTGTAGCAGTTTCTTTGCTTCTTTCTTCAGTATATGCATGAGTATGAATTATGCAGTAGAAATGAGATTTTTATATTTTTTAAATGCCTCAGTAGTGACATAGAAAGGAGGGATTGAGTGAAACTATAACTTATATTTCCTATTGTTGTATATAGAACTTAAAAAAATAATTCTTTGTCTCTGTTTTTAGGCTTCATTTTCTTACAGAATTGTCTTAATATGTTAACCTAAAATATTTGCAGACTCATTTACAGTCCCTTATTATGTACTTTAATTGATTGATACTTTTGTTCATTAGTTTTTATTTTTCATAAGGTCAGTTGAAAAAATTAACTTTCTATTGTGTAACATATAGAAGAAAAGAAATCAAGTCAAGAAAAAGAAAGGCCAAGAAGAAAAAAGATTGTGATGAGTTATCACATAAGAAATCCAGATTGTCTTGTGCAGAAGAAGACAACAAGAAAAAGCATAAAGGTAAAAGGACATTGCCATTGGTATCTACAAACACTTCTCAATGTGAAATGTAACCTCCCGTGTCTTACATGTAGAATTTAATTGGGAATGTAGTAAGAATTTTGTTTTCTAATAGTTGGAACTGGTTGAGAGTTTAAATATGAATTTATAGTGACTCAGAGTTTTTAGAACAGGGTTGGTGCTGATTCATTTGTGGCAGATGGCATATTACTCTATGATAATGCAGACAGTATTCAAATTTCTAACTGTCCAGAACCATTACTTTGGACAGGACAATGAACTCGAGCTTAGCTTAGTTTTATATATTGGGGTCCACATCAGTCACCATATTTATTGGCCTCCGTACCAGTCGTATTTTTTGTGGAGAGTCAAATAAGAATAGAAAAGTCACTTTGAAGACTATAAGACAATTCTGTCGTCACAGAACAGTGTAAAATTATGATTTTTATGATAATGATATGTGTGAATTTTTTCACTAAGTTGTGGGCTTTTAGAAATGAAAGACACCGTGCGTGTCTGTATCCTCCGAAGCAACAGTGGTCCTGTGCCCTAATCTTGGATGGTTATCAAGTCCAGTCGGCTGCTTACTTTTTCCTCAGCAGTCTTTAAGTCCAGCTCCTTTCTCTTCATGTGCAAACTGGTAATAGTCATTGTAATAGTACCTATCTCTCAAGATTATTCAGAGGTTGAAGTTACATAATTCATTAGGCAGTTTGTGTAGTACCTAGCACATAATTAAATATTGTGCCAGTTACTTTTAGTTGCTTTTTCAGCTGGTAATGTCAAATCAGTTGTCTATAACATCATGAATCATAAAAGTAGGTATGTAATAATACTAGATTGAATTAGATTCAAACAATGTTAATGTAATGTTTGGACAGGAGAGGGCTCCCTTGCTCCATACATGAAGATTGTGAGCTATGTTGGATTTTCACATGAATTTTTTTCTTTTTTGTATATCATACGTTCATCATGCAGATGGAGTTAGTATCACCAAGTTTTAGACTTAGACAAATTGATAGATGGTGAGAAAATAGTGTTATTCTCTTGTCTGTTGAGGATTAACATTGGATACAGAATGCATTTTTGTCTCTATAGTAATCATTTTCCAACTCGAAAGTAAATTTTAACTGGTGAGTATGAAAGTATCATTTAAGTTTTAAAATATTTCTTTATCCTTACATACTAATAAAATATTTTATATGTCTTTTGAGAATTTTCTTGCATTCAATATTGGATTGTATCGTAATTGTGATACCATGTTAATCACTGCATATTCCAAATTAAAGAATAATTAATCTCTACTTTGTAAAAGATTATTATCTTCAAAACAGATGATTAGGTGGCTGGATGGTCAAGATCAGGGATTGGAATGGATTTTAAAGGTTAGATATACATATGCATCTGACCTTTCTTTAAAGATTAGACATATATGTGCTTACTGCTTGCTAACTTGCTTTTCTCTTTTTTCTTTTCTTTTTTCTTGTCTTTCCTTTTCTTTTAAAAAATATTTCTTCTTAATTTTGTATTACCAGGGTACTTTATTATTGAGCCACGTCCCAAACCTCTTTTGTATTTTTCTTTTGAGTTTAGAATCTCATTGGATTTCCCAGATCTGCCTTAGCTTCCTAAATAGCAGGGATTACTTGTGTGAGTTCAAGTTTGAGGCCAGCTTGTGCAACTGAGAGACCTTGTCTCAAAGTAAAATTTTAAAAGGGTCAGGATTGTAGCTCAGTGGTAGAGTGCTTGCCTAATATGGGCAAGACCCTGTGTTCGATCCCAGTACTGCTAAACCAACACAAAAACTTTTAAGAATTATGTACGTGTGGATCTTTTTAGTATCTTCTTATCTGGAATCAGGTGGAACTGACGTGATCTTGATGTGTTTTTTCTTGTTATGCCACCTGAATCTTGTCCAAACCTGAATAATAATTAATAAATGCTTAACATCATTGCTACATTGGACTGTTGACACTCCTCAGTTAAACTTGCTCTCTTGATTTCATCCCTGTTTTCTGGCTTCTCAGTTGTTTTGTTTCTGTTTTTGTTTTTTGCCACAAGCTCCTCGAAGCTTTAACCTTAGGTATAGGTTTTAGAGTTCCTTATAGCTCTGTTTCCTCCCTGTGTGATCCACTTAATCCCAGTGTTTCAGGTTCATTGCAGAACATGTTAAATAAGTGAACAGATGGGTGAACACCTGGTTACTAGGTGGCTAAACAAGTGGATAGAAAGTATAAGACAAATCTGTAGCCTCCTGTTGAGAACCAGCCTGCTTTGGCAGGTAGAAGGAACAAGACACTTCTGTGGGACCTCTTGGCAGAATGTTCGGGGTCTTCCCCTCTCCCCACCTCACACTTCAGGGTTCATCTTATCTCAATTCCTCACATCCTTCACCTCACTGCCCCAAACAAAAGTAGATCCCTATTACACATTAGTTGCACCCTTTCTTTAGAAATTCACAGGACTTTGAAACGATTTATTGTCTATGTGGGAAGGGACTGTGTACTTATTTAATTCATCTTCTGCAATTCCTAACACAGTGCATTCTCTGGATAATAGGCATTTAGTAAATGTTAGGTGAGTGAGTGAATCAGTGCATTCAACCAGTTCCTCAGGGTTGAAAGGAACTTCTAAGATGAGTCTTGGAGTTATGACTGAAAGGCTATTCAATAGTTTGGTTTTGCAAAGTATAGTCCTGTGGTCAGAGCATTGTCATCTCTTGGGAACTTGCAGAAACACACGAGCTCTGACCTCTTCAATTCTACTAACAAGTTCCCAGGATGGCTGAAGCACAGTCAAGTTTGAGAGGAGCACTGCTGTGTTTATCCTGTGCTTCTACTTTTGCTTCACTACCCAGGGGACAGGATCCCACTACCAACCACAATAATCCTTCACATTTTCAGGTAGTTGTAATTGCTGACATGTAGCCCAACGCTACAGCTTCCTCCTTTAGTTCTGAATATGTCTTTTATCTTCCAGAGGAAGCCTGATCTCTTTGTTTTTATTTGTTTCTTTTTAACATATAAATCTCTTGGATATTTATATATTGACACCATATACTTTATTTGACAGAATAGCAGAAAAAAACATAAAGAACATTTCTTATGTCTTCACCCTGTAGTTAAACCCCTTTTGGCCTTAAAGGGCCTGTACCCTTTGGTTAATGAGACTTCACATCTAGGTATGTTGGAAGAATTCTTATCCTCTATCTGTTACCCTTCTTTTTTACTTAATAGCCTTCAGATATCCTGATGAAACATTTCCCCTGAAGTCTTACTGCAGGAAGCTTTGTAGAGTGGAGATTTTTAAAAATTTTTTACACTGATAGATCTTGGATGCTTTTCACTGTTTCCCATAACAACTATTGTACAGTTGAAATTTTTTGTTTTATAACATAGTTATGTCTTATCAGCTGTATATATATCTGTGTCAAAGGTCATATTCTTCTGTGTATATGATCTTAGAAAAATATTTTGGAAAATGAGTACCTATAAACTGCTTTCAGATGTTAAATATTATTACAAGTAAAAGAAATTGTTACTTAAATCACAATTTATGAGGGTTATTTTTGGGCAATATGAGATTTTTTATAGGTTTTTTATAGGCTTTTTAAGTTTCATGCTAACTATTTCAGGCTATATAGAAGCATAAAGATATGATCTGTGCAAAAGAAGACCTGACATTTTAATTAAGAAAATATGACTAAAGAATCTGAAAAAAAAATAGTGACATGCTTTTATATATGAGACTATACGGACACTAGATTGTTTGGTAGACATATGCTCAAAGATGCAGCTCTAATGCTACTCCATAAAACTGTGCTTTTTTTCTTTCTTAGAACATTTATCAACAAAGAAATCAGAAGATTCTATGAATAGTAAGTATTATACATTTCTTTAGTAAGTACAGATATTTAGATTCAGGTATGTGCATTTTGGATTTCTCATTAATTATTTTTATCTGATGAGAACTATTTTTATTTTTGTACTGCATGAGAAAAACCTCAGACCAAAGTGATTATTTATTTCCTAATTGAGAACAGTGAAATTTATTATTTTAAGTATAGAAAGCATTTAAAATTTTTTCAGTAAAAACAATTGAAATACACACTTTAATTTTAGGTTACAAAATGCGAAGGAAGAGAAATGGAGGGGTGAGGTTGAAATGGGAAAATAATGGGAGTGTATTAAGATTGAAGGGGAGTTGCTTACATGATTGCATGAGTTGGTGTGATCATTTGGTGATTTTAGTTGGTGCTGTGAGGTATGTGATTTGTATATGGAAGGGAGAATGTTGGCAGCTTGTTGCTTTTGGTTAGTATTTTAATTAGACTGGTAATTTTCACCAACTTGGATCAAAACAGATTGGACTTTACTGTTTTTCCTGCAACATTCCAAAAAGTACACACAATAACCTTAAAAATATAAGGGTAATGAAGAGAACTCAATTTTCAGCTTTTTTTTCTGGCAGTTCTGGAAGAAGAATGTCCTAGGAGTTTGGGAAAAGAGATGTCCATTTGTGATGACTTGCAGTTACCGTGCTGCATCTTGGGTTTCTTAGGGACCAATGAATTTAAGAAAATGGTCTTAAGATCAAGTACTTAATGGCAGACTTAGGTTTAAACACAAGTTTTGATTCCAGAGTCTGTGCCCTGCCCGTTCAGCTGTATTATCAACAGCTGTGCCTCAGAAGTATAGGTCTGCTCTTTGTGCCCTAGCTTCAGCAGGTACCTTATGTAGAGCCACAGCGAGTGCGGTGATCTGAGACTCAGCATATACTGTGAAGAGAGTAGAAAGAGACCTAATTTGCCAGATTATTGTCAGAATCAAATGAGAAAACAGGTGTTTGTCTCAATTGAAGGAAGAATCTGTGACTTAGAGCTGTCTGGCTAGAGGAACGGACAAAAAGGCTGCCTTATGGAATAGTGTATTTAAGCACAGATGAGGCAGCTGCTTGTGATTGAAGATACTGCAAAAGAGATTCATTTTTATAGATAAAGATGGGATTAGAGGACTTCCAGCTTTCCTTTCCAACTTAGAGAGTCTTAAATTACTTTAAGTTACTTAAAATTCTGATCCCTACTTGCCAGTAACTAGTGCAGAGATTTGACAGTGATGATACGTATATTACTTTACACTGACTATTCTTTCCATTGGTATTTCCTTAGTAATACCCTCCCACCTCTGGCAGATTGTAGTAGATGCAACAATGATTTTAGTGACTGTAACCCTCAGAAAACCAGGATGTTTTAAATTTAAAATTTAAGATTATACAAGGGACCTTAGTCATCTAGTCTAGTTTCGTATATCTGATTTTCTAAGGATATTTGGCCACTTTTTTGATAGATACTCTTTCAAAGGGAGTTATCATGTTATTATACTTTGATTTTTTGAAATAAAATTGTACTATCTGGTATTAAGGCTTTTGTGTATGAGAGCTGGTTGTGGGTCATACCTTTGAGAGAGAGAACAAAGAACAGGTTAAGGCTTTTTTAAATCAGCTGCTTGCCTATAAAGGACTTACTGTAAACTTTGTCTTAACAAATAATGCCATAGTGACAGCTTTATTGGGCCTAATTAATTTTTTGTATATATTTTTTCAGCTCGTGTGAGGAGTTTTCATAAAAATAAGCATAGAGACTTTTATTCTCACATTATCAGTCTGAACACTGGCAATTTTAGTTATGACCATCACTGAACAGGACTCTTCTTCCTAAGACTTAGTAATTTTACCATCACTTGCATGTACATCATTAGAAACACAACACATACCTGCTCCTTTTTTATGACTTTTGTTAAAATTGGTGTCACAACAGAGTCATTAAATACCAAAGTTCAAGCATACATATTGATTCAAGGATCAGAGTCCAACAGGTAAAAGAGGCTAGAACCACTGTGGCAAATCAATGCTGTTTTGTTTTTGTGTTATGCTGAACTAAGGGACGTTCTGTACTGACAGGCCCAATTTGAATTATGGTAGCATTTCCAACATTAACTCTTAAAAGGTAATTGCCTCTTGCAATGTAGTTGTGTAATTGTTTTTGATTTATTCTTTTTTTTTTTTTTTTTTTTTTTTTTTTTTTTTTTTTTTTTTTTTTTTTGAAGCAGAGTCTCACTGTACAGTCCAGGCTGGTTCTGAGCGCACTGTGTAGACCAGGCTGGCTTCAAACCCGTGGCAGTCATCCTACCTCAGCCTCCGAAGTGCTGGGATTGCAAGCATGTGCCACCATGCCTAGCTTATGTGGTGCTGGGGAGTCGAACCCAGGACCTTGTGCTTTTTGATTAATTCTTTCTCTTGGTCATATAACAGATACATAAGTTAAGATCTTTGTAGAGAGCATGTTTGTTGTAACCAGAAACTCAAAAACAGAGCCTCTTTTAGACTAACGGTTATTATTGGAGAGGAATTATTTACCAGGGTAATTACTTTGTGGAATATGGTGTTATTGCCTGATAATACATTTTAAGTATGTAATAATTTTTAGTTTGCTAATATAATTAACTTAAACTAAATGTTTTATTAAATTTTCAAAAATAGAAGTATCTTTGTTATAGTTACTGATTTTAAAATTAACACATACTCACTGTCTAAATAAAAGAAACTTCAAATATTTAAAGTAGAAGGTAAAGTTTGAGGCTTACAGATAATATCAATACTGTTAAAATTTGGTTGATCCTTATACATGTATATATATGTATATATACGTATATATGTATATATACGTATATATACATATATATGTACTTGTACTTATATATGTATATATACATATATATGTATATATACACATATATATGTATATGTATGTGTATATATATGTGTGTGTTTGTGTAAAACAATTGGATTATACTGAGCATATTTCCTATAACCTTTAAATATTTTGATGTAGCATGAATAGTTTTCTCTGGCAACTTATATAGGTAGGCTGAAGTTTTTTAAACAGCTGTATAGTATTCACCAATCTTTAACCAATGATTATAGGAGTTTAAATTGCTTTCTTTTGTTATTATACAGCCTGAATCTTCATACACACACACACACACACACACACACACACACACACACATATCATTTATTCTAAGTAATGAAATTCCTAAAAAACAGCACTGCTTTTAAGATCTGTGCTGTAAGCTAATCTGTAGTGCCATTTTTTCTTCAAGAAAAATGTTAGAGAATTTTTACTCCAAACAACACAAGAATGCCAGTTTCTTCAGTGAAACAGTTTTCTAATGTAATAAGATTTTACAGGATGTATGAAAAATTTTTTTCATAAAATAAACTGTTTAGTTTTACATTGTAGCTCAGTTCTTGCAGTATGAGTCCTAACAAATATGCTGTCTATAAAAATCTTAGCATGTCTGTTCCATGACTAAAGAATAAGAATAACTAAGTCAAAGGCAACTGTATTGCAAAGAAGAATTTCTTTGTAAGAGTTAATTTTCGGATTGTTACTTTAACCCAGTATAATTTTGACAGATTTTTTTTCATGAAACCTTAAATTTGTAGCCTTTTTTGCTGATATTCTGATATTTCTGTGATTATATATTTATTTTTAAAAATGAACTCAACTGTAACTGGAAGAATGAATTAAATTTCTTAGAACCATTAAAGTTCAAGCTAAATTGAACTTAAATTCAGAGTTAACTGGATTGTATTGGTGAGTAGTTCAGATTGTGTTTTAAATATAGCACATTATTTAAAATTTTCTTTTAAATGAACAGGATCCTCTGATGATGAAGAAAATACTACAGAATCTGAGCTTTGGAAGGGGCCACTGCCAGAGACAGATGAAAAATCACAGTAAGTGCTGCTCTTAGTAGATGATGCATGCCATTTTAATCAGTTCGGATAGCTGTGACTACAGCCCTTCTTGGTAACAATGGAAAAATTTTAATATCATGCCTGCCTATTTAGTGCCCGGGACTCCTTTGTGTAGTGAAATGAGTTTTATTCCCAGCCACTGTTCATGGCAATAAAGAGCAGATATATCCAGCTTCCTCCTGTTGAGTAAATCTTTCATTGGCTCATCTTACCAGATGACACGTTTTGATTCCTTCAGAGAGAACTGTTTACTGGCTTGCCGCATAGTCAGTCTTTCCCATCATAACTGTGATTATTATAAACCCATACCAAGGAGGCCCTTGAAGATTTTTGTAGGTGTACAAGCCTCCTTGTCAACACCATTTAAGGCTCCCAAGACAGATAACTCAGTGTACTTATTCTTCTCTGTTGTGGATTAGAAAAAGAAATGCTGTCTTATGGCATAAAATATGACCATTTATTTCCGCATGCTGGATGTTCTTGAAAGTTTTACTATAACTTTATTTAAGGAGAAAAATATACCTACCACATAGTTTATAGTGGAGAATAATAAATTTAAAAAGTAAGTACCTGATACAAATCTAGTAAGTGTGCAATATATTTTAGTCCCATTTTAGTCTGTCCATAGCCATCTTGGTTCAATAATAGAAAAAGAGCTATTGAATTTATTATAATTCATAATTCTTAGTGTAATGGAATTCATTGTGTTATAGTTTCATTTTAGCAAGATTACTTTTCCTCTTTTTCTGTGGTCTTAACCTTTTCTTTCCTCATTCAAGTAAAGAATTCCCCAAAGTGTGATTTATAGGTCATACTATTTTTAAAAGCTGTTACTATGAAAAAATACTGCTTTCCTGTTTAAATTACTACTGAGCACCTCTCCTTGAAGAGCTCTATAGCTGGAAATGACAGCAGTGGTCTTAGATTCAACTAACCATTTTAAGCTATAAAGATACATGAGTAAACCCTATAAGAAAAGGCGTTCATACTACAAAATCCTGTGCGTGCAATGCTTTTGACATTGACTAGGTATGGAGGAGCATCTCAGTCTACATAGGGGTTCCACCAAGTTCATATGAAGATATGTCCCTTCGAATGAATGGCTTTTTAAAAAAACTCAATGTATTTTGCTGTCATGTCATGTAAAAAACATATGGAGAGCAATAAGTTGTAAATAATTCCTTAATTGATTTTGTTTGATCCTATGTTTTTTCCTTCTGCGTAATTATGATAACCTTGTGTTCTTAACTATTTAAAACCAAATAAATGATAGAGTCCTGATCTTAAAGATTTTCTAAAGAGATTGGTAGACTAATTTGTATTATTCACCTTGATTCCTTGTTCCCAGAAAAATAAAAATAATTGTATATTCATTTAATTCTCACAACTCTATGAGAAAATGTAAATTATTTTACAGATGAGGAAACAAAATGTAAAAGAATTAAATAACTTATTCACACAACTAGCAAATGACAGACTAGGATGTAACAATGCCTAACTTAAAAGCCTGTGTTATTTCCAAACTCATGCTACCTCTGACATTTATTTCGTACTTTATACTTTTTATAATATTTTGATACTTCATGACCTAAATCTCCTTTCAAAGTTCTAGTTTTCATTTTTTGAGATAACCCTTACTGCTAAAATACACAGTATATTTGCTATTTTTAGAATAACAAATTTCTGAAACCTAAGCAGATTTTTCCCTATTCGTTGAGGTAAGACTCACATTTTTGCTTAAAAATGGCTCATTCATTTCTTAAGTGGACTATAGTTTGAAAGGAGAATGAACAGAGAAAGTATAAAGCAGATCCAAAAATAAAGAGAAGCTATGGCATTCACAAAGCACTTCAAGGCAAAAATCTTAAGCAGTATATCCTGGGAAGAGGTCACACTGTATAAAACATTTTAATCATTTAATTTTTATTTTAGCATGTCTATGATTATTCTAAAAACAAGAATTTCTTGATCATGAATATATTGATATGTTGGAGAATCAGCCAATACGTTGGGTTAAAGTATTTATTTTTTGTTAATTTCAGGTCACATAATAATTTTTTGCCCTATTGATTTTAACTAACATGTACTTTTTCTTTTAAATAGGGAGGAAGAATTTGATGAATATTTTCAGGATTTATTTCTATGAAATGGAAGAAAAAAACTGCATTCCTTATTCTTAAAATTCACTTCAAAACTTCATAAGAAGCTTTATCTACAAGCTACAGCTAAAGTAATTGGTCTTTGGAAATAAAAATCCAGCCATTGTCAGGAAGTTAGATGCTTTAGAATTTCCTTAGCTAAAATGCTTTTTCTTGTTCTGTTTTTGCAATTGTATAGTTGTTTCATTCACAGCACTTTCATATACAGTATGTGTTTTTCAGTAACATTTACATATGAAATATTGGTAGAATAAACTGCAAAATAGTAATGGAGTGGGGGGATTTTTCTTGGTTATTTGGAGGGGAAGGGTTTTGTTATTGTTGTTGTTGTTTGTTTTGTTTTGTTTTGCACTTCTAAATCAAGCCCAAGGCCTTCACAGTGAACTGTTATCTTCACCCAGTTTTCAGTTTTTATTTTTATTTTTTTCTATTTTCAGGTTTTTTTTTGTTTTGTTTTGTTCTGTTTTTGTTTTCCCACACTTTATTGATAGGTATACGTGCAAAATTCAAGGTTTACAATGGAGTTGAGTATTTTGTGCACATACATATCTTGTCAAGGTGACAAGGGCTTCCCTACTCTCATTTTGTCCCTCCCCCTACCAACCCCACCTCCCTCATCCCCCAACCTACACCCCTCTTTCACTTGTCTTTTGTCTTTAGTTCCATAGGTGTTGTGATCTGGGTCTCATATGAGAGAGACCATTCGATGTTTCACCTTCTGCTTCTGACTTACTTCACTAAGCATGACGTTCTCTAGTTTCTTCCATTTGCCTGCAAAAGCCTCCATGCTACTGGACTTTATTGATGCATAGTATTCCGTTGTGTTTTCAGTTTTTATTTTTGAGACAGGGTCTCACCAAGTTGCCCAGTTTGGGCTGGAACTTGGTATCCTCCTTCCTCAGCTTCCCAGAGTGTTGGGATCACATGCCTCCACTTGGGCATGATGAGTATATTATTTCCAAATAGTGTCAGAGATTCCTCTTCCATTAAGTAGTTGTTACTCATTAGTATTCAATAGTTCTCCATACATTTATCAGATTTATGACACCGTGTATGAGGAACTGCTGGACAGTACTATAAAGAACTATTTAGTAGATATCTTATGGTAAATTCCATACTTTTGTCAGATAATAGTATGGGTTTATTAAACTTATGTGAAAGTCTCATCATATTTTCAAGGTCTTTTTTCTTTTTTTGAAATAGGGTCTTACTTTGTAGTCGAGGTTGGTCCTGAACTCACTGTGTAGCCCAAACTGGTCTTGAACTGAGAGCAATTCTCCTGCCTCAACCTCCCAGGTGTTGGTATTGCAGGCATATGCCACCTCATCCAGCTGATGTGGTGCTGGAGAATCGAACTCAGGGCCTTGTCGTTGCTAGGCAAGGACTCCAACTGCTGTGCTGTTGCACCAACCCCTTTTTTGTTTTTTCTCACCATTTATGATGAATAAAAAGAAATCTTGGATTTCTGAAAAAAGTACTTGAAGTGTCCAAGGGAAAAAATGGTAGTAGTAGTAGAATATGTGAAGTTAAGTGCAATGAGTTTAAGCAATAATTCTTCTACATCCTTTCCTCACAGTTTGCCTGGGATCTGGAGGGTTTACACTTTCTTCAGTTGCTCAGAAACGAAGTTCATAGATTAGGCAGACCATCAGTAGGGCACATTGTACTCTCAATTCAACTCTGAGTGACAACAGGTTTTCTTTGTTTTTCTTTTTGGTTTTTTCGCTGACTGATACTTTGAGATCAAAAACTATGTAAAGCTGATAGAGTAGTTTCTCATGTGATTCTTAAAAAATAGTGATCCTTGAAGTCTCAAAATTATTTGAAGTTATAGAAAGAATTTCATGTATCACTTAAGATGATGATTTAGTGTTTCCTAATTTATATGTTACAACATTTATTCAAAATAGCATTCATTTCTATTTCTTGAGTGCCTACCTTGTGTCATGACAAAGATGTGAACAAAAAGGTGAAAAATCTCTTCTCAGGCACATCCAATTAGCAACTCACTTGTTTTTGACCTTTGATTTTTTTAATATTCTAATGCAAATATTTTAAAAGGTAGTTTTAGTTCTTATATACATTAACTGTAGTATATGTGTATTTTATATGTGGGCCAACACAGTTTGTCTTAACTCAAAAAAAACGTGGGGGAGGGACAGAAACCTAGCAGGCCATAGGCTGTACAAACCTGTAGACTTAAACTTTCACATTTTAATGTGAGATAAGAAGTAACTCATATAACAAGTGATGATTTATTTCTTAGCTGCTTAAAATTGAATATTACCTTGCATGTAACAAGACATAATTGAGGTTTATAGATCTTCAACTTGTTATACTCTAGATTATTTTTGACAACATGATGGCCCAATATATGATTTTATTATTCTGTTTTCGGATACTTGTCTATGCTTAGAGGTAAGTAAAGGAAAGAAATTGTAAATTTTTCCAATACTCAGACATATCCATGTAATGGAAGTAATTGATTATTATTCTTTCCCTTTCTCTTCAATATTGGGGATTGAATGTAGTCTTTTAAGTGCAGGTGCTCCACCACTGAACTGTATCCCAGTCCTTTTATTTGTTATTTTCAGTTTTGAGACAGAGTATCACTCTAGGTTGTCTAGGCTGTCATTTTTTGAAAGTGATCCCTTGAAGTTCTTTGCGGACTTCCTGGATAATGAAGTTCTACATAGTCAAATCGTATGTCTTCTAATAATGGAAAATATTTATTAGCTGATTTAACCTGCATTGAGATTATTCAGGTAGCGTTTTATAAATTGATAATTCTTCCAATGAGAAGTATAGTTCTGAATGTTAAAGTCTTGTTTATAATGAAATAATTGATTTTAGACTTTAAAGGGAGAGCATAGGAAAAATAGTTTTTATAAACTGCAAAAAAAGATGTGTGTCATTCCATTATCAAAGGTAAAAGAGTAGAGAGAGATGATAAATCACATTTCAGATGAAATAACATTTGATGTCTTTAATTTATAGTCTTTATATCCCTTACATTGTATTATCTTGTACATCCACATATTGATAACAGATTTTTAATTTAAGAAATGGTTGTAGTTATGAATCATAAATGCCATGAGCTAAATATTCTATCTCCTGCCAATCATATTTGAATCCTAATTTCCAGTATCACATAGGGCCATTAATGAAGTTTTGAAGATTAAAATGAGGTAGTATGAGTGAACCCTAATCCAGTAGGACTGTTGACCTTAAAGAAAAGAAAACTATTAGACTGGCACAAGGGGACAACCATGCGAACATAGGATCAGAGGGGCATGGATACCAACTTGAGAAGCTTCACAAAAAACCAACTCAGCCAACACCTTGGTCTTGGATCTTGAAATTCTGGTGTCTATAGCCTCCAGAATTGTAAGGTAATAAATTTTTATTGTTTTTAAGCTGCCTAATTTGTGGTATTTTGCTGTAGGCTTAGCAAATAAATATAATTAATAACTTCAAAAATTGTGGCTAGTTTCAGGATTGCATATGTTTTTAATTTCAAATAAACTGGGACCAAAAATGCACATATTTTTGTCATATTTTATCTGTTGAACTTTATTTTACCTTCAGGGTTTTCAGGCAAGAAATATATGATCTGTTGAGAATAAAAAGGTAGTTTTTCTGAAGTAAGGAGAAGAGTTGAAGATACTCTTTTACTTAATAATTTGCTGGGTGAAATGTATTGAAGTTGTTTTGAATATTTTCTGTTTCTCTTTGGAATATAACTTAGGCCAGTTGGATTCTCTGTTACAACATTAAACATGTTTTGGACTTTCTGTCATCACCACCACCTCCAGAGTCTTGGGCAGCTATTAAAAAAAAAGCAATATTGTTAGGCGTTCATGTAAATATAATGGTTTTATTTTAATCCTCTCATGGTATTAGTGTCAGCTTTATAACCTATAGGAAGTACTAAGGGTTTGACCATTCAAAACAAAATTTGATTCACAGTTGGTTCACTTAAAATAATGTAATATGCCGAGTGGTTAGCCAGTTAACAGCTCAGTGTCTCACTGAGACAGACCTGGGAATCTGAGTCACATGCACAAAGCTGGTGCCTGGGAATACAACCTAAGTTTTTCATTCCCCAAAGAATTATCTGTATGGTAGGAAAAAAAATTCAGAAATCTTTGTAAAAAAGAATAGAAGGTCTATAATAGTATATTGAAGAAAAAATTGTAAGAAGCTTGCTTAACTGATGCATCTTTATCATAGGATAAAATAAGCTTCAGTAATACCAAAAAATATTCTTGCTGTTCACTTGTGCAGTGAAAATTACTTATGTCTTTCAAGTGCAGTTTTCTTTTGAACTCCTCTACTGACTTTGGAAAACAAAAATCCTTAGGCCTCAGAAAATGCACTATCTGGCAGCTGCCTGTGCTACCAGCTTCATCTGGTCCTTTGGTCTCCTTGCTCTCTAAACTTCAGTTATGCTGATTCTTTAATTCTTCAATTACACCAAGTTTGTTTACACTTAAACATCTATTTTTGCATATTCTATTTTTTCCCTTCCTGTCCCACCCCTGCATCTTTCAGTGGGAGCCAGCACTTATTTTCTTGAGGCTAGCTCAGGTGTCCTTTAGGGAAGCTCTCCCTCTGACCAGGTATGCACCCACATCTTTGAAACTCACAGATCATCAGTTATGCACTAATTGCTTAATGTCTAACTCCCCCCTAACCCCCCCACCCCCGCCCAATGGTGAGCTTTCAGAATTAAAGTTATCTTTCTCCAGGGCTTGGCCAACATGGCATTATACATAGCAGGCACCCAACAACCCATCAGTAAAATGGAGAGGTGTCTAAAATCATGTTTATTCTATTGAAGGGAATCCCTAATATTGTTAAGGAAAATAACCTTGCCCTCTTTGTGCCACTAAACATTAGGGAACTGACTGGAAGAAGTATATTCAAGGTCTTTCTACAGAGATGATTTGTAAGAATTCCTTTAAAAAAAAACCTTTAGAGTATTAATGCTCAAGAAAAATAAAATGCATTCCACTTTAAAGATAACTTGATAAACTCATGGGTGAATTTAAGCATTTTTAACAGGCTTTCTTAATGTTAAACCTCATGAGTGAATATAGTAGAAGTTCCAGATCAGGAAAAATGGCATCGTGTGGAGACGTTCGTGGGACAGGCAAAATCACAGAACAGCTTTCAAGTTTCTCCCTGCTGGCCAGCTTTGGGTTTTCTTACATGGGAGATCTGCATGACCTTGTTCTATAGAGAAGGGTTTAAACGCAGATCCAGCAAGTGGCCCAGCATCTCACCACTGAAGCAGAATGTTCAATTAAAGCTGATTTCTCACCTATTCCAGACAGATTCTATGGTTTTCTTATTACTCCTAAAAACCCAGTGTTCTGCAGAGGTGCTTCAGGAGCCGCTTTTAAGAGGGAGGGAAACCCCACTTCAGACAGGGAGGGATGACGCTTTGGTCTCTACTGCCATTGCACCAGTGAATTGCATCTGGAGTTGGGGGGAGACCCTGGAAACCACTAGTTCTTATACTTTGGAGTCTACATCAGGAAAGCAAGTTTCCTACTTGTATTTACTCTTAATGTTTTTGTCAAGCAACACTCAGTTCAATCTGACTTTTGGCTAATTTTCATAGAGCAAAAGATTTCACCTAACCTTTTCCATTCACGTGTCCTTCTTCCTGTGTCTGCACTTCTTCCATTACCTTCACTTTTGCATCGTATTCATCAGCTAGAGATTTCCATTCCACTCTGTTATTCTGAAGGCCATTCAGCATCGGTGTGATTTCTGTGTGAAACCTTGAGAACTCCTAGAGAGAATGTTAGGTCAGACACTGCTTAAGCCTGGGGTTAATTTCCAGTATACCCAGGCCAAGCACCGTAAGGTATGGTGTGGTGCTCAGAGCTGCTTGGGAAAGGCATGTTGTCTGTCCAGCCACATAAGCAAGTTGGTTAGGTTGGTTCCCATCAGAATTCTCCTACCTTTTTATTTCACTTTGAAAGAGTTAGGGTCAAACCTCAAACTATTGTGTAGAAACAAGGACACCTCTAATGACTTTCCCTTTTGTTGCCTTTTATTGGTTATAGTTTGAAGGGGGAAAAAAGTCATCTAAATGATTGTATGGCTTATTGAAAGCACTTGTTTACTATTATAGTTTTAATCTTAAATGCCTCCAAAAGCTTATGTGCTGAAGGTGTGGTCCCAGGTACACACCCACAGTGGTGTTTGGAGGTGGGCCATAGGAGGGCTAATCTCATGACTGGATTAGTCTGTGTATGGTCTCACACCGTAATAGCTGTGGCAACTTTGGCATGTGGGATCTAGTCAGATGCTGTAGGTTATTGGGGACATGCCTTTGAAGGGGTATAGTTTATCTTCAGCTCCTCTCTCTGTCTCTCTGTCTCTCTGTCTCTCTCTCTCTCTCTCTCTCTCTCTCTCTCTCTCTCTCTCTCTCTCTGTCTGTCTGTCTGTCTCTCTCTCTCTGCTTTTGGCCACATGAAGTAATCAATCTTATTTATTCATGTGTACCTCACCGTGACATTCTCTCTTGCCACAGCCCCACAAACAAAGGGGCCAAGGGGCCATTTACTGAAATTTCTGATACCATGAGCCCAAACAAATCTTTACTTTCTGTTTTTTCCCCCTTGGGTATTGTGCCATAGTGATAGAAAGCGAGCACATTTACCTTATAGACAAATGTACAAACAAAATCAATAAATCCAACTTGGAGTTTAGGTAGTTCATCTTTTTTGTTTCTGTCCATCATAGGCTGTAAAGAGAAATTAATATTTTAAGATAATCTCCCAAGATATTCTGAGCAAAATAGATTTGTACTGATAATTTTTAATAACTAGTGCACTTATGTTAAGGTCTTACAATAGGTTGTTGCTGCAGCACTGTTCTCTCCAGATCTCCTTGTTCCCAAAATTCGCTTGCAACCAGTAGTGCTACCTGCAAAGGAGAAAGGCTTGGCTCATTACAGAACATGCCTATTATTAGCATGACTGACATTAAAGGGTAGAGTTTACAGTTAATGTTTGAGGTATTGTCAAACCCTATCTTAAAATTTTAAAAAATGATATTTACAGATTATATTGAAATGGAAAAAAGAGAGATTTCCTACTTAAGTGTTACACACTAATTCTGGGAGTGTCTATTTGTATTACTACCCATTTCTCAGCAATGAAGGGGGAAGGGGATGGGATGATGTCTTCAACTCCAACTTTTTCCAAATCCTCCTGTGTTCTCATCTGTAAGTATCTTTCATGTGCACACATTTGCCTGTAGCTTTATTGGTCACAGTATGAGAATATTCTTGGGTTAATTTCTATTATTAATAAAAATATATGCAATGAACATTTTTTTCGGTGCCTTACATTGACATGAGTCAGCCTTGGCAAAAAGAGTAGGATGTGACCTTTTTCTTTGAAATGTTCACAGCCATGCAGTCAATGAGAAAAGTGTTGTAAGAGGTAAGTGCCGTGAATCAAGGAGAGAGAAAGAAAGGTGAATTTCAAGAAGAAAGGAGATTGGGTTTATGCTGTATTATCAAGAGTAAGAAATAGTCTATCAAGTAAAGAGGTAGAAAAGGCTGTGGAAAGGGGTAAATGAAATGCCCAGAGTCCCCAGAGCCAGTGAGCAGTTTCATTGAATCATCTATTCTGGGACAGGGTTTCTGGTGGTAAAACTGCTTGTGAGTCCCCATGCTCCTGTAGGTAATCCCTCACCGGTGCTCCTGTACGTAACCCCAGTAAAGTCACTGGTTCACCGACCTGCACTTGGTGGAATTACTGCTTTGGTCTGTTGGCCATGCGCTATCTGTGGTGAACAGAAATTTGTTTATGTCTTCCCAGGAAAAGTTTCAAGCAACAGATGGATGCATTGAGGATGGCTGGAAAGCTGAGAAGAGGGGATGGCCCTTAGGCTGCAGAGTGCCCATTGCCAGAGTTTGGATCAAAGCCTGGATAAAAATCCAAACCAAGGCCATATGAAGCATGATAAAATTTTGAAATGGGAGAGATAGATTCAGGCAAGACCTCAGGTTTCCTGCTTAGATGATGGCAAAGATAAGACATGAGGAGAAAAAGCAGGCATATCAAGGTGAGTAAGCATTTGGAATATGTTTTGTTTTGTTGTTGTTTTGATACAGGGTCTTGCTCTATGAAGCTCAGGCTGGCCTCGAACTCATGGTAATGGTTCCACCTTAGCCTCCAGAGTGCTGGGATTACATGGATATACCACCACACCCAGTTACTGTGTGGTACTGGGGGATCAGAACTGGGCCACGCAAGTACTCTAATCACTGGGCTACACCCTAGCATTTGGTTTTCAGCTTGATGGTGATGGAGTTCAGGACCTCTTACTCCCAGATATTTTCAGCTGAAAGAATCTGAAGAAATTGCAAAAGCAGCGGGGTGCCTCTCACCTTCCCCCTAGCCCTTCTCCCTGGATACATGCCATAATACCTAGGAAGGTTTGTTTTACTTTCCCAGAAGCCACTTATAAGACCCTCGTTCAACAAGTGCACCCTCATATCTGGAGGAAAGGAATCAACACAAAGATAGTGTGAGGAACCTCAAAAGCAGGCTTTTCTAAGTTCTCCCAGATTATTGCCCTTAGTCTCACCCGTTTTGTCCGGACCTATTACCCCCTGACATCCACTTCTTCAGCAAGCCTAGACGAAAAGTACATGACCCTAACTGCCTCTTGAGATCTTTATTTCCTTATGGAGATTCCCATGTCATGTAAAACTTTTCTTGTAAATGTGTCTGGTTACAGGGGTCACAGCCATGAACCTAGAATAGGTAAGGGAAAGATATTTTTTTCTTCCCCTGAATAAACTATTTTTACAGACAAAATTCACATTTGTAGTTGAGCTCAGGTAATTCTGGCCTGTCTTCTGCTTGAGGTTTTCCCGAGTTTATAGCAGGAAAAGAGGAAGCTTATCTCATCCAGTGAGAAACTTGGAAGATGGTCGCCTGTTGCCTCAGCCCTGTGCTGCAGAGGTGGGAGAGGAGCAACCTTAAACATGCGTGCTTTGTCAGTGCTCCCTAACAATGGGCAGCTCACTGAAGAAGCTGCAGGACAGAACTGCCCTCCAGAGTCACTTGTCCTGGGCCTATTCTGACCCAACTCCTCCACTAAAACCTCACATACTCTCTTAAGTAATTTGCAGATTTTGTACATCCTGTCCAATGGTACGGAACTCTCTCAAGAAAGCATTTTCTGTGCAAAACCTCCTCTCCTACCTTATCTAAGGGCCTGACAGATATCTGTTGTCTCAACATCATCACATATGTAGACTTTCACACCTGATCTGGATAACACCTGAGGGTGTGACAGAAAAGTAAATGTAACTGGACTTGCCTGACTTTGGACCTCCCAGGGTTTGGTTATAGCAGACAAGTCACAGGCTGTCATCATCATTGCCCTTAGAAAGAAAGGAAAATTTGCTAAAATAGAAATGCAAGAGACATTTTTGACAGTAATAAATAATTTCTGGTGACTTACATGATAATCTCTTTTTTGGTTGGATCAATAGTTACATATTTGATGGCCTCTTCTTCAGTTTGCATTTGTTCACAGGCATCAACAATTTTTTGAAACATGGTTCTCTTCCTAGAAAAGACAGGTGACAGGCAGATAGCATGTAATAGCAGAAGAAAAAAAAAATCTTTAGTGTGTGCTTCTCATATTTCATGTTCCCACTTTGCTTTAGGGTGTCCATGTAGCTCAGCATAATGAGCTGGGTGATAAGGGAAAACAAATAATCCTCAACACATTAAGACTAGATGTTACAAGTGAGAAATGAGGTCATGCTATAAATATAGAGCCCCAGACTGTGATAGGATCTGTGGCCTTGTAGAGACTTAGTCTCACTGATTATGAAGAAAATACAAAATTGAACTATAAGATGTCATCATATATTCAATAAGTTAGCAAAAAAAATTAATATGCCCAGGCACAAAGTATTCAAGATGTAATATTACCAGAACTTTGTACACTGTTGGTGGAGACATCAGATTGGCCTTCCCACAGGAGAGTATAGTTTTGCAAGTGGCAGAACATTGAACAACTGCAGACTCGTAGTTACCATGTCTGCATATGCACCTTAGAAAGCCTCTCCTACTGGCACAGAATATACAGTGTAGCATTGTAAGCAATTATGATAAATAGGAAATAACTTAAACATCCATGAAGAGAGGAATGGATAAATTAATTATGATGCATTTAACAGCTGAATATTCTAAGTTGAAACATAAATGGCTCTCCACTTATCATGGGTAAATCTTTAAATGACACTCAGCAGTGCCATGTACAAATATCAATTGGTGAAAAAAATAAGCATATCAGCATTAGACACTGATATGTTTGTGTTGTGGTTTGGATCAGGAGTTTCCCCAAAAGCCGCATGTTCCTGTGGGTACTATATACTTTTGGGAGGTGGGGCCTGGCTGGAAGGGGTGGATGCTTGGGGTTAAACTGGAGGGGTATATGTTGGTTCTGCCCTTCCTCCCAGTCTCTCCATTTCACCATCCTGTGAGGATCTCTGTGTCCTGGAGCACCAGCTCAGGCCCCACCATGTGATTCCATCATTTTCCAGCTGCCCACCTGTGAATGAATGGACTGTGACTTTCTGAAGCTGTAGCTAAAAATAAGTCTTTCCTCCCTAAGTTGTGCATGCTGGGTATTGAGTCACAGCGATGAGAAAATAACTAAGACACTTTGGGAGAAGGGAAGGACATTCCATGGTGGAATAGGAAGGGAGGTCCTCAGTTGCACCATTCATTTTTTTCCCTCCTTGAGAAGCTAAGCATGGTGGCACCCACGTGTAAACTTAGCACTCTGGGAACCTAAAGCAGGAGGATCACAAGTTCAAGTCCTGCCTGGGAAACTTAGCAAGACTCTGTCTCAAAATAGAATATTAAGAAAAAAGGACTGGGGATGTAGTTCAGTGAAAGGGCGGTGGGTTCAATGCGGAGTAGGGGGCAGATCTAAAGCAAATAGTTAAAAATTTAATAGTAGTTGAATCTGAAATATGGGTATTCTAAGTGCTTGCCTTCTTATCGAACTCTTTACTAAGATCAGAAAGGCATAATGTGACATTGTTCCAGTCCCTAACTCCTAGAGCTCACCTTGTTCTAATCAATATTTGCCAGGCAACATGGTATTTTACTTATAAGAAAATGTGTAGATACACAGAGTATCTGGCCCCATTAGCAAAGTTTCTATTGTAACTTGGCTGGCCTCTGTTGCACATAACTCATTTTTGTAAGTTTGGTTTATACGTGTCCGAATCACCAAGATCATTTCTAGCGGGATCACATTTTTGAGCTGGAAATATCATACACCAAATTTTGGACCAAGGTCAGTCTGCCAAGTGAAAAGGCCACCACATGAGGTTTCTTGACATCGCTGTTCGAGCAAGGCATAAACTTCGTTGCATTTTCCTCAATTCAAACTTTGTCAGATAACAAACTATATAATATGAAGAATTAAGTTATTATATGTTTCCAGATGTCTAGTAAATTCATTGCCAGGCATCTATCATGAGTGTATTCTTACTAATATTCCAGAAGGAAAGCAAAAAAACTTGTGTCCCCATATCTGAGCAGTTGTCTTTTGACCTTAATGCAACAGAGAATTCATGGAAGGCAGAGTACACGGGCTTCTTTCTGCTGAATAGTTACGTACTTACTTAAAATACAAGGCCAAGTCCGTTGCTATTATTGCAATCTCAAACAAATGGATGACTGTTTCAAATTGCCGTTTATTTAGGTTCTGGAAGATGTTTAAACTCTGAAACATAAAAATCCACAATAAAGTTCAATAATTAATTGGCCTTTCATTAAAAAAAGCCAAACTATGCTGAATGAAAAATATATATAAAGCTTTGCAAAATTTCCTTGATTTCACTTTTTCTGTAATGGATTGAGTACCGTCCTCTACTTTTTTTTTTAAGTACTTCTGCTCTGAGCAATGTAATTTAAACTAGGAAAAGAGATACAAGTGGCAAATATTCAGATAATCAGTGTCTAAAAGTAAATGAAAGTATAAGCTATGATTAAAAATAGGTTAAAATTTTGCTTATATTAGTTGGGGCTCTTTAATAAAGAATTTCTGGGAGGTGTCCAACTGTTAGACATGTTGAATTATCTACCAGTAATATTAATCATAAATACTATTAGTCTTTCAAAACTGCAAATTACACTACTACTCATGTTTATATAGAAAACAATAATAAAATATTCCCATGTTGCTTTTAAAATGTTTTCCTGCAATAATGTTTTAGAAAGACTTAACTAGACCTTTTTTTAAAATTTATCATTAATAATTTCTGTACATATGGGTTAGCTTCCTTTCTTAGTGTGCTGAGAAATCAGAGTATAAAAATAGGAGTGGTTATTAAAAGACCAGATATTCCAAAAAGACCATTTCAGTCATATAAATTATTAGGGTTTGGATTTGGAATGTCCCCCAAGAGCATTATATATTTGGGTGTAGTGGGATACCTGTGGAACCATGTACTGTTGGACCTGGTTGGAAGGGGTGGATGCTTGTGGTATGACAGCAGAAATTGTGTTAAGTTGTTGAGATTTGGGGGGCACCTGAGACAGAGTTTCAGATGCGTGTTATTGATTTGTAGGCCAGGAAAGGAGGGAGGGGTACTGACCATGGGTGCGGGGCCCAACTGTCAGCTTGAAGTAAATAAAAGAAGGAAGAAGAAGAAGAACCATTGTTACAGCTTTTCCTTCAGCCTTCCCTTAGTCTCTAGACGCCGACCTGCTCCTTCTTCACTTGGCTTTTTCTGTTTGCCCTGCCATGAAGAGCTTTTTTGGCCATGTGCTTCCACCATTGCCACCCACTCATGAACGGATAGTGTGAGATCTTCAGAAACCATGAGCTAAAATAAATCTTTCCTCCCTTAAATTGTGGAGATATATCACGTGTTCATTCTGTCCCAGTAATGAATACATACATAAGACACAGATCAAAGGATAGATGTGAAAACAGTAAAATTCCACAGGAAAGAAAGAGCAGCATAATGTACAAAATAATAGTGGACTAACCACCAATGATAATTGCAAACAGTTCTTACTACCTATCAGATTCTAAGTGATTTATGAATATCTTAATATCCTCTCAGCAAACCACAGCGCAGCGGGGTTAAGTAACCTGCTTAATTAAGGTCGAACAACTAGTGTAGGGCAGAACTGCTACTTGACCTGAGGCAGCATGCCTTCAGAGTTTATGCCCTCAGTCTCTACCCATGCCACCTCTTAATGAGGAGCCCAGGGGCAATTCCTGGCCTCACTACGTGGTAGTTATATAATCCTGGACACTGCCCTTAACGTCTGTGTTTGTTTTCTCAAATGGTGGTGATAACAACTGCCCTGCCTGACTGCCTAGCACTTAGTCTATGCTCTGTGAGGGATCTATGGAGTGGAGCACTGACTCAAATGTAGCTGTAACTACGAATGATGTCAAAAATGCAACCTCCCATAAAACTGAATTACTGCTCTATTATTACTATAGTTACGTAAAGTTTTGAGGAAAGCACTGGATTAAAATAGAACCTCAAGCCCCAAACCAAAGATGGCGCTCAGTCACTCCAGAAAATTAGTGTTAGAAAGTAATACTCGTTCATATATTCCACTGTACAATGCATAAATCTTCACTTAACTCATTTTAATAACCGTGTAGGACAAGAAAAAATAATATTTTATGAAGCATATATAAATAATAGCTGTGTTTTGTTTATACAATGAGTTCATCACAGTAACTATGGTTAGCTTTTCAATTGATGGTGTAAAGCAGTGGCTCTTCAACACTCCAAGTTACAATAAATAAAAAGAAAACCTTGTCAGGATTAAAATAAATTTCTTACTTGGTACAGTTCACAGCATCCCTTTTTACTTTCAGCTAAAATATGTACAAGTCTCCTAATTCAAAAGCCTTATCTTAAATTTATATTTTTATATATTTTTATTTCTCTTACCTATATGCTTGAAAGAAGAGCTTCAGTTGATTCATATAAAAATTTTTGTTTCTATTTTTGGTTTGGTTGCTAGGAAGCTCTTGACCAAATTGTTGTTGCTGACTAATTAAAGTCTGAACCTCACCGTATACATTTTGGATGGGTTTGGCCTTTGCCACACTTCAACTCTTTTCTCTTATTTTTCCTTCAGCCTTTATTTTCTTTAGCATTATATGTATTTTGGGAAACCTCATTAAATTCTTTTGGGAACAAATTGGGGATTAAACATACACATGAAGTTGGAGCTCTTTTGGATTGTTTATTTAAAAAAAAAAAAACAGGCCCAGTGACTGCTTAATTAGAACAGAAGGTTTCAGTATGCACATCACATGCTGAAGAAGCAAGGCTGTCCCTCCAAGACTGCATGGTCTCAAACAGCGACAGAGGAGGGGCTGGAAAACTGTGCTGACATGCGTACATCTCACTGTGATTAGCCTGTATGAAAGAAGCCAGCACAAAGGAGTACTTCTAGTCTGATTGCACTGATCAAAAATCTAGAAAATGCAAATTAACCAGTAGGGACTGAAACCATTTTGATGGTGGCCCGAGGCTGGGAGTGGAGGGAAGGACTCATTGCGAGGCATGCGTAGTCATTTGGATTATAGAGAAGGTCTGTATGTTGACTGAGTTGATGATTTTCCAGGTGTATAAAATGGTAAAACCTCATAGAAGTGTATACTCTAAAAGGATGCAGTTTTATATATGCGTATGTGTGTGCGTATATATATATATATATATATATATATATATATATATATATAATAAAGTTGATTAAAAAGCATAGCTCTGGCTCCAAAAAAAGTAGCTTAGAGTCTGGTCTCATTTTTAAAGAGTTGTTCCTATCCATGAGACGTCAATGAGTCATCTACTGTTGGGTGATAGGATTCAAAGTGTCATTCTTTTTATATTTGTCTTTGAAAATTTCCCCACTGCCTGGATTTTTATAGTGGGCATATATAATTTTTATAATAACTCTTAAGTGATCAATTTTAAAAATGTATAAATATGAAATATTACATTTTTCCCACTGAACATTGTGCTTAAAAGATTACGTATAGACAGGTGCACCAGAACAAGACAGGAAGCTGAGTCCCACCCTTGGTTCAGCCAGATCAGCCCCTCCTTGCTCAGCTGGTTATAGTAGCTCACATAGAAGGTCAATTTTTGCTGTGCTCTGAGTATTAAGATGGTAATAAAAATGTGAATTCCATGTAGCACACCCAAACAGAAGAACAGGTTTTATTTTAATTCATTCTGTTTGGGGCTTGCAGGTGACAGAGCCAGAGAAAGCACAGGGAGTTCCAGTCTTTGGTGTAGTGCCTATGACAACCACAGGCAAGCACAGCCAGAATGTTCTCGACTCTCTGGTGGCTTTACTCCAAGATTTAATTTCTTCTTCACCGCTTCTTTGAATAAAATAAGACAGGCGGGCAAGGTAAGTGTAAAAAAAGCACAACTAAAAGTATCATACTCTTTTATAAAAGGATGTTCTGAATTATGATGGCAGTCCATTATTTGTACTGGGAAATTTACTTAGTAATATTTACAGTATATATTTTAGTATTAAAATTCATATGCCAGGCTGGGGCTGTAGCTTAGTGGTAGAGCATTTGACTAGCGTGCACAAAATTCTGGCTCCCACCTCCACCGCTGAGGAAAAAAAAAAAAAACTGTACTCCTTTTTTGTGGTGGAGAATATGGGCAGTCCTATTCCTCAAAGCAGTAAGTCAAACCCTTAAGATGCGTAAGGACATTTTATTTAAAGACTTATATAAAAAACAACATGGCTGAGTAAAGCTCACAAGTGCCAAAATTATTGGGTAAATCCCAAGGATTTCCCTTACTTAAAAAAATTAAAAATTTTAGTAAGTATCTTTTATGGAATTAAAAAAATAAAAGAATGACATTATCTTTTTGAAACGTAAAAAGTGTATCTGATGGCTAAATGTGTCATATATATCGTGTTCAATTTGACTGCTCATAAACAAACTATGTGACTGGATTACCTGGCAACTCTATTGACAAGGCCTTAAATGTCTGCAATTAGCGGGTCAAATGGTATTGTAGAGAGGTCCTTGAGAAGACAGTATGGGTTACTGAGAGGTAATATTCCTTTTCAGAAAGAATAACAAGTCTTTACATAGCTATCAAAGCCAGTTTAGACTGCGAGGTAAATAACATAAAAAATTAAGATGGAAAACTGTAACTCAGCTGCAAACTGTCGAAGCTCTGAAGGGAAAATGTGTAAAACACAAGGAGCCTTCAAATGTCAAGTGTTTAGATAAGAGCCTACAGTTTTCAAATGTATTTTAGTTAGTAAACGCATAATTATATGGTAGATTATATTTGAAGCCACCTCACTGTGTTGTTACAGAAACAGTGGGATGTATGGAAATTCTCACCCAATAGTCAGATTGCCATACTAGCAAAACAAAGACCCATGGTAAGTCAAGTAATGATAATTTACTCCTACCTTCCCAAATCACCTTCAATTCTATTCTTTCTTTTAGTTACCTGTGCTATGAATTCTGGCTGAACAACATAACTAACAGAGGCTTGGTTCAAATTCAGATTGCCAGGCCCCCACTCTAAGGAGCCTGGCTGGGGAGTGAGAGCTGAGGCCCTGAGTCTCTTCTTTAATGACTCCCTGATAAAGCAGTGATTCCGAAGCAGTTGATTCAAGTATCCACGTCCGAGACACACAACGTGCTATGGTTTGGATATAGTTGTCCCTTCCAAAATGAATGCTGAAATCTGATTATCAACATAGAGGTGTTGAGAGGTGGAGGCCATTAAGAAGCAATTCTAGGTCATCAAGGAGCGTTAATGCCTACCCACAGTGAGATCCCATCACAGGAGTGTGTTGTTACAAAGTAAGGTAGACTCGGGTCTGTGAACCAAAATAAGCCTCTATTCTTTATTAACAACCCAGTTTCAGATATTTTGTTATAGTAACTGAAAGCACTAAGCCACGAAGGAGGTCAGTGTTTTGCCAAGAGCATTGTAGTTTTAGAGATGCCACAGCAAGTTTTTCATGGATGTGGTGCTACGGATTATTGAAATTACTCAGATTATTTTCTCCTCTTTCCCTACTTTTCTGCCCAGTCACTCTGCCCTACGAGATGTTCCCATTGTCAGTGTGAACCAACTTGGGTTTTCTTTAGAAGAATGTAATGTTATTTGTAGTGCTGGACATATTCCTATATGTTCCTTCCCTGAGCCTCAATAAAAGATTATCACTAAAGGTGAAGAAAGCTCTACTTGTCAGAGAGGGTATTTATCTTAATGAGAATGTAACTCTAAACATTTTCTCTTCTCATGGGTAAACAACGTCCCCCTCAATCCAACAGTGATTCATTTCAGTCATTTTTGGTTTGGAACTTTCTTAAGGCAATGTATTTACATTATATCCACAAGCTATTCACATGCCTATATGACCCATTAAATATAACTGATAAAAGAATGAAGAGTAACCAGCTCCTACAGTAGGTTAGTAGTACACAATCTGTTTTAGTCGTAATGAATTCAAGAGGCTTGAAGCCACTTCCTGTCTGAAGTCTTCTCTGACCACTCCCTCTTGTCCAGTGAATGTATTCTCTCCCTCTGGGACTCCAAAGCCTGATTCGGTGCCCCTCTGATGGCAGGTGTGTGACTCTGTTACATCTGGCCTGTGCTTACCCCTGGTCTCGAAGCTTCTTTGTCTGGTGTTTGCACCATTCTGTGCAGTGTGCACCCATAATGAATAAAAAAAATCCGGGGCCACACAATCTCCTTTCCCCACTACATTCATATACCTTTCAGGGTTCTCAGAGCCTTTTCACTTCTACTATGTCCTTTTTAGTCTTTATGCCCCAAATCTACAGATTGTATTGATATGCCACGTTACAGCTCTTTCTGTCTCAGCTGTTTCCAGCTTCGTGGTTCAAAAGCTACTGCAATATAGTAACTTTGGTCAGCCAACTTGGATAAAAGTATGCATTACTACTCAAGATCGCTCTCTTGTAAGGATTTTCTGTGCCTGTGGTCTCTGATGTAGAGCCTATGAGCTGCTGTAGAGAAATTCTCACACACCTCATCCTGCAAGAGAGTCTTACTGTATTCCAGGTGATGCCTCTCTAATATAGAAGTCCCGTGAAGCTTTGCTAGTGGAGACGTGGATCTAGGAAGAAAAAGACAGGCCACAACTTCAGCTTGTATAGATTACATGTGAGTCCATACAGTACAGAATACTTATTCTCTCAGGATTCTTTTCTCAAGTTCCCTCACTCTCCCCTTCAGTGTTTCCAAAAGGTTCAAAAATAATATACTGGAAAATATTTGGTTTTAATTTAAAGGACTGTTATTTTTAAGGGACAAAAATAATTTGCTGGGTGTATACATGATTGTTTAAACTAGGAAGTTTGATTCATCTCCTGTGTCTAAAAATCTTTTAAGTTCCCTGGGACTTACGGTGATAGATTATGATTTGCAAAACATGTCACATACTTGTGGAAACCCATAAAATATTTGCATAAAAAATATTCATTAAGAATTCTCAGAAACCAAGAAGAAAATCACTCCTCCATATAATCTGAAGGCAGTTATATGAGTGTAAACTTAAGGTTCCCATTTGTTAAGTGTCAGATCACCCTGTTTTTCTTCAAGTTCTCTTATCCCAGGAAAGGGAACTTAAAATAAAAATGAAAAAATTAGAAGCAAGAAATGGTGGAAACACTGAGGCAAAAGGTATTAGCTCAAAAATGGGGATATATTGCAAAACAAAATGATCTTACTGGTCACAGTAATTTGAAGGGGAAAGTTTATTGCTTCCAGGATCTGAACTCAGGACCTGGGGTCCCCATGGGCAGGAACCATGAACTCTTATGCATTGGGGTTAGGGTTTTAATGGCAAGGTAGATGTGACTAGATACATGACACTAGGGGTTCAGTCAGGGGGTAAGTGGGATCAGACAAAGAGAGGTAGGATGGAATTCACCTAGTGAGGTCACGTTTAAGTTTCTTTGTTTCCCAGACACCACAGAGCTTGGGGAAAGGTTTCTTGAGTCGAGCTAGGTTACTGTTTTTCCAAAGCCATGGGGCTTGTGGGGAGTGTTAAGTTTGAGTCAGAGTTTATTTTGGTCAGATGTGTGAGCTGGGCATCATCCCCCTAAGTTAGGCTTTAACTTGTCCCAGTGGCGTTTACTGTGTTCTTTCCTCACAAAAGAGCATAGTCCTTATCGGAAGAGTTTGTCATGGAAATATGGAATAAATACATACTATTTTTAGCGGCTCAAACTGAAGGCCTTTACATTGAGCAACACACAAACCCATCTTTATTTTTTACTTTGAGACAGTGTCTTGCTAAGTTGCTAATTCCTCAGACTGAACTCAAACTTGCAATCCTCCTGCTTCTTCCTCCAAGAGTGCTGTGATTACAGACACTACCAGACATGGCTTGGAATGAATAATTTTAAGAAAGAAAGGAATAAAAAACATGGATAGCAGTTTTAGAAAAATTTCATGTTGCTTCATAGAGACCAGAAATTGAGGAAGGGGTGAAATTACTGCCAAGTTACTTAGGGGTACAGAAAACCAAATTCTTAGGTTGAGGAACAATTAGACTGTCACTTGGTCAACACAACACTTTATCATAATTTTAATAAATACATGAATACCTACTGTGCGTCAGCTCAGAAGTTTTTTTAAAAGTCAAATTCAATTTTAGTTGAAGAGAGTAAAATATTTAATTCTTTTTTAAGTTTAAAAAATAATAACTAATGGTAATTTTAACAAATGATTAAATACCAACATTGTATAAGCATTGGAAATTTCAACAAAGTGAATCAACTTTTATTCCAGTAAGAAGGGAGTGAGGTATTTAATTCACTTAGGGTGAAAGACATCAATTAAAGCTGGCCCTGCGGTGCAAGGCTGGAATCCTAGCACTCTAGGAGACCGGGGCAGGAACATCACCAGCTTTAGCCCAGCCTGAGAAAGATTAGTGACTTTGCAATACTGTTTCTCAAAATCAAAATGGGCTGGGGAATACAAAGGCCTTGGATTTAGTCCTTGGTAACACACACACACACTCTCTCTCTCTCTCTCTCTCTCTCTCTCTCTCTCTCAAATGTGTTATTAGGGAGCTAAATATCCACCTAGATTCAAAATGCCACTGCATATATTACTTATCACTTACCAAACAAGAAAATACACTTTTACATAAATCTGTTGGATACTACCCATAGACAATTTAACAGCCTCATAGCTAATGGAACAAATTGATGTCATGTTCTCCTGAGATAGGGCTGAGGACACAGTCATCTCAAGTGAATTTTTGCTAACAGTGCTTACTGTGAGTTTAACAGTCAGGAAAAAATTGGGTAAGTCCAAATTGAGGAATGTTCTGCAAAATAATTGGTCCACACTCTTTATAAACATCAACATTCTGAGAGGCCCAGAACTATTAAGGAGTTTCTCCAGATTACAGGAGATTAAACATACTTAACAACAAAGTGAAACACATGATCCTTGATTACATAATGAATCAGGAAAAAAATAGATGTAAAGGTCATTATTGGGGTAATTGGAAAGGGTTGAAAATTTTTCCATAGTAGATAATAGTATTGTTTCAGTGTGAGATTTCCTTGAGATAATCGTTAAAGTCTTTCTAGATGTGTGTCCTTTTTCTGTTTGGGAATATGTACTGAAGAATTTAAGAACGAAAGATGTTATCAGCAAATGAATTCTCAGATTGTCTATTAAAATAGAAGCTAAAACATACACACAGCGATACATAAATATATGTACATATATGGGCAAACAGAACTAATCTGTCAGGATATTTTTCTTAGAAAAAATAACATCCAAAGACATTATTAGCGATTTCAACAGGGTATTGAGGAAAGAAAGGGACAACAATCATTTTATCATTAATGATTTACTACATTTAGAATGTCTGGCAACATTAAGCTTGATGTGCTGAAAATAGTTTAGATTGATGCTGCCTAATCATTTAGCAAGGAAATAACCACAGAGGAGAACTTCTGTGTCTTTCCATGAATAAGTTTTGAAAATTAAATTCCAGCAAGATACTGGGATAGTACGGAGCACACAGAGGGATCTTTTAACCAACATGAGTAACCAACTTCCTGATGAAATTGGAATGGAACATGTATGTGTGTGAGGAAGCCATAGTCAGTATTCCTGATTTGGGGATTTTAAGATGATAGAGGAGATGATTGAAGACTAGGTATAAATAAATTTTATCACAAAATATAAGAAGTAGAAGATGTAATTTATGGATGAGAGAACAGAAGATTGGTGCTCATCTTTGAAACCCCAAACAGGTGCATATGAGCACTTACAGAATAGTTACTAAGAACATTGCCAAAGATTCAGAAAGTGAAACGGATGCCGAGTCAGTGTTATTAGGCCTTTCTGTGGAGGCGGAATGGGCATCCAGGGGCAGCCTGTGTCTGGGCTTCAGCAAGGCAATTGAAAAGATCCCTTTTTAACCTTCTGCACAATTTGGAATATTGAGTACATGAATTCTGTTCTCTCAGCAGGTGGCCAGCAGAGCCCAAAGGGTGTTGCTTCCTTGACTGCCTGGAAGTAGGTTTCCAGCCCTGTACCCAAGAGCTCTGCCCTTGTTTTGTTTTTGTTTTTGTTTTTGTTTTTGTTTTTTGATGCACGGTTTTATCAATGACTTGAATAAACACTTACAGAAACCATGACAATTTAATTTCCAGATGATAAAAAAAACTACTTTAGACACCTCAACTAATTCATTAGCTGTCAAGGAGTGACTTAGATGGAGATTTTGTTAAGAATAACATAAAGAATGAGAAACTAAGAGATGAAATTCAACTAGGATAAAATCCAAGCTTCTTTAAGCCATGTCTAGATTATTGTAACAAACTCTGAAAGTCACATTTAAAAAATAACAAAACACTGGAGTGAGTTCAGAGACAAATAACAAAATTAAATGGCAGAAACTTATTTTTAAAATAGTTAAAAACAACTTGATTTATTCAACCTGGAAAAGAGAATGTTTTGAGCAGAGAGATGTGGTAATTATCATTATTATATAAAGGAGTCCCAGTGCTGGAAAAATTGTACCTTCCTAGGAGATCCAGAGAACTGAACTAAGAGAAAAAGAAATTACAGGGCGACCAATTTCACTTCAATATCATGAAGAACATTCGGCCATTAGAATTACCCAAAAATAAAACATTCTACCTTGTGAACAAGAGGATTATCTACTACAGAAATTCATCAAATGTAGACTAGAGGACTCATGAATCTGGAATGTTCTCCCAAAGCTTCACACATTTGGATGTTACCTATCTGTAGATTCTGTTTGCTGTTAAGAAGTGGGGCCTGTTCAGGAGGAGTGGATTATAGGTGTGTGGTGGGGGACAGATGTGTAGTAGATTATGGATTACAGGTGTGTGGTGGATTATGCACATGCAGTAGATGTAGTAGATGACTGGGTATGTGATCTGGAAGGGTAAGATCACTGGGCTGAGTCCGGAAGGGGCAAATCAACAGGATGTGACCTAGAAGAGTATAGACTAGTTCCGTGACTTGGCTTTCTACCTGTCATGCCGCAAGCCACTTTCCTCTGGCTATGCCTGCACCCTGTGCTTCCACCATTGCCAGCCATCTCTGAATGAGCAAAGATCCTCTGAAACTGTGGGCTAAAATAAATCCTTCCTCCCTCAAATTATAGATGTCAGATATTCTGTCACAGCAACAAAAACTAAGACCAGGACAAAAGAAGGTATCCTTTATGTTGGTTTACATTGGGTGGAAGGCTGGGATGAATTCTAAAACTCTCAATATTTTTCTTACAACTGCGTTTTTGTAGTGGAAAGATAAAGGAAAATGAAAGATCAAACAACTGAAATACTAAACAGATAAACAAGATAAGAGGGATGTTTTTAATTTAAATTTTTTTAAATCTATAAACATAAAAGCAGGATATAGAAAACTAATTATCTGGGAGAGTAAACAAATAGAACACAATAACTTGAGGGAAAAATAAAAATTTGAAGTTGGCAAGGGGAAAGCACTATTAGAGGGCACAGTCTTATAATCCTAGAAGGAAAGGGTGAAAGTCAGAACCAAGGAGGCCAGACATTTTGGAGCAAGTAATCTGTCCAAGGACGCAAGATTAATCTGGGACATAGAGTCAGCTGTTTCTCCCAAGAAATTCAGATCACTCAACAAGTGACCTTATTGGTACCATCAGTGTGAGAATAATTCAGTATTATTCATCCTTTTTATTAGCTACATTTACTGATGCAATGTCTCAAGTCTTTGAGGACTCCTGAGCAATTCTTCCAAAATAATGGAAGTACATAAACACACTCAGCAAAGATTGTTGTTGAACAGACTACATTGTTGTGTGCAAAGAGACTACATTTGAGTCCAGGAGCTTAGTGAAGCTTCTAGAAATAGACCATGCTAAGGCTGAAAAAAGCAGATTTGTCCAAACCTGCATTGACAAACCCTTCTATCACTATACATGCATGATCTTTTTTTTTTTTTTAATCTTTACAGGTTCCTGGTGTTCAGTTTGAAAAAGAGAAATGATTCAAGCATGCTACCCACTCCACAATGCCAGGCCAAAGCAGAATTCTAGGGTGCGGCTACATCTTTTCTGTAAACCTGCAGGTGAGATGTCACGTCTGATCTTGGGACTTCTTATAATTTAAGGCAAATCTGACTCTATCTTTTTTAGTTTGTTTCCTCATGGGTAAAAGAGGAAGGTAATAGTACCTCCCAAGTGGGGGTACCATGAGAATTAAATGAGGCAACACTCTTAGCTTGGCCTTCAGCACACAATAGATGCTCAGTTAAGTGTTAGTTTCTTTGGAACTGAATTGGCTAATGCACTGTTCTTTGGGAGGGAAGAAGAGAACTTCAGCTTCAGGACACATGTGTTTGGAGGACAGAATAGCCAGCAGCCACCGTGTCAGTTGCACATATATATTTCACTTGTTTCTCATCATAATTTTTGAGAGGTCAATATTATTTATACTCAGTTCTTAGCTAAGAAATTTAATCTCAAATAGATTAAGTGACTTGTCCAAAATTCCTTAGCCAGGAAGTAGCTGACTCCACAAACTCTAGCCCCAAAAGCCTGTTTACCTCTAACACAGCTTCATAGCCTACAGAGAGGCATGGGACATGTGTCATGAGTAAGGGTGAGGTGGATCAAGTATCTCAGGAAAAAAAAAAAACACTGTCAAGAAGCTGGATTGACAGTGAGCACTGCTAATGAATTTTGAAGAATGTCAATGACATCATAATAGAAATATTAATACCCGATATTAACTGCTGAGGGCTGAGGGCTTTATATGGAAGATCTTGTTTAGTCTTTACAGCAACCTTAGATATTAGATGCCATTATTATAGTTCCTATAATAGTTGAAATTACTTGTGAACCCCAAGTTGTCTGACCCCACGTCTGCACCTTTATTATTGCACTTCTATTCTTAGGGTGAGAGAGGATGGTGGTCTTGATGCTAATGATGAAAAGACTGGCTGAAGGAAGATTTGGAAGAAGCAAAGGACCGGAAGGAGAAGGTAGTGAGCTCAGAAGGAGTGCTCACTGGCCTGACCTGGGAGTGTTCTCCTGTGTACATACGGGTAAGCCTAGGATTGATGCACTTCAGTATTTGAATTCAATACTCAGACTGTGTTGCTAGAAGAAGAAAAAGTGAAGGCATATATGAATGAGACAGAGACACATTTGAAAATGGAAACAGAAAGGAAAGAGAGATACGAGCACCTAGGGAGAAAGAGCAGATATTATCACAAGGATTAAAGCTTGGTAGGGAACAGAACATGACCCTGGCTTTTCCAAATGATGTCCACATAATGAAGAGGAATATGCTGGGCTGAGGGACAGGAAATAGTTCTTTTCTCCTCTGGGCACCTTCAAACAACCATCAGCATGTGTTGGAATTGCTTATAGATCCACTTACTTCATCTGGTACAAATTATTGGTGCCTCTGTGGTCAATGTCGTGGCAGAAAGCAGCAGCGAGCATGGCAAAAGCTTCAAGGTCTGTGTAGTATTTTTTTAATTTTCCTGTCTAAAAATAGAGAGAGATACATATTTACGTGGATCGGTACACCCCTACAGCATGGCCTGCCATGATTTTACAGCAAGTTGGCTTTAATTCTTGTGAGTCTACGGATTCTGCTCAACTCCAATACCTTGTAGGGAACTTCTTTTTTCTTGAGGAAGGTAAATACATGAGTGTCTGAGTGCTCATGCAAGGAATCCCACGTCCCCGGGATCCCTGGTGGACTGTGCTCAGGAATTTCAAAATGACAAGTCTGAATGATGGGCCATATCCATTTGTCATTCATGTCAAGATTTTCAGGTTTCCAGTGATCCCAACATGTCACACCTACCATTAGCAAAGTAAACATGGTCTGTCCCACGTTGAATCCGTGCCGCCAGTTGTGGTAAGTGACAGCGCGGTACCCTTTCCTCACAGTGTACATCCATCTGGTCAGAACCTGTTACCCAAAGATGACAACATCATTCAGACTTTGGAATAGAATTTGAAAGGTTAGGAGTCTGTGACAATCTTATCTTGAAAAAATGTTGGTCTTATTGACAGAGTTTAAGCTGATATATTTACAAAGTTAATGATAATTTAAAATCCAAACTGAGTTAATCTTTTGAAGCACAGAAAACACCAGTGAAGTACAACAGAATGAAGTAGCATTTTAAATGAAGTACCATCTGACCTCCACAGGCACTTTGAATTTCTCCACCACGTTTATCTCAAAAAACAGTCGCAATCCACATTTGATCAGTTCGTGCTCTGTAATGGGGAAGTCACTGAAGCGAAATTCATACAGGTCTACGGCCTTTGGGTCTGGCAACTCTTCTTTCTGTTCAAAGGACGGGCTGTTTCAGATTGCATTCACCATTTTTCCCGTTACAATGACCCATTCAACATTAGTGTAAAAAATTACTGTGAAAGAATACCATGGGCAATTCACTGAGCCATTATGTGTCGGGAACTGGGTTGTGCAATTTGCATAGATTATCCTCAACATGAACCTATACAATTACCCCTACTTTACAGATGATGAAACTAAGACCCAAACAAATTAAGAAAAAAATATTTTAAGTGATGGGATTGAATCCCAAATTCAATTTCAGTGGCTATTTTCTGTTATCATGCAAAATAAAATGTTTAGTTATAGCAACTTTGTCCATTTTTAATGTTCAACTTTCCTTTTTTTTTTTCCTAGTATAGAAACATTCAGTAAATGGTATGTAGTTGCTCAACTCACTTCTCCTGTGTTTTTTTATTTGCTCAGTGGTGGTTTCCTGCTGACTGGAGTTGCACAAGGACAAGGACCATGCCCTCATTCTCTGCTATATCCTAGAACCAGCCCCCACCATCCATCCCTGCCTGGCTGGCGCTCGCATTCCCTCCTAGCCTCAGTACTGCAGTCTTATCTGTGTGACTCTGTTGTCTTCTGAGTTTAAATCAGGGCTTGCCAATCCTGGTGCTCATCCTTCATGAACACGTACAGGCAGAGCAGTAGCACTGCTTACATTTTTGCCTTTCTAATCCACAGGGGGCTTCCCGAGCCGGATAAGAAGTAGACCATAATATGCTTTGCCCTCCGCGCTCACAGCGCTCCTCCTTTTACAGTGTGCTTCGGTAATTACTGAGTGGATGAGAAACGTGAACAAAAGGTTAGTAAATGAGGCACTTCACTAGGAAATCCCCCGCAGATCTTCTTCAGGTGAGGAAGAATCTCCATGCGAGCCCCACGTGTCCTTGAGGGCAGGACAAAGGAAGCAGAAGTGCACTGGTCACTTCCTTTGCCTGAGTCAAAGCACTGTTCCTCTGGCCCTTTCCAGGAATCCTTGTCATACCTGAAAGAAAGGGCCATTCCTGCCCTGTTTCTATAATTAAGTGGTACCCCTGAAGAAGGAATCAGGGTGGGTGGAGATGACAAGCAAGTATTAAAAGGAAAAAGGTGCCAAGATAATTCTGAAGTACTTCTTCAGCGTATCTCTTTAAGTTCCTGAATTATGCAGCAGTGATTTAAAATTGTCTCACAATAGATTTTATATTCAAAATATGCTGTTGGGTTAAGTCTGTGGCACTTTGTCTATTGTATTGCTTTTGTGACTCCTTAAGTCCTTCTTCCTCAACAGAGGGAACAAGAGAATCCCTAGTGTCATGCATGACAGCTACAGTTTGGTTTTACAAAGGATGTGTGTCACCAAAAGCAAGCGAGGGAAGGAAGGGTCCTTTCTGGGCCGGAGTGAGAGGCAGTGCTCAGAGGTTGAGCCCCAGAAAGGAGAAGGAGGAGGAGCCACTTCAAGTGACAGAAATACGGGAGGGTGACTTGAGCTTTCAGCTTGGGGTAAAAGTCCAGGGATCTCTGCCATCAGAGCAAAGGGTCATGATTAGAGGACAGAACTGATAAAAATAAAAAAATCAGAAGGGGCAGATGAATCGGTCAGTGTGCCCTCACTGCATCATAAATTATAAAGGGGTAGTGGAAAACAAGATGAAGAAGTTACACAGGGAATTAAATAGCATGCTGTATCATTTCACTCATATGGAATAGAGCTGGAATTGGGTAGCTCAGTGACTTGAACACTTGCCTAGAAAGCTTGAGGCCGCAGGTTCCATTCCCCAGCCCCACACACTAGCTGGGTGTGGTGGCACACACCTGTAATCCTAGTACTCAGAAGGCAGAGGCAAGAGAGTTGCCGGGAGTCCTAGACCAGTCTGGGCTACATAGTGAGTTTAGGAGCAGCCTGGAGTACAGAGCAAGATCCTGTCTTTAAAAAAAATCACACGGAGTTTAGGCCTCTGAAATCTTGGTAAATATCTCAGGGGTTCATGTGTAAGAGCTGTATTTCGGAAGTGAGGGCAAAGAGCACCCCAACAAAATCTTTAATGCTCTTTTCGTGCCCGAAGAAAAATTAACCCTCTTGGAAGAAAGATAATATCGCGAAGAGCACCTACAAATGTTTTTTAATTTATAATATCTTGTTTTTACTTCAAAAACCATGAAGTAAGCTTTAACATGTGATTGGCTGAAACCCAAGTGTAAAAACAGACGGTAAAACTAGACCTAGGAGTGATTTAGGTACTAAGATGGGTACTTTTAATAATTATGATCAGTAATTTTTAAAAATGTAAGTAAAGATAATCAAAATAGATAATGAAAATTTTCAGCACAGGGACTGAACCTTAAAAAAAAAAAAAAAAGAAGTAAATTCAGGTGTAATGACACACACTTGTGATCCCAGGACTCTTGGAGGCAGAGGAAAGAGGATTTCAAGTTTGAACCATGCCAGAGCAACATAGTAAGACACTGTCTCAAAATAAAACATAAAAAAGACTGAGGCTACAGCTCAGTGCATAAAGCCCCAAGCTCAAGCACCAGTATTTAAAGAGTATTAAATATATATTCTAGAAATGAAAAAGACAATTTCTAATATTAAGAACTTATGGAGTAGTTTTAATAGTAGACTGAACACATCAAAAGGCAAAACTAATGAAATTAAAAGAATTAATTAATTTCTAGCAAAGAAATTAATTTTAACCAAAAATAATAAAGGTAACCTAATAATAACAACCAGAAAGCACTAAAATCCTTCCAGACTGTAGAAGAGAACTGGAGATGGAAGGTAGCCATTGAATTTACAAGCAGTCTGTGTTCCAGTGTCACTCTGGCGTGATCCATCAGGTGGCCATGGTGTGATTAAAAGTCATGTGACATCTCCCTAGATTCTGTGCCTAACATCCCTCATGCAGTAGCTTAATTATGATTCTGAATTATGTTTGTGAATTTGACTGTAGGAAAAAGAAATATAGTAAAGTAAAAAAAAACAATCAATCTTTGGAAGAGATCTCCTTGCCTTTGACCCTTGAGTGTCAACAAATGTTGAAAGTCAACCCTTTACTTGAAAAACTAAAGAAGCCAATTCTAATATATTTTATTAAAAAGGCATCAGGGATATAAGGAAAACACTTACCAAAATAGTGACAAGCTGTTTTTCTTCACAGTCTTCAAGTACATCTATTTTTAACTTCTCTTGAAATTTCTAAAATGTGAAAGCAGTTGAGATGTGAAATGCCTATGAAGGAGATTTCTATCTGATTCCTCTACTATTAAAATCAATTATGTTAGGCTGAAGGAATGGCATAGCGTTTAAAGCGCTTGCCTTGCAAACTCAAGGCCCTGAGTTTGATTCCTCCGCACCACATAAATCTGGGCATGATGGTGCACGCTTGTAAATCTCAGAACTTGGGAGGCTGAGGCAGGAGGATTGTCATGAGTCCAAGGCCAGCCTGGGCTACATGGTGAGTTCAGGGCCAGCCTGGCTACAGAGTGAGACCCTGTCTCAAAAAAAAAAGATGAAATCAATTGTATATATTTAAACTGTGCTTCAATAAGTTGCATGGCAACGACACATTCTAGATACAAAGCAGACCTATAGCACCTGATTATGAAGAATTGTATTTAAGAAATAATCTAACGTTACTGACTTCCTCAGCACCCCAAAATGTAACTGTAGTAATCTTGAAACAAACAAGAGGTGTGTGTGGGGTGGGGGGCTGAGAAGGAAAAACAATGGTGGTTTGCATCTATTTTTCTAATAGCTGATAGCAATTTTCCATGATTCCCACAAGACTTTTCATCTTTAATAACTCAAACTCAAATAGGTTTTAACTCTCAACCCTCCCACACCCAGCAAAACCAAATCAAGTAAGCAGAAAACCTTCCAAAAAACTCCACAACGTTCTGAAGTGAGGAAAATGCAAGAAATAGAGATGGTGGGTATGTGACAGCTCCCTTTCCTTTTGTGGTATTGACTGTAGGGAGCACTGCTAGCAAAATTCCACTTTATCATCCGTGACATTGGTCTTGGGCATGTGACTTCCTTTGACAACAAGAATTTTAGTAGTTGGGAAATGAGCAAAGACTTGAAGTGTGTTTGTGCATTTGGGTTTGTTCTTCTGCGCTTGTGTCATTGCTGTGAGAAGAACCTCTACCAGGTAGCTACTGGTTCACAGAAGAGGAAAGACAGAAAATCAGAGCTATAGCTTGGAATCACACTCAGCCAAGGTCAAAAGAAGTAGGCCAACTCCCAAATGGTGGGTGAGAGATACTTCTTATTGTGTACCACTGATATGGCATGGTTGCTGTTAGGCAGCATTTTATGGTAATAGCTAGTTGATAAATTGCTCTTTCTGGAAGTATCTTTCTTCCTTGCTAATCTCTTAAATTTATGTGTCACTATTTCAGCTCCTGTAGATCCAGGAGCTGTTTTTAACTGAGTAGTATTCCAACCAAGTAATTTTTTCTCTCTATTTATATATGAATGAATGATACATAATGCTTACATCGAACTTGAGAATTTGTGCTCATAGAAACTGCATTAACTTTACAACACCTTCGCCTTGCTGTTTTTGGTCCCCCACCCCTCATATCATCCCCCTGGCTCCCAAAATCTCACCCATTTAACTCTATTATTCATTTGTATTCTGAGTTTCTCATATTAAAGAAGCCATGAGATATGTGACCTTATAAGTCTGACACACTTCACTAAGCATGACAGTCTCCAGTTGTGTCCATTTACCTATAAATGACTCAAATCTATCTCTTTATGAAAGAACAATACTCTATTTGAGTATATAATATGTTTTTGTATCCATTGGTCTGCTGATGGACATTTCAGCATCTTCCACAATTTAGCTATTGTTAGCTGTGATGCTGTAAACAGGGCTACATATATCTCTGTTGCATATAACTTTTAATTCTTTTGAAAGAATACCCAGAAGAGGTATTGCTGGGTCAAATGGAATAGTTGTTTTCAGATTTCTGAGGAATCTCCATACTGCTTTCCACAGTGGTTGTATTAGTATACAGCCCCACCAGCAATATAAAATGGTTCCTTTTTCTCCGCAACCTTGCCAGCATCGATTGCTGTTCAAGTTCCTGGTGTATGCTATTTTTACTTGGGTAAGATGATATCTCAGAGATATTTTGCTTTTCTTTTGTCTAATTGGTAAGGATGTTGAATATTTTGTCATATTATTTGCTGGTCATTTGTACTTCTTCATCTGAGAACTGTCTGTTCATTTCAGTTGCCCATTCTTTAATTAGGTCTTTGATTTTGAGGGGTCTGTTTTCAATTCCTTATATATTCTAGTTATTAGGTGTAAATGCTAAAACAACCAGGCAATCTTGATGTCATCAGTGTCAGAGTAAACTGAGCCACCAAGTTCCTCCTTTCATCTCTCCTTCTCTATTTTCCTTCCTTTATGCTAGGACTAAACCTGTTTTCATTCTTCTGATTCCTGGATAATTAAATGATTCCCAGAAGCTGAGGTTAATGTCAGCCAGTATCCACAGGGCTGGATTCTCCACGTACCAGAATAGACTTAATTTCCTCCTCAGTGGCTTTGGTATGGTTCATGAGCATTTCCTGAGCAATGTCCTTTCGGTTTTCCAGCTTATTCATCCTGTCATAGGTGTCAGTATTTAGAAGAGACCATCCAAGAAATTGTGTGAGAGTCTGAAATATACAGAAGACGATATGGACTTTCTGTAGTAAAGAAGATCGATTTCAGGGCAGCAGTCTGCATCCTCTCCTACAGTCAACCTCCCCTCCCGCATCAAGATCCCAGTTGCTTATTTTAATATGAGAACAACCACATGAGCTTATAACCCCAGGCAATAAACTTGGCAAAGATTTTGCTTTTCAAAGTGCCTTGCACTACAAATACTGAATACTTTATGGCAGGGGAGGAATTACAAATGCCAGTAGAATGAAGCAGGACCTAAAAAATTAGGCAAAGGGCTGAGCATGATCATGAGAGGTAACAGAAAGGAGGAGGAGAAGGAAGAAGACAGTAACACTCTTTCCTGTTTTTCTAGGATTGGAAAGAATTGTGGTTAGCCCACAACTTTAAACTTTAATGGAAAACATTGCAGTTAATAGTCAGGAAACAGAAATGATACAACAACAACATTTTATGACAGCTCTGTGTGACTCATGTCTTAATTGCCCTTCAAAATATCATTCTAGAATAGCAAAGAATTATGCATCCTCCATTATCTCATGAGTCTCACTTACCTCCGTTACTTCAAAGTGTGGCTTACCTCTGTGATGTGCTCATCGTGCTCGTCAAAGGGTTTCCCATCCTTCCTGTTGTAGAAGGTGGCTACTCCCACAATGTCTTCTTTTTTGTTGACAATAGGCAGGGACAAGACGTTTTTAATGACCCAACCAGTTTCATCTACAGGTCCTTTCTACAAACCGTAAGAAAACAACTTAGGTTATTATTTTACTTTATAGGTCAAAGGCTGTTGTGAAAGAAAAATGTAGACAGAGGCCCCATGTACTTCTCACACAGCTTGCCAGTGGCAGCCTCTTGCGTAACTATCATATAATAGCAATACAATGCAAACCACAGAGCGTACTGGGATTTCACCCACTCTATATGCACTTATTTCTAAATGTGTGGGTGTGTGAGTGAAGGAGAATTGGTGTTTACAGTATTACACAAATGTATCCCATGAATATATTTTCAACCAGTCATTAGCTTCAAGATACAGAACTATTTTATCACCATAAGACTCCTTTGCATAGCCGCTGTCCCACCATCTGTCATTTAATTTATTTTTAATTCAAGTAAATGTTACATTTATTTTTAATTCAGGTAAATGTTGCATGTGCAATTCCCACTTTCCATCAGAACATGACTATGATTTTATAGTAATTATAAAAATTATGATATCTAACCATATGCACAAGAATTCTGACTAAATGTCTGTGTCCTGAAACCTCTGACCTCCCCTCTTTGTTCCCCAGCTCCAGGGAGGAAAGGAACTTCTTACATCTAAATTATCTCACTGTTTTCTTTCACTTTTTATGACCTGAATTTTTAATGTTATCTTAGATTTTCTTTGTTGGAATACTTAGTGTGATTTCTGATTGTTCCATCAGGATGGTCTTTTGTTCTCTGGAACATTGAGTTTAGTAAACATCAGTCAAACCCCTACGAAGTGCCGGGAGTGGGTCTAGCTGCTGACGCCCTCAAAATGCTTGCAGTGTAGTGTAAGGATTCAGACACAAAAGTTGAGGAGTGTTTCTCACAGTGTGGCACAAGGATGCCACGCAACAGATTCTTGGTCATGTCATGGATTGGCCTATGTTAGGGTCCTGCAATGCCCAGTCACTGGCTGAGAGCAGGCAGCCTACAGAGGCCAGCACAACGTGAGGATGAATTGCCAAGCACAGGAGCCGCAGGAGAGTTGGGGCTCTGAGAATAACGCTTCCATAGGCAGCACACTGTTACCTAAAAACCTGAGAAATCCCAGTGGCCTGGAGTTCTGTCCCACCAGGGAGACTCCTGGGCCGCAGAGAGGTCCCCAGGCTCCCCTCAAGGAAATCAGGGAGGCTGTCCCTCTGGATATTTTTGAATTGACCACAGTGTGGAATTAGAAAAAATACGGCTTTCTTAGACCTCAGTGAGTACCTGTTTCTCCTGGGCCAGCTCCAGCCCCATTGCTGGCTTAGATGGCACTGCTAAGGCTTAAACACTTTAGAAAGCCATGGTCCTATGTTTCTACTTCTGCATTCTACTCTGGAACTCATTTGCCATAAGGGTCAGGATAGGTCCTGGTGTGAGCACAAGCAGGCTTCAGTGGCAGGGAGGAAGCAGTGAGAGCCGACACAATCTATGGTGTTTGTGAGCTCCACGTCAGGAAGCAGACAACCAGGCAGGCCGATCCTGGGGAATCTTCCATGTCACCAGCAAATGAGATTTGCTGCTGTTGGAGCAGCACTGACATGATGAAGAGGGTGAGAGAGAGAGAGAGAGAGAGAGAGAGAGAAATGGAGAGACAAACAGAACCAGAAGAACAATAGCGGTGTCCACTGGGGGTGGCTTTTTCTACTTCTGCCTGGGAACAGGACTCTTAACTAGTCCCATCATCGAGTGCCAGCAGGCAGATGGAACACGCTGCAGAGCCAAATGCTGGCTTATCCTGCTAAGGCTGGTGAGGGAGCATTGACAAGGATAACGGGTGGGGAGGAGAGAGAGGGGAGGAGGAAAGGTGTGGGGAGAGGTGGCAGCAGACATGACAGGCTGCCCCTTTTGGTGAATTATATGAAGTTAGAAAGGGGAAGAATGAGCCCCAGTCCAAGCAGAAAGCCACCATCTTGTGCATTTTCTGGGGTTGTAGCGGAATACCTCAGGCTGAGTAATTTATACAGAAATGTATGCCTCTCACAGTTCTGGTGGCTGGGAAGTCAAAGAACAGCACTGTCACATGGTGTAACATGACAAAGGGCCTCACCTCGTGGTGAGAAGCAGAAGAGGGCCAGCCAGGGTCTCTCTTCCTCTTTGTTTAAAGGCTCTAATGCCTTCATAGGGGCACCATCCTCAGGACCTCATCGAACTCTAATTACCACCTAAAGGCCCCATCAACAAATACTATCAACATATGAATTTGGAGGCCCTGAACTTTAGAGAACACATTTAAACCACAGCAGCTATGGTGGTGGGAAAGAGTGGGTCAAACAGGCCGGCAAACAAAGGCTCTTGGCTCAGTGATGCCACCGTGGTGGGCAGAGGGGGCTTCTCCAGAAGTGCATCTCTTGCATGTTGGGGCAAAAAGAATAAAATCCAGGGGCCCAATATGAACTTTTCATTTGTTGATCACAGTTGTACTAAGTGGCAGTTAAGGGCTGTGGAGAATGTCCCCAGGAGGGCTGTGCTCAGGTCAGGATACTCCTGACTGTAGGCAAGGAATGTCTTTTGTTCTTACCACTATAGGAGCTGGAGTGGGGCAGAAGGAAGGAGGGTAGGGGCTCCTTTCTGCTATTCTTTTCTCCCACCCTTCTTTCTCCATTAAAGAATCTGCTAATTGGTGGCCACTGGCCCAGCCAAAGAGAGAGACACAGGCCCGGTCTGTGCCTGCTGGCCATATCTGGCTATGTGGCGGACATTGGGGACTTTGGAAGGGAAGAGCGACCACGTCCCACGAGCTCCAAAAGGCAAGTTACCTGGAATGTGAAGTACTCGTCTGCAGGGGCATTCAGCATGTTGCATATCTGTAGGGCAAGGGGAGACAAGGTCTCATGGAACATCGTGTAGTGGATCACAAAGAGTAAGAGGGCGGGCATCAGGAGTGAGGGTTTCCCTCAGAGCTCTTAATTGTTTACTGCCAAATTATTCACCCTGCCTTGGCTAGTCCACATTTGGTAACAACTCATTGAAGTTTTTCTGTGGCTAAGTTATCGGATGACAGTAAGTACCCTTTCTGTTTCCCTCTTCCATCTCCCAAGGAATCATCTTCAAATCCAAAGCTTCTAGCTGTTCAGGCCAACAAGCTGAACAAATTCACCACTCTACTGGGATAGATGGGAGCTCTGATGGTAGGAGTGCTTTCCTCCTTTATTTCCTTTCTCTCTCTCTCTCTCTCTCTCTCTCTCTCTCTCTCTCTCTCTCTCTCTCTCTTTTTCCTAGTGCTGGAAATGGAACTCAGGGCATCTGTAGTATGCTATACCCCTAGTCTATTTTTTTTTTGATTTTGAGATTAATTTGCCCAGGTCATGTTTCAGACTCACAATCCTCTTGCCTTAGCCTCCTAGACTGCTGAAATTACAGGCCTGTGCTTTTTCCCTAAAGTGGAATCCAGGCAAGAAGGTGGCCAAGGGGGAGAAGGAAAAAAGCAAGATAGCCTTTGAGTTGCATTAAAGTAAGGATTCACTGTGAGATATGTTTCAACTACTGGAATTCAGAAATAATTGTTTACATCCCCAAGGACAAGAAGCCACTCCATTTTGGTCATTCTTAATTGTCTATCTTAGATCATATCCATAAGTGGATCATAAGAAAAGATTGCATATATATTTGCACCAAAGTTATAGTATTACTTAAAATTAAAGCTACAAGGAACATTAATGATTAAATTGAAGCTTCTCCATTTCAGTATGAGAATATGAAAGTCCAGAAAAGCTGAGCGATTTGTTCAAAATCATGGGAACAAGTCTTATCTCCAGGGGGCTGGTGGAGCTGGTGTTGCTGGCCAGGGGCTGAGGAAAGCCTTGATTGGTATCAGTTGCTCAATTATATGGTATGTCTTCCCTGGGGGTGGAGGGCATTGCAAGCTGCCATCAGTTTGACAGCATACAAAGTTCCCATAAATCTAGCAATCTTGTGAAGAGATCTGAAGGGAAGTTCTCACCTACCACACCAAATCCTTTCAGTCCCACTTAGTCCCATGACCCCTAGTGCTTTCTAAGAATAGTTGAGTCACAGTAACTAATTTTGTATTATTTTTACAAAAGTGAGAAAACTTTTCAGTTTTTTACCATCCTTTAATTTTATGATTTTATTTGAATGTGTTATGTTATTTGAGGGCTGAGCATCTTCCACAAGTGGTTTAGAGACAAAAAAAAAAAAAAAAACTCCTTTTTGTCTTTCCCTCAGCGATATGTGTTTCAGCCCATAATCTGGGCCTCAAGAGAACACTTAAAATTGTATCAAGACTATAGACAATTCTGAATGAAAAGCCTGAGCTTTACATTCAGAAGTTCCACACACCACTCTTCCTTCTTCACCTCTCTCTCTCTCAAAAATCATCAAAGTACTGGAGTTAGAATTAAATCTGAAATGAATAATAATCATTGATTTTGAAAGGATACTAGAAATTCATGCAGCTGTAGAACTGCAGAATAAGAATTTTAGAAGCGAATGAATCTTTTCCATGTTAACTAATTTTTTTATATGGAGGCTTGTAGCCCCCAGTTAACATACATTCACCTGCCTGGACTCTTGTCTTGTATGTCCTATGATAAACGAAGTGGTCGCCTTATCCTTAGCTGCTGTAACCTCACCTTGACAATTCTCTTAGCTAATAATAGATTTATACAATATTATTTAGAATTTGAATTTGTCTGATAACTTACAAATCCATTTTCAGCAACATATGTTGGCAACCCACTAACGAGTGTCCAGTGGTCTGCAGGAGGTGTCCTTGGGGGAAGATAGGAAGAAAGAAATAATGGGTGTATAGACAGATGTATCATGTGGGAAAATAAAATGAAAACACCCACGGCTGCTTCATGACAGTACTCACGGAATCACTTGGATCTCTTCTTTCCCATGTAAAATGTAATCAATGATTTTATAAAAGATTATTTCCTAAGAGAGAAGAAGGTTATGAGCACAGTGTTATTTCAAAGAGAACACTTTTCATTGAACTCATATTAAAACTCATATGTAGTATCTTATTCCCTAACACATTTTTCTGCATATCCAAGCCTACAAAACTACTCCTTTCTTAACTACAAGCTTATAACAACCAGAAATATTATTGACTGCCTGTATGCATTTATGCTGACCTAAATTTCATCTTTAAGAAGTGAAATCCACCCAACCATCTTTTGTTAGCTACTAAATCAGTTACCAACTCATCTGTTCGACGTCCTGCTTCCCAGGATACCTGCCACTAATAACTTCACTAGAACAAGTCCCATGATTTTTTAGTTGCAATTCATTGTACATCACACACAGTAAAAAGCTGGCCACCTTTCAGCACGATGGTTCCAGGCAGGTACCACTGAGACCAGGTCCAATGTCTCTGCCATCATAGCTGGGAGGATCTTGAGTGCTAGTTTATCTACCTCGGACTGGACATACCGTGTCCACTTCGCTTTCCTGTCTTGTATGCTGAGAGTACAGTGGTGTAGGAGTAAAAATGGCTCATGCCACTGAGAAGCTTGCAATTCGGAGTATGAGAAAATGTAACTCAGCCTTCCCAATCCAACACAGCTAAAAAGCATAGCTACATACAGAGTTGTGCAGGTGGCCGCATGCACCCCTCCCTGCCGAGCACTAGTGATGCATGGGCTCCTGGCTTTATGGAAATGAAAAGGATAAGTAATGAGTAAAGGTGAAAACTGCCCAACTGGCTAGGGTCAGAGCTGGGACTTGATCCTTATCTCTTTGTCCAGTGCTCTTTCTACCATTTCAGCATCCTACTGAGAGTCACAGGATGAAAACCTAGAACCTCCCAGGCCAGTGCTTTCCTCTATGAACTATAGTTGCTTATTTTTAGCACCTGATCCCACACAGACAGCATCAAATATAGGTTTGCATTTACCCTGCCATCGGGTGTCTTTGGACCCTTATAAGGCTCCACTTCTCCAAGCTTGACTGGCCATTCGTCATAGAATTCCTAGAGGCAATTACATTGAAATGTTATTTAACAAGAGTCTCACTGCTATATCCTATCTGAATTGCATGCACTTGTATATTACATGTTGCTCTACATAGATCAGGAGTTTTAGATTGGAAAAGGTGTATAGTTCTCATTAATACTGCTCAGAAATTTGTCACTATGAATAGATAGCTTGCTTTATTTTCAGATGTAAAAACGAAGAAAATAATAAAATTGACAACAGAGATTTTTGTGAGGATTAAATAATACATACCAATGTTGGCACAAAAAATACTTAATGTTTAGCAGCTCTTTTACCGAAAACTATATCCAAGTGAGTGAAGGGGCTTGGCCAAAGTCACTCAGAACAACCAGAAGTATCTGTTTCCTTACCCAGCATTCCTCTGCCCTCTTCTTGTTTCCAGAACCTGATTCTAGTTGGGTATCATGTGGTGATCTAAATGGTCTAGTTAGGATGCCTCAATTAGATAAAAGGCAGGTAGATACATGACCCAGTTGTGGCCATTGAAGAAGGGAAAGTCTGCTGAGGGATGCTAGCAAAAGGTGTTCATCAGATGAAAGTGACATTTGGGGGAAAAGCCTGTCAATTTCTTCATGTCTGTGTCATGCTTTAAGCTGGATCTTGTCCCTATAACAAGAAATCTCACAACATGTTGCAGGTAGAAAAGACCTTGACAGGAAAATAAAAATGGAACACACATGGGACTTCAGTGACTAGACTGAACTGTGAATGAGCCAGTCCTAGAACTGCCTACCTGGGGACTTCTAATGCTCATTTTGCTAAAGATATTTTTAGTAGAGTCTGGTGTTCCTTAGAGCTAAAAATATCCTATCAATATGTTCAGCCAGACAGTCTCAGAGCAAGGATCAGAACCCATCTATTTGGACTGTCTGGTTCTATGTTTGCTTAGAACAATTTCCCTGAGGAAATAACTTCCAATCACAAGTATAGGGATAAATACAATGACAGAACTAACAAGATTAAAAATGAACCTTATGTTATGAATAACGTTAATATTTTTCACTATTTCTACTTTTAAATAATGTCTACATTTTCGGAATACAATAACTTCACTTTCATAATGCCATTTATTATGCATCTGCAGTATACTACATGTACACTATATATAAAATCTCTCTATACATATGTATATGTGTATATATATATTCATATATGCATTGTGTCCATATATATATATATATATATATATATATATATATAATCTCAAATCTTCACACCTGATTGAAGAGATATTCCAATTTTTAGGTAAGAAAATTAAGATTCAGGAAGGTTAAAAATTTTGACAAAAAGCAGAAAACAGAAAGTTGACTATCTGACTTAAAGATTTTTCTATAAAGCTCTAGTGATCAAGACAGTATGGTGCTGGCAAAATAAAAAATAAACAGATCAATGGATGAGGTTAGAGAGGCCAGAAATAGACCTACACAAATTCAATAAACCAGTCTTTAGCAAGGAGCAAAGGCCACAGAGAAATGCTAGTCTGTCTTTTCAACAAATTTTCCTGTGACTATTACATATCCATGAGAAAAGAAAGAGGAGGTAGAGAAGAATCTACATCCAGATCTTATATCTTTAGTTAAAACCCAAAGTAAATCATAAGCCTACATATAAGATAGAAAAATATAAAAATTTTAGGATCTAAATAGGAGAAGATCTAGGGGAAACAGGAGTTGACAAGAGTCTAGAACAACTTCCAAAACATCATCCAGCAAGAAAAAAATTAGAAATGGGACACTATCAAAATTAAAAATTTCTTCTCTGCAAATTTGCTGGTAAGATAATGAAAAGCCACAGACTAGTTGAAAATATTGGTGAAACTCATATCAACAAAAGATTTGTATCTAAAGTATGCAAATAACACTTTTTCTGAAGTGGAGTCCTGCTATATTGCCCAGGCTAGTCTTGAGCTCTAGAGTCAATGATTTCTTGCCTCAGCCTCCTGAATGTGGGGATTACAGGTACATGCCATGTTCAGGTGCATGTATAATGCCATATCCAGCTGCAAAGAATTCTTAGAACTGAGAAGAGCACAACTAAAACTGGGCAGAAGTTCTAACAGATGTCACCGAAGAGGCTAAAAACATCAAGGACATGTATGACAAATGTTCAACATCATATGTCATCGAAGAACTGCAAATTAAAACAACAACGATACAGCACCGCATCTATTAGAAAAGCCAAAGCCCAAAATATTGGCACCGCCAGCGGCTGGTAAGGATGTAGTGCTGCAGAAGTCTCACTCATTGCTGGAGGATACGCAAAGTGTCAGTCCCTTGGGAAGACAGCCTGGAGGGATGTTACAAAGACAAACACAGTCTCTGTCATATGAGACAGTGATAGCGCTCTTTAATATTTGCCCTTGTGAGTTAAAACCTAACACATACACAAAAGCCTACACACACGGTGTTTGTGGCAGCTTTATTAATGATTACCCCAAAGTAGAAGCAACCTGGGTGTCCTTTAATAGGTAAACGGAGAGACGAGGTTCCAAACATCGGAACATTATTTAAGGATAAAGAAACGAGGCGCCTCTTCTCCTTGAGGGCCCACGCTGCATTTCTCTAAGCATGTACTTCAAATTTCTGCCTAGCAGATATTTTTATCTCTCTTGAAAAAATAAATAAATGATCCATAATGAGCTATATAGCCAAGGTACAGAATCATTCCAGATGTCTATCAAAACATGAATGGATAAAAAAAAAGTGGAGTATCTACACATGGAATATTTTTCATCCATAAAAAAAGAAGCAAATTTTGTCAGTCATGACAATATGTGTCTAGAGGACATTCTAAGCAGGGTAAGTTCAGAAGGACAAATATTATGTGATTTCACTTACATGTGGAATGAAAAATAAATCCAACCTTAAGTAGAGAACAGAATGGTGCTTGCCAAAGGCTGGCAGGTAACAGGTGGCAGGGGCAGGGAGGACAGGAAATGCTACCATATGCCACGTATGTGGGAGAAATATGGGTTCAAGATTTATTATATTAAGTAAATAATTTGAAGTGTATATTTCAAAGCTGCTAGAAGAATAGACTTAAATAAACTTTAAAAACAAAATATGTGAAGTGATATATTAATAGGTAATCATCATCCCATAAGGTATATGTGTATCAAAGTAGCACATTATACTCCATTAATATCTGTAATCCCAATTTTTAATTTCAATTTAAATTTTTTGAGGAAATCGTTTTCAAAAATGAGCTGTCAAGCATGAGAAATCATGGAGAAAACATTAAAAGCGTGAAAGTGAAAGTGACAGAAACTAGTCTCAAAAAGTTGCTTGCTATATTATTCCAACATTGCTAAATTGTAGAAAAGGAAAAAGTTGCAAAGGCAGTAAAAAAAATCCAATGCTGTCCCAGGAGTTTGGAGTGGAAGAATAAAAAAGGATTGAACAGGTACAGGTCAGGATTTTTAGGGCACTGAACCTATTCTGTGTGATACCATACACTGGCAGATATGTCAGTATGTGTTTGTCAGAATCTACAGAACTGTACAACACAGGGTGAGTCATAACGTAAATTGTTAACTTTAGTTAATAACAATGTATCAACAGTGGTTCATCAATTTTGAGATATGTAAGGCGGCTAATGTAAGGTGCTGACAACAGGAAGGAAGGAGAGGGTGAGGGTGGTCATGAGAACTGCGTACTTCCTGCTCAACTTTTGAAACTGATCTAGAAATAAGGGTTATTATTTTTAAAAAGAAAATAAGACTTGCAGAAGACGCCCACCCCCTGGGAGAGGAAATGCCGTCATTCAAGCCTACCCCACTTCCGCTCCAAAAAGCACCTGTGTTACCTCCGCGCCAACCCTCCTTGTCCCTGGCTCCTGTGATCTCTCCTGACCCATTACCCAAACCGTGTGTCCATTTTCAAAGGATCCCGTTCCCCCGGTGTGCGTTTTGGATGTGGTGTGGGGTAAGAAGTGTGTGAAATGGCGAGGACCTTCTCCTTCGTCATGTCCAGCAGTCCGATGGAGTACCGCTCACAGTTCAGGTACGCCCTGACTGTGTAGAGCGCTTTGTGAAACTGCCGCTCAACATCTGTGAGCTCTTCAAAGACTTTATTGGCTGACCACATAAGGATCTGAAAACGGATATTGAAAACAGTTAGAATAAAGCACCCTAGGTAGCTGGAGTGCACAAGCCCAAAGAAACAGGTGCATCAGGTGAACTGAGTACATATTGCTAGAGGATGCAGTTCTCTTTCTGAGCACTAGGTATCCAGCACGCTGTTCAGGATCTCTAGCGGGACGGTGAGTATGCCTTTAAAAGGCCATGTGTTTGTGAGGAGGAGAAGCCATCATTGGTCTCTATGTCCAAATGTTTTGGCTCCACTTTAGCCTAGAGGCACAAGCCTATATAACCCAGCACTCTAGGAGGCTGATATAGGAGGATCACAAATTCAAGCCCAGCCTGGACAATTTAGCAATATGCTGCTTCAAAACCAGATCTTAAAAGTGAGCTGGGAATGTAGCTCAGTGTGAAGGCCCTGGGTTCGATCCTTCATACTGAAACCAAACCAAATAGAGGGAGGAAATCCACAAAAACAAAAGTGTTTTACCTCCAAAAGGAAGATGCTGTCAGGTTGGGAGTAAAGGCAGTCCTGGGTTGGAAGAATAGCATAGCTGTTCAAGGGCTTGCCTAGTAAGTGTGGAACCTTGAGTCCAATTCCTCAGCACCACATAAACTGGGTGAAATGGAAGAGGTCTGCAATCTCAGTACTAGGGAGGCTGAGGCAGGAGGATTGCCTTGAGTTCAAGGCCAGGCTGGGCTACATAGTGAGCTCAGGATCAGCCTGGACTACAGAGTGAGGTACTGTCTCAAAAAACAAACAAACAAAAAACAACAAAAAAAAAAAGTTCCCAGGCAGAAGGTCTAGTACTGCTGGCTCATTGGCTGCTGCTGCCCCTCGTGGGTAGAAAGCCACATGACTCTTGCATGCATTCATCGGTAGTTGGCAGTAACCTGAGGCCGCACACCCAGGTGTCTGCTGTGAATATTGTTCTTTCTGCTTCATGGAAACAGTAGGTCTCAAAGGAGTGATGTCCTCCTCTAACTACAGCTTCAGTGTGACCCGGAACTGCTAAGAGCTCTACCTGAAAGCTAATCACTAGTTAACAGTCACATCGACCACATAAAGTCAGGTCTTTATTATCATCACCACCTCCGACATGGAGGAACCAAGGCCAGGGAGGATTTGAGCTGGAAAAAGCCCAACCATTTCTACACATTCATGGAGACTGAGGGTTGAGGCAGGCTGTGAGAGGACACCCAGGGCTGAAGTTTGGGGACCTGTTGCCTATGGGTTAAACTCCCATGCGGGGACGAAGGGGCCTGGGCTTGATGCTTCTGGGACACTTCATCAGAACAGGGCAGCAAGAAATGATTAATGTCCCTTCCCTTTACCTGACTTCTCCTTGATTCAACACTGTACAAGTAGTTGGTATGCTGAAACTTTAGGACGACGGAAACAAAGTTGATGTATTTGTGGAAGACCTGTGACAACAAAAGAGTACAGATTATGATGGTGATACCTTTCTTTTGGTTGTACAACAAAATTTCCCATATCTTGGACAGGATGTCCAGCTTTGGCATTACCTCTTCATCCTGTTTGGAAAACTCTGACGCGTTTGCTTTGTTTATTGCCATAACCACAGCAAGAACCTCTTTGCCCATCACAACGGGGGTCGCCAGCAGGTTCCTTGTGACATACCCAGTCTGTTTGTCCATAAAGTCAGAAAAATGGGTGTTCTGAAAAAACATTCACATATTTGTAGAAACTGCACAGAGTTGTGGAGCAACAGATTTAAGACATTCTCTGCGATCCAAATTGTACCAGCATATAATCAGAGTCCTCACACAGTGATGCCAGACCGTCGGTCCCCACACACCCATCATTCTGTGACTGCACAGAATGACATTGCTCATCTCAGAAAGAGCCTGTCCCACCTGAGCTGTGTTTTCTCTGAGTTAGGCGGAGGGTGGGCCAGGAGAAACGTGTTGCCAGGCGATGAGAGGAGGGAGGGAGTCGGCACTGAAGCGGATACAAGCATGTTCAGGGAAGAGGACAAGCTCAGGTCTCAGACAGTACTCTAGCTACTAATATGAAACACGTCAACACATCACATGTCAACACATCCTGACATAAACAAAAAATTAATTCCCTAAATTCTTTAATCTTGCCTTCTTGAGGAAATAAGGGTTAGCTGCTTGGTTTGTCTTCTGTGCGTTTCTCAATGCTTGGACAAAGATTTTTTTTCCTATTTGTTTGAATGACACATCTTTTCCTAATTTTATATGACACTTCATCACTTAGCAATATTTTGTAGAATTCCCTCAGGACCGAGGCATGTGGGAGTGGACTCATGTCTTAGAGCCTTGCCCAGTACCCCATGTCATGCACACTCTGAGATCCAGTCAGCTCTCTTCAGCTTTCCCTGCCACAGACAGCATTGCGCTAATCATTCTTGCTGTGGTTTCAAACTACAGAGCCCCAAGGTGGAAGTCACTTTTGCTAGATCAGCAGGTCGTATGCAATTTTTATTCAACGGAAGTTTATGAAAACGTGAAACTCTCATTTGCATTGTGTGAGAAGAAAAGTTTCACTTAGCATCAAATGCTTACCAGTTTTCCAAAGTTTTATCAAGCTAACGACTTTCCTTCATATGTTTTTATCTCTTTATTTTGAGCAGAAGAATGGGGATCTTCTCAGACATAAGCCTCCTATAGACATGCAAGAAGGATTTGAATATCCTGGCCATAGGAAGAGCTGAGGATGTGTTTGGAGACATGCCCAAATAAAAGCGCTTTTACGAGAAGACCAAGGAAGGCATCCTAATCTCCTAAGGTAAAATCCATACTTTAATGTGCCTTCTAAATTGCCAGAAATCTGTAATTTTAATCCTGATGTTCAACCTAGTAAGTGAATTACACCTTTGGAGGACCCGTGGAGTGGGCCCTTCTTAGAGCAAATGTGTGATGCTCAAGGAATCAAATGCACCCCTTCATCTCAGGTCTCTCCCTTTCCCTTCGCAACGTGAAAACACCCAGACCAACTATTTCTTTGGGAGGCAACATCACATTATGAAGAAATTGTTTGTGGAGCCAGACTTCCTTGACTGAAACCAGGCTCCAATTTACTCTTTCTGTGATTCTGGGCATATTACTTAGTTACCCTTTGTGTCTTTTTTTCTAACCTAAAATGGGAAAAATGTGCCAATCTACTAATGAGAGTCCTTAGCATGAAGCTAGAATGATATATGCAGGCAGAGCACTCAGAAAAATGTCAGGCACACCTAGATGCTCAATAAATCCTGGGAAGAAAAACCTGGGACGTTTGTGGACCTCTCTGAATGAAAAGTAGTTCTTTTCTGTAACTGCCATTTTGTTCCTAGTCCTAGCTTTTCCAACCAAGTCTAGTCACTAAAGAAATTAGATGCCTGTAGAGAGATAAAGGCTTCCTGTGTTCAGTTTTTCACCTCATGCCTGCAAGGGCTGCAGTTTTTTTCCTGATCATTTTACCAGGAAAAGGTTCTTCTTACACTTCTTCTCTGCTGCCTCTCTGTGCTTCTTGAAGTGTCCTCACCCTCAGGTCAGCATGTCTCCAGATCTCTTTAGATTCTTTCTCTTAATCCACTGCTTGCCTAAGCCAGTGTGCGTCCTGTTTTCCTCCTGCCTGTTAAGTCACTGCAGACTTGATCACCACTATTTACCTAGTAGTCCTTGTTGTTAAGCGTGAATAAAATACCAGGAATGTGCACGACAGGGCAGAGTTAGACAGCATTTCTTCACATATTTCACTCTGCAGCTTCAAAATTTAACACTGTTTTACTCTAGATTCTAACTACTAAGTTATATAGTTAAGTTCATTGGATATTTTGATAAAATGGCTTAAAAGTTTCAATATTATTGTGTCTGAAACCCCTGGATAAACTATCCATCAAATTACAAGATAGGGGTGATTGGACCTTTTAGGGTTTTTTTGTTTTGTTTTGTTTTATTTTGTTTTTCTAGCTCAGACAGTCCTTAGCAGAGCTTCCCAGAGTAAATTCTGCCTTTCTCAGACTCCCAAAGAAACTCCTGAAAGAAACTGGAGAACACTGCTCAGAGCAGAAGGATGCTGAACCCTCCCAACTCAGTGCTGGCCAAATCCTGATTAAGCACCCCTAACCCTGGGGATCAAGAAGCAGAAAGGGAGGAGGGAAGAGATAAGAGGAGGAAAGGCAGTGATAAGCACGCTGTTACTCACTAAAGATGTCTACCTTCTTCTATAGGTTTCTTTTAAACCACAGGCAACTCAGGACCACCATACTGAAAACAGCTTTCACAATAGAGAAAGAAACAATTAGCTTGAAAAAGGATAGTTCTCAGCTTTCCATTGTTAATGCTTTCCTTCCTTTAACCTGTTTTAAAGTGGGTTATAATCACTGTTTTGGTTTTGGCCAGCCATACCTAGTCCCCAAACTCGTATGAACATGATGGTAATGATCCTATCCTAGCCACTGTCAGCTGAGAATTCAGGATGAGTCCGGCAATGTATGTACACTTCATCTGTACATTTGACTGTCTCCATTGCTCGGAGGTGGAAATTCAATCTATCACACAGTTACTAAGCCTCCGACTTGGCTCTGCACCCGGGTCTACCTGATGACAAAGCGCTTGCCCACACTGTGCAGGTTTCCTGTTACTACCTTCCTACACTTCTTGGATCCCCAAGGTTGGAGGATCTTAATGCTTTTGCCTAGGTGTGAGAAGTGTTTCCCTCCTGTGTGCTCACACTGCTAACTACAGTAAAGTTCCGTGTCATCAGTGGTGTGGGATAGAGGCAGGGGTGTTGAAGACCCAGGCTGTTGTTCAGGCTAGGTACATCTGCCCTACCTGACCTTGAGAGGATTCCTGCTGCACCAATGTGTATACAAATAATGGTCTCTGTTCCCTGCAAGGGTCTTGTCAGAATCAAAGAAGATTAAGAAGGTGAACATGTCTTACAAATTGCCACGCAATGGGAAAGTGAAGAACGAATCAGAAATTCTCCTTAAAACACTACTTTCTACCTCATATCTGGGTGCAGATCTTTCCTTTGTGCTTGCAGCATGGTGAAATCACTAGGTGTAGGACAGACAAAAAGGCCACGGTCACAGAGTCAGGCAGTCTCCACCCTACTCTGACCCATCTCCCTCACTGACATGCACCATGTATGCTGGGGGCAATACAACCCCGTGACCTCAGTGTCCTGTCTACCTTAGAACAGAGCTGAGCTAAAGACTCACCAACCCCTTCCCATCTCTAATATTCCACAGTTGATTGAAAATTCACCTTTTCTTCCTGTGCCTGCACACTCAAAAAATCATTTTTTTCAACACTGGCTGTTTGAGAGAGAGAGAGAGAGAGAGAGAGAGAGAGAGAGAGAGAGAGAGAGTGTGTGTGTGTGTACCTACCAATTTTAAAGTACAGAGTTGAGAAGCATCACTCTGGGGGGAAATCCTTAGAAGCAACAAAAACAGAGAACAAATAAGACCTTTGTCTCCCCTCTGAGCTCAGGTGGGTATTTATCTTTAACACACACTGCTCAGTCCTGCCCAGGGCAGCAGGAATTCTAGGGAGAAGAGAGAGGGGCAGGCAACAGGGCCTCAGTGCCGCAAGCCCACCATGGACAGACAAGCAGGACCACCTCATCTTTCAAACTACTCTCCCTTCACCATGATGACTGGAGGTCATTAAAGAATTACAGCAGGAGTCATTTTACCTATCTATCCTTTTTTAAAAAAATGAAATCTTAGGAAAAAAAATTGAATGTTAATTATCTTCAGTTTGATGTGGTAATGATTTTAGAGGTGAGATCAGTTGGAAAGTGAAGAAGTAAACTCTCACGAGAAACTCTCAAGATATAGAAACGAAAATCTCAGTGCTTACGGATATAACCTATAGCCGAGTCAAATTTTTTTTTTTGTAGTACTGGAAATTGAACCCAGGATCTTCACAATGAGCTAATCGCCAGTCCTTTCTTTTATTATTGTTATTTATTTTGAGATATAGCCTCTCTAGATTTTCCAGGTTGGTTTGAGCTTGCAATCTTCCTGCCTTAGCCTCCCAGAGTGCTGGGATTATAGGTATGTATCACACTAGCTAAGAGAAGCTTTTTTTTAAGGGCACCCATCGGTTTAGTCACAAGAACAGCTGTAGTCATCTCAGAAAGCAAATTTATTGTGAATCAGACTCTCTGAAGGGAAGTATCCTCAACAGCCCAGATGCTAAGAGCCCACAGCAACCCTTGCACCTGGGGAGTGTCCTGCAGTTGTTTGTTCAGTAGTGCTAATGTTTGACAGACTGCTCCTCCTGTGTCTGGGCGGGTTCCTCCTGTAATCAGCTTCAGGAGGTAGCCAGGGGATTACCTTCCTCTCCAGCTGCCCCGGCACAGCACTCCCGGGCTGTTTCCCTCATCCACTCTCTTTCATCATAATCTATTTCTTCCCTGCTATTCATAGCAAATCATAGTAAGGAAGGCTTGGGTGTAGACAAAGGGCTGCCAGGAAGAAATAACAGGCTGGTACCCATGACTGTTGCCAAGCAGAGACAGTCTGAGTGGATTAGCATCTTGTAATTTTTCTAAAATGAATGTGTCACTGTGATAACAAGAAAGAATTTTTGTTTCTGTAACGGGCATAGCAATGTTGTCTACCAGTGCTATGTGCATTAGGTCTTCAGGTGGGTTCCAATGTTAAAACCCTCATACTCAGTGACTGCTTTTCCAAACAGGTAGAAGATTTCCCAGTTACAGAGGTAACTCAAATTCTCCTTACATAACTCATCCCTATGTTTGGATCCCCCTCATCCATGCAATCAGATTTACAGCTCAGATAACTCAACAGGCGGCCTCAGCCCTTGAGATCAGCTGACACCTACACATTCCATACCACCCCGAAGTCAGGCAAAGTAGAAAAAAACTAACATCACTCTGGCATACCTGAACAAGCTTTCCATTGAGGTCCATTGTATGATTGCAGCTCATTTTTGACAGATAACGAGTTATGAGAAAGGTGGTCAACTGCACTTAACTATCATTACGTTCCTATTTGTAATGAGCCAAATCATACATCTGAACTTTTTTTTTTTTTTTTTGCACATCTAGTCTGAGCCAATTTATGAGCAACCCATCCCAAAGACCTGGACATACTACAAGAGTTGTGAGTGAGACATGGAAGCAGCAGCAACCCAGCTTGAGCTTTTTCGGCTGGCCCCCAGCTGGGCTCTGGTGTGGCTGTCTGTTCAAAAGGAATACCCCCAAAGAAATGAAGGAGGTAAGGGAGCAGATGTGGTACACCACACTGTAGGCTGAGGTAGAAAAGCTTAATAAAACATCAAATGTTACATGGTACGTACTTGTCCTAAAAACTCAATTCATTATTTATCTGAAATTCAAGCTGACCTGGAAATTGAGCATTTTTATTTGGCAGATCTGTCCCGACAAAGCCTAAGTATGCCTCTTCCCCCTGCCACCCTCCCCGAGTTTCAGCCAGACCAGCGTCCCACGAATGGGCTGTCTCTTTCTCAGTGGCCAAACTCTCTGTTCCACTATGGGAAGACCACTTACCTTTTTCACATCTGGCACATTGACGGCTTTCTTTGTGTGAGCAGCCCAACCCACTATCCCAGTGTCCAGTGGAAACACAACTTCTCTGTCAGGGGCCACCAGGTTGTCCTCAAACTTGGAGGTTGGGGTGACATCCAGCAGCTTGGAGGCCACCTCGGGTATACCGTTGCGGGAGCGGCACAGGAACATGCTGCAGCGGTCTGCCTGGAGCAGCTGGGCCAGCCTCTGCAAGACCCTGTGCACGGCCACGTCAGCGCCACCGGCCTCCTCCTGCGCCACAGCCCACAGCAGCTCTAGGCACAGGGCTGACTCTTCCACCTGTGTCAGCTCGGGAAACGACATACTGGCCTGGACCTTCTCTTGGCAGTTTTTGAAGATTTCTGCCAGGGCCTCCACCCGCAGCTTCTTGTCAAAGTACTCCTTCGCAAAACGAGGGTGCCCCTCAAGGTATTTCTCCACTGCGTCTTGGCTGATCCCACTCATGATGTGACTTGATTTGTTATTGCTCAGGAAGGAACACCCTCTAGTGCTGCCTAAGGCAAAGGACAAGACGGAAGTACATCCTGGTCAAACTTACTGAGGAAACCCTCGGTGGTACTTCTCGGGAATCCCGCAATGGTGGAACAAAAAGATTGCTTAGCAGAGCCTCATACTGCCTGTAACTCCCGTGAGGTGACAGAAGGCCTTGGCTTATAGTGGGATTCAGAAAGCAGGGGATTACAGGGGTCTTCAAGATACTAAATCCCTGGACATGATTAGCTCCTAAGTCCTCAGAGAATCTTCAGAGCATCTTAGGTCGGCCAGGCATGTGCCAGGCTGAAGTGACTATTCCAGAATAATAACCGAGTTGCTGCTAGAGGTAAGGAAAACTCATGGATGTATTCCTTAATTATATTACATTATCATTGATAGGCAATTTGAATTTTTCTTGCATGCTCACTGTAGAAAGTTCTTGGGTTTAGCCTTCAGAAGTGCTTAGGATTTTTTTTTGTTTTGATTATTTACAAAGAGACTTTAATGAACATTGTAGAGAAGAAAGGGTTTAGCATTAACTCACAATAAAAATGAATCTTTCTTTTTTCTTAGAAGTCCTTTGATTACCCTCATTGTTCGATGTACTCTTTCTATAAAACTCCCTTCTCAACCATCCTGCCTTTAGAAAGCTGGCGGTGTATATCCGTAATCTTAGTACTCTGGGAGGCTGAGCAGGAGAATCCCAAGTTCAAGCCCAGCCAGGGCAACTTGGTGAGGCCAAGACTCTGTCTTGAAATGAAACCATAGCATGGGCAGGAGATGTCATTCTATGTGAAAGCCCTGGCTTCAGTTCCTAATAGCAGGGGGAAAAAAAAAAAAAAAAGGCCAATGTTTTGAAATGTTAACCTCAGCAGTGCTTTAAAGGAAGAAATCTTGGGCTTATATGAAAGAGGAGAACATGGTAAAACATTTGCCTATGGTCCAAACCTAATCAAACCATAAATTAAACAATAACTCCTGTCAAGAGACATGAAGGCAAAAAGTGAATGGTACAGTTGCTGTGTTTTCCTGCTTAGCACGTGCTTGGACTTTGTTTTCAAGAGTAGTACCCGGAAATCATGCACTTTTGCTACAAGGCAGAGTCTATTAAATCTACTGGACAGTATCTCTCTCATCTGTTGCTAGGATCCTTAACGTCTCAGGGGCTACCAGCATGGAAAGCATACTTACCACTACTAGGTTTTACTTAATATTCAGTTGATTAAGCTTTTAAATCTGTTAGGCACATTTGCCCAAATATTTAAACATTATTAATGCAACTAATAGGTCGAATTATGCCTTACAAAAAACAACTGTTGTGAATATTTATATGCTAACTTCAAAATTAGGGAAGGTCTTTTAAGCATTTCAATAAATCTATAAGCCTAATAAGACAAATGCTCTTGAGTGGAGACCACAACATAGTATAGTGACTCTAACATTTACTCTATCCCCATTTAAATCATCTTACTAGTCACAAAAGAAAACCAGAGATTGAGGCTGCACATTATAAGTCACAAATTGAAGCCTTGAGTTACTACATAGTTTTCATAGAGGAACAGGCCTCAGGTTGGCACTAGTTGAATTACACTACTTGTAAGCTTGAAATGCACCTTCGCCCTCAAGTGTGTCTTGTCAAGGACACACATTTCTCCTGTACCTCCCCAGGTCACTCCTAAGTCTAGTCCCAGGGGAGTCTGCTGGATGACTACTTATCTCACATCTCACAACTCCCCTTTAGCATCGAACGATAATTAGGATAATGTAAAGGTGTATTTCTCTGGGGAAAGATTTGAGTCACTCAAGTCACCCTCCTGTGAGAGGGACTATCATCAGCTTCTAACACATTTTGGGGAACTCTTTTGTATGTGGTTATTGTGTGTGACCATGTGGTGCCAGTTAGTTCCTGCTTCTTCCTAAAGGTATGCACTGTGTGGTCACAATTTCTTCATTCCAACCTTCTCTGTTTAAGCAGAGAAAGAGAAACACATGTATATTGCATGTTAGTGACTAACTTGAATTAATAGAAATGGAACTGGTTGCCTGAATAGGGAAAAAAGTACATGTTTATTAATATTCATCTATTTATAAAATCTCTCTTGAAAAAGATACATATTCTATCATTGTGTTCCTTCTCTTGTTTTTAGAACTGCTTGACGATGTATTTACTTACTCATTGTTGTAATATGTGTCTACTGATTGTCCGTTATAAGCCAGCCACATAGTGACTGCAGTGGTAGAGATTCACGTGCCCTTCGCAAGGGTCTTCTCTTGCCCGAGTTATATAGGAAGATTCCTCTTCCCTGCACTTCATCCTCTAGGACAGCCACATGACTAATTTTGGCAAACACGTCACAAGAAGGTATGCCACTTCCTCAAAAGAATGACGAATTGCCACTGAGACTGTCTATCTTTCTGTTCCTTATGTGGCCATGTTAGTTGCAGATAGAGTTTCAAAGGAATTCACTCCTGAAACACAAAGTGGTAATGTCAGGAAACAGAGGTCACTGCCAACCTGAGATGGACATATGGTGAGAAATAAATCTGTCTTGTTCTCAGCTTCTGAAAGATGAGGGCTGTTACTGCAGCACAGTTATGTAAGTCCTACTGTGGGAAATGTAGGGGCATAAAGGAGGTGAGTCCAGCGCATAAAAAAACTGTGAGTCACAGAGCAGACTATAACCAATGCAGAAGTGCAGAAGATGTCTCTCTTTAAAACACTTCTGAGGTGAACACAAAAAAATTTTCCAGTGAATTTCATTATTACATGAATTATGTGTGCTCATTGTAGATGCTTTTTAAAGATAGTTTAGTAAAAAAAGAAAAAGATTAATGTCAATTTCTACCACTTTGAAATAATTAGTAATGTTGTGGTGTATACATAGGTGTGTGTGAATATATATAACTTCCGTAATAATGCACAAAAATGTAAGGTTATTTCTGTAGTCTATGAGTGAGTTGCTTGAGTAGGAAAAGGGAAGGAACAAGTGAGAGACAAAAATCAGCCCAGCAACTGACAAACCAAGCAACTGGTTGGAGGGATTGCTGAATATTGGACAATGCTATGGACTGAACGTGTTTTCTCCAAATCCATGTAGAGATTTTAAACCCTGTGTGATAGTATTAGGAGGTGGGGGTGAATAGGCCCCTGATGAATAGGACTGGTGTTCTTTTAAAAGAGACTCCAGAGAGTTTTCTTGCCCTCTTTCTGTCACTTGCGGAACCAAGAAGAAATGGCAATCTTGGCTGCAGAAGAAGAATAAAGCTCTCACCAGAACTTAACGACGCTGGCACCCTGATGTCAGATTTTCAGCCTACAGAATTGTCAGAAACAAATCTTTTGTTTCTAAGCCACCTAATCTAGGCCAGTTTGTTATAGACATTCGAACTAAGACAAGCAACATTTTATCAAGCTAAGACTTGTAAATAGGAAATATTGAAATCCTGCCTTTTAACACACATAGAAACATCCCTTCTTTCTCTCTTGTCTGACAGAGTCCCACTGTTTCCATGTCCTTCTCTCTGGCGGCTCTTTGCACAGCCTCTGGCCCCTGCTGGCAGGAGCTTTGTGCCTCTTGCTGGCCATTCATGCCTAGGCACTTAAAAACAAAATCAATTTAGGAAAAAAAGTCAGTTTCAAGTCAAAATTATCAAATAGACCACATAAATAAATTTGAATCCCAAAATAATTGTTGACTTTGCTAAACTTCACTGCTTAATTTTTAGGTTAGCATATATAAAGCATAGGTTTTGTTTTGCTTTATTTTTAAAATACAGTATTAAATAGTGGGGGGATTGAGTTAAAAAGAGAAAAGTCAAGATCCTAGATGCTACAAACCCTGGGAATCTATTGAGATAAAATATCTCTGAAATTATAACTAAGTCAATGTGAAAACTCTGTTCCATTTACATAGATTTTTTAGAAATATAAGTTACATGGTAATGATAATAAGAATAGTCAGCATAAATAATATATTTTTGCCAGTTACCTTTCTGACATATACTATTTCATTTAATATTTATAATAAACTTAGAAAATAAGTACTATTATTATCTGTGTATTACAAATGAGATGTTGAAACAGAGAAACTAAGAAACTTTCACAAGATCACTGATAGTAATTTCCCTTAAGACATCCAGTTTAAGTATGACTAAGTTTAAAAGCATACCTGTATGACTTAAGACAATACATACGAAGTGTACCTACATAGGATACTTCATACTCTTCAGAACTGCCATTTCAGAATATATGAAGACCCTTTCTTAAGGAATTTAAAGTCTGGACAAATATCACAAAATGTTACATACTAATACAAAAGTAAAAAAATCTCAAGCAACTCTTTTACTAGTGTATAAATGTCCCAAAGTATGGTTTAACTTCCTTAAACTCTGTTTAATAGGTTGACAGTTTTAGAAGTATTCTATACATTCAAATGAGAATATGTAATAGTTAATTTCATCATTACTAAAAATTTCCCAGTAGATAACTATTTCTACAGGAGGTTATGTTAAATAGAGCTCAAAAAAATATATACACATGAGGTTGACATGCCAACCAGAAGCCAACAGCCACATCCAGGCTTAGCGGCACGCATTTCTGGTCACCACCTTCAGCCCACGCCTCAGCCATCCTGGGCTGGACTCTCTGATGCTCATTGTCCACCATGACGGCAGTCCCTGAGGCCGGGACTGCGACACGTCTTGGCAGGCTTTTCATGTGGAAATTGTTCTTAGGACAACACCTGCACTTAGTGGACAGGTATGAGCAGCTGTGTTAGAGACAATTCAGCCAGTGAAAACCATATTATTTTTAACTACATGGAAGAGATTGGCTGATGCATTTAGAACCAGTAGAAACACCTTATTGAAAAAAGGTGACTTTGGCTCATTGTAGCCAAAAACATTGGCTAACTAGCCTTTTTCATTTCTCAACTAATAATTTTGGCATCATTTAAATGCAATCAAAAGATAAGTGCTGCCCGATTTCCTTGTTTTTCCTTTTTCTTGGACTCTGTCAGGATATGAGAGTAAATGTCACTTTGTACAAAATGAAGCTGTTGGATATGCTTAATTTGTTTGAGGGTGAGTATGCAAATAAATTACATTAGCTCTTCTTCCAATTATAGCAAACCATTTTTGAATATCTTCTAGGAGTCAGTAACTTGGTTGTTGCTGGCAGTGTTAACACTAACTCCTATTACAACTCTCAGTAGTTTAATCCAGTGGAGGTTTATTAATCATTGACTTAAATTCAGTCACCAAAGCCATCCAGAATATTGGAGGCTCCACCAGCAGCAATGAGAGAAGAAAAGGGAGAACGTGGATGATTGGAAAGACAGCTATATGAGCCCTGCCTTAGACTGATACAGGGCACACATAGTGGACTAGAACTAAGGTTTGTGGCTTTATTGAGCTCCTACAAGGGGTGCAGAAGAGATCAAAGGCTGGCTGGCAGATCGAGGCCTCAACTTTACACCATGGAAGGGAAGTGCAGATTTTGTGGTATTAAGGACAAGTAGCCATCTCTGTTACAAGTGCTATCTATATCTTGAGAAAAGGCAACATCCGACCAATTCTTTTTAGATAAATGTTTGCTAAACCTTATGTAAAGTGATTAATTAAAAACTAATATAATTGAGCACCTATGTGCAAGTTTTTAAATGCATCCAGTTGAAAAGTCAGAGAGGAAGAGATATTTCTCCTTCAGGCACAGCAAGGAAATGAATTTTGTGTGCATTATATGCAATCCATAAGGTGCAACTTAAAATGTAATTTTACTTGTTGAAAAAAAGCAAGGAAAATATTTGTGAAAAATATAAAAAAGTACAAAGAAAAGCAAACTAAGTGTCTTATCTGATCATACAGAGGTAACTTCTATGAATATGTTTCCTTTTGATATTACATATTTACACATCTTTTAAAAGCTACTTTATGAAGACAAACGTCAAAGCACTGAAGTTAAAAGCATAGAATAACTAAACTCATGTATTTATAATCATGAAGAAATCTGAGAGACAATGCCAAAATAAACTGTTTTTCTTTGCTGTTATCTAAAACACCAAGGTTCATGATGTTTCATTAAAAGAGAAAAGAAGACAGGAGGGAAAGGCAACGAGAGGAAGGGAGGAGAAGGGAGGGAAGGGGAGAGGAGGAGGGGGGGGAGGGGAGGTAGGAGAGAGGCTAGGGCAACTCTTTTAAACACCTAACAAAGAGGTGAATGGATGTTACAGAAACAGTCGCCATAAAAACACATTGAAATCCCCTGAATTCATTCAACAGTGTGACCACCACAATGTGTTCTAGAGAAGGGCTTGACAGGGCCAGGGTGTATTAAGAGAATGTTTCTGTCCGAAGACAGTTGGGGTAGGCTAGGAGCTCTCTATCGCTGGAGGAGGTGGTGCAGAAACAGGACGGAAGATAAGAAAGGTGCCCAGAAGTCCTTCCCCACCTGGGCCACTTAGGTACGTACTGAGTACATGGCCGAGCACAAGGCTCCTGCAGGATGGGTTCTGGGGCACAGCATTTATAGTCGGTTTGGGATTATAGTTGCTTTATCCACAAGTTCTACATCCACAGATTCAACCAACAGAGGATTGAAAATATTTGAAGAAAAGAAAATTCTAGGAAGAGCTATAAATCAAAAACTTGAATTTGCTGCATTCCAACTCATAGGCTGAATCCAAGCAAATAAAATGATGTAGACACACTTTGCCAAGGCGTCTTGCCATTCTCAGATCCTCAGCATCTCTCCAGCATTGCTCCACTGAGCTCTGGTGCCTTGACCTTCACATACTGTGTAGTTAGGCCTATCCTGGATCCATCTCCACCGACCGTTTTGCTTGTCACTATTGCCTAAGCAGTGCCGCTACTCACTATTGGCATGGCAACACACAGTGATTGTGTCTGTTCTGAACACTGCGAATATGTACAGACTTCTGTTGTTGTCACCATTCCCTAACTAGGCAAGTCCAACTGTGGCCTACCTTCTCTCTCTCTCTGTTTTTTGCCTTTCTTTTCTTTCTTTTTTTTTTTTGGGAACCTTGGGCCACATGATTTCCATTTACATAATATAGAAACATATATAATATAGTTAATATTCATGCTGTATATAAGTACTATAACTTTCTTTAAGATTTATTTTAATACATTAATAACATTTTAAAGGCAACAAGGTATAATACTATACAGAAAAATAGGTATATGTTGTATGCAAATATTACACCACTTTATATAAGAAATTTTGAGCATCTGTAGAGGGGCCACAAGGGGCCAGCACCAATCCCTTATGAATAATACTAAGAGACTACCATATACATCTTTTGGTAAAACTAGTCCAAGCAGAAGATTTGTTAAGCTTTCCTGATTTTGAAGAAGCAGGTGAGACTGGAATGGGTACAGGTGTAGAGAGGAAAGTAGAAAATATAAGTGTAAAACCAGGCAGGAAGATGGCCAAAAAATGACAGTAAGTTGAAGGAAACCATAGCATCTTTTCAGGGGACTCAGAAGCAGCCATGAGATTGGCCTGGGAACCAACCAGCTTCTTATTTCTCTGTTTTACATCCTTCTTTCTCCCACCTCCTATTTCAGGCGTGGCTGCAGTAAAATGGTCCAGAGCATTGCAGCTGTTTCCAGTTTGGACGCTGGAAACAACTGACACTGTACAGAAGAAATCGTGGGAAACAAAGTTTGCCGTACGACGAATTCTCATTCGGTCAGAATCTTCAGCGTGACTTCTTTGGGTCGAACTTCTTTACACTGGATGGGAAGAGGAAAGAAATACGTAAGTACATTGGGCCATGACGTAGGAAAAACACTGGCCAACAGCCTTTAAGTTCCCGAACTATGGATATGGTGTAATTTTGGTCACTTTCCTCCTTTGTCCACTCCGCAGCCACTCACTCGACTATTTTCAAAACAAAACGAAGTTCCAGTATGTCTGTCAAACAAAAATGCACCCTCAACAACTGGTAGATGTGTTTGACAGTGGCCCCACGGAAGGGCAGCAACTTAAGTGGGCCTCGACCACGCAGCCCCCGGACGGCTAAGATAGTTCCAGTCCTGCCGGGAGTGGAGCTTCTAGAGAATATTTAAGAGAGCGCTTTAATGTTTCTGAAGATGTGGAAACTAAAGAACAAATATTGACGCAGAGAGCGCGCCGCGACTCTTCCCGAAGAGTAAAATGCATCCTTTGTAAGAAGGAGAACCACTTGGCCAAAATATGCCAAAACCACCCCGCACAGCGGCCGGGACCTGGGCACTAGGGCGGGAGGCGGCGACATCACAGGCCCCTGTGGCTCTGCGAGGCCGCCGTCTTCCCTCCAGCCGGGGCCGCTGGCCCGAAGGCCCCTCCGGGCCGCAGCTGGCACGGGTGCCCGCTGGCAAGGGTGGGTGACGGGCCAGGGCCTGGCCCCGCGGCGGGCTGCCGCTGCTGCTGCTGCTGCTGCTGCAGGGTGGGCCGCCAGGCCACCCGGCTCGGCGGCTCCCGGCGGCGCGGTGACTCAGGGCGCATTGTGCAAGCGCCGCTGGCCCGGCCACCCGCGCGGTTACGAAAGCGCGACCCCCACCCCCGAGGCCTTAAAGCCCGCGCGCCGGGCTGCCCGCGCCTCGCTCCACGCCGGACGCGGCCAGGTTTGCGGCTGGTGGTGAGCGGCGGGCGGGCGGGCGGGCCGGGCGGCGGGCGCTCAGCGGCGCGATCCCTCCCGCAGGGCGGACTCCGCGGCGACATGGCGTGGGCGTGGGCGCTGCTGCTGCTGCTGGCGGCGCTGGGCAGCGGCCGCGCGGATCGCGACTGCCGGGTGAGCAGCTTCCGAGTCAAGGAGGACTTCGACAAGGCCCGTGTAGGTCCCGGCCCGCGCCCCCACCCCCCTACGGCCGCGCGCCCCCAGACACCAAACCCCAGCTTTCCCCCGCACTAGTTCTCCGGGACCTGGTATGCCATAGCCAAGAAGGACCCCGAGGGTCTCTTCCTGCAAGACAACATCGTCGCCGAGTTCTCTGTGGACGAGAAGGGCCACATGAGCGCCACGGCCAAGGGCCGCGTCCGGCTGCTGAGGTCCGTGGCCTGGGGTCCGCGCGCGAGCGCTCGGCGTCCCAGGGTCCCGGGCACCGCCTGGCTGGGCGCCAGAAGCGTCCCTGGGAAGGGTGGCGCGGAGGGAGGAGCCCCCATTCCGGGCTGGGCTCAGATCCCTTGGCTTTTGCAGTAACTGGGAAGTGTGCGCAGACATGGTGGGCACCTTCACAGACACGGAGGACCCTGCCAAGTTCAAGATGAAGTACTGGGGCGTCGCCTCCTTTCTTCAGAAAGGAGGTGAGTACACAGCCCCGCCGGACGTTTTGGCGATGGGGGAGCGTGCCAAAGCCCTGGGTTTCTTCTGCAGTGCGACCCTAGGAAGAACAGCCTGTGGGCAGGTCTCTGTGGCGGGGGTACTCAGCCTCATCCCCAGTCAGAGTGTGGTAATCAGGAACAGCCGGCTTCCCCCTGCTCAAAGATGGAGGAACTCGGCTCAGAAGAGCCCTAGGACTTGTGAGGTGCCACTTTCCCCTGCAGCCAGGACTCCAGGGTGTACTGCTCTTCCTTACTCCCCAAATCACCGCTCACTGTGCATTTCTGCCTGCCACGTTTGGGCTGAATCCAGGGACAGTTTCACGGCTAGGGCTCCAGCAGAGCCTGGGGTCCACCATCAAAGATGGAGGGAGCCCATTGCCGAATGCTCGTTGGCATGTGTCCTGCCAGGCAAGGCCAAGCAATGTACAAGCACTGAAACTCAGATGTAGGTTGCAGTGTTGAAATCTCTCTGTCAGTTCAAGGCTCTTGTCTATTTCTTTGCTCTATTTTGCACTATGGAGGATCAAACCCAAGGTCTTTATAATGAGCTCCATCCTCAGCCTTTTTTTTTTTTTTTTTTAGATTATTTGTTTGTTGTTGATAGGGGTTTATTTGATTTTAATTTTGAGACAGGATCTTGCTAAATTGCTGCATTGCTTAGGCTTGGTTTGAGCTTCCGATTCATTGGCCCCTCAGGGTGCAGGATTGCAGGCCTGCTCTACCAAGCCCTTTTTAAGTTTTTGAGACAAGGTCTAACTAAATTGGCCATGCTGGGCTCAAACTTGCAGTCTTCCTGCCTTATCCTGTCACACTACTCTGATTCTAAGTTCATGTTCATGTTGTTTTACAAGCAAAGAAACTGAATGACTGGCCTTGGGGTGCATAGCTGATTGATAACAGTGACATTTCTTAGCCCAGGAGATATAAAGGGGCACCAATAGTCCCTCTGTTTTCTGAGTATTTAGAAAAAGATTATTTGATGTGTCTGCCTTCTGCTAGTGTACGTGCTAATTTTGGAGTCGTCTTTATAAACTGCCTTCATTCTTCACGCTAGTTTCTTTCTCCCTTGATAGTGTTCTCACATGAAATGACACAAGAGGATTTTGAGGTCACTCAGGGAGAGGCCTGCACTCCTGGTCTCTCCCCTTCTCCACATACTGCATTTATTACACGAATATATTTAATGAAATAGTGATGTGGAGGAGATAACCTAAAGGAAAATGCTCATTACATTTGTTGTCAAATTACTTAAAAAATGAGAGGCAATAGACGACTGCAGTTGAAAGGTGAATCTCACGTTAGGCTCTGCCGTGACTGGCTTCCTCTGCCCTTGCTGTGCTCTGGGTTGACGCTCGCTTTCACAGCTCCGCCAGCAGCAAGCAGTTGTCCTAGGAACTAAGGATGACCCCGCGGTCAGTGTTGGTTGAATACAGGCTTCTCTACAGACTAGCCTTTCTGAAATTCTATTTCCTTAGCTGTGAGATGGGATAAAGCCTACCTCATGGGATTATTGGAAGAACTAATAAAGGTAATGCATGAAAATCCTTAGCCTAATGCATAGTAAGTGCTCAATAAACATTAGCTAGGGTCATCATTCTTGGAGGTCCTCCCAGATAGCCATAAGCAAAGATTCCTTTGTTCTTCTCTCAGATGAAGTCTATTGCTCTATTGGTACTGGGGTCTCCTATAGCCTGAATGAACAATTTAGATTTGAAAGTCAACATCAGTGTTTATTAAAGTCAGTGTTCCTGGGTCACCTATGTCTGAATCAGTGATGGTGCTTGTTAAAGATGCAAACTTCTGGGCATAAATCCTGACTTCCTGAACCAGGAGCTCCTGAGGTAGGACACTGGGTCTGTATTTTTAGTGTGCTCCTTAGGCATGCTCTTTCTCCACAATGAAGTCTTCAAACCACGGCCTGGATTCCAGTGCAGTCTGGAGAGTTATCTTGGTGTATTTAGATATTGAGACCTCAGATTCCACTCACCTTACAGGGCCCTTTTGGGTTATTTTGATGACGTGACAGAAATAGCATAAACCTCTCACCTGACTGCCTCCACTGGACTGTGAGGCCTGAGAGCTGCAGAACTCTCTCTCGGTCTTTTCACTTTGGACATCTGGAGAGCACAATTCTAGAAAGCTGAAGGGACATGTTCCAGATCCATAATATCAACCAACAGATTTTCTGTGGAGCCAAATCACCATAAAATTTCTCCCTACAGGACACTTAAAAAAAAAAAAAAACAGTTTGTGAGGATCCACTGTGAACACACCTGGAATGTAGCCTCACTTCCTGAGGTGGTGGAGGCGAATCAGGAGCCCCGTGTTACACAGCCACTGACCTCAGCACTTCTCCTCCCTTAGTCTACTATGTGCAGCTAGTGCTGTCTAGAAATATTTGTCGGGTGGGGGCAGGGAGTAGTTCTTCAGAGGGGACAGGCCCAGCTGCCGGCAGCCGGGTAGACCAGGAACTGAGCTCATTCTTTATAGCAGTCCTCAAGCAGATCCTCTTTTGCAAATGCTCTTAAAAGGGAGAGTCTGGTCAAGGTTCTTATGATTTAAATGCTTTGACTTTATACTCTTGCACCAGAGAGAGCCTGGAAATAAACCTTTGAAATTCAAAGAACCAACCTTAAGGCAATCATGCACTGAAAATTCCTTAGTTTCCAAGTCAAAAAAAATTATTTTAAGCTTCAGATGTTTCCTTAAAGCTACTAGCTGCCTGGGCTATGAGGTAAGCAGTACTTCCAAGGTGGATACCCTTGTGTCTGAGGGACAGGCTTACCCATAAGTCCCATGACCAGGGAAGAGATGTCTTTTTTCCAAGGATGAAAAGACTCTGTCTGCTCAGATGCTCAGGAACCTGGGGAGGGAGCTGCGGTTAGGCTGAGGTTAGCAACAGCTGTGTGGCTTCTGTTCCTGGGCCATCTGCTGCGTAACTTTGTGCTGACTGCTGAGCTGTCGTCAGCCCGGGCATCCCCAGGCCTGGCCTCTGCTGTCCTCTCAGGAACAACCTGAGAGCTGCAGAGGTGGCTCATTCTTCCCTCTGGCAAGTCTGGAGTGAGCCAAAGAGGGGTACACCGAGTGCTGTATTGTAACAGACCTTCCTGCAAGGGCCTGGGTTTGAACCCAGCCCCATCCTAGGCAGCACTCCAGGGATTCCCAGAGAGGCACACCTAGAGGTCACGAAAGGTGGGTGTTAGAGATGGCCTCACACTCTCTAATGCGAAGTATCTAGGCCACTGCCATCTTCCAATGAGGCATGACTACAGATACAGATACAGTACATCAGTTAATCCCTTGCTTCAGGACCTCAGTGTGAGAGGGAGACAGAAAACCTCTTTTCCCTTGTCTCCGTTCAATCCCTCCATCTACCAAGTATATAGAGACACTGTGGCATAGAGCTTAAGCATGTAGACACTGCAGTCACACTTCCTGGCCTGAATCCCAGCTCTGCCCTGCTCTTTATGACCATAAGCCCTAACGTTTCAGTTTGTCTGAACATCAGATTTCTCCCCTGTAATATAGGAAATAATACTATGCACTTTGTGTTGATATAAGAGATAACTAAGAAAAAAATCTATATGGTGACAGGTACATAGACTAGTGCGAAGGAGGTGACAGCCACACGCTTACATGTCAAGAAGGTTAAGTAAGTAGACACATGATACTTTCATCTGAATAATGTATATTTGGATAAAGCTGAATAATCTTCTTTCCTAAGCAGAAATTAGGATGGAGCCAGGAAAGCCACAAAGTCAGTGTGGCATCTTCTTGCAAATTGCAGCAGCAGGACAGCCGGGTGAGATGGGTGGAACTAGCTGTTATAGGTCATTGAAAGACATGTCCTGATACTGGAGCTAACATAAGTTGCTGGTGTTTGATGTCAGACACAGACACGGGTATTGGAGGCTAAATGGTGTAGACAGGACTGAAAAGGTTCTGTGTTTTTGATGGGTTTACATTCTCGCTGCTCCTTTAAAAAGAACCATTGATGAACAGGAGGTATCCTCTAAGCTAAGATTGTTGTCTAGAAAGAAGAATGAGACCCTTTTTGTCAGAACCTCCACATAGATGCCTTCACCAGCTCTAGTGCCAACCTCCTGTTTCCTAAGGCTACGCAGACAGTTCTAGGAAGTCTCAGGTACAGTCGCTTGGGCCTCTGAGCTCCTTGAGAGTGAGGTGCAGGCTGACACTATGGTGTTTTGGCTTGCAGTTGATGACCACTGGATCATAGACACAGACTACGACACGTTCGCCCTGCAGTACTCCTGCCGCTTGCTCAACTTCGACGGCACCTGTGCAGACAGCTACTCCTTTGTGTTCTCCCGTGATCCCAATGGCCTGACCCCAGAGGCAAGAAGGCTTGTGCGACAGCGGCAGGAGGAGCTGTGCCTGGATCGGCAGTACCGGTGGATCGAGCACAATGGTGAGCAGTGCTTCCCATGGGCTCAGGCATCTGGGCCAGCTGTACTGGATTTTGTGCAGCTGTGCACAAGAGAAAGTGGAGATCTGAGACATCAGCTTCTGGGCCCAAGTTTCAGTTCTTCTTGGTGGATCTTTCCCTAGACCTAGCCTGAGCACCATGTGGGAGTGACCCAAAGGCATTTCCCAAAACCTTCACACTTAATTTGGCAAAATGACAGAAGGAAACTCTTTTCCTTTTTTTCTGCACTTCAGACCATTTTGCTCCTGACTAAATTAATATTTGAGGGACTAAGTGTCCCCAGTATAGAATGGAGCAGTGGATGTGGCCACTGGTATAAAAATATAAAGAGGCATCCACATGGGAAACTCAGTGGAGAATGGTGACAACAAGAGTTCTGTATCCTCTGTGAAACAAAATAATTGTCAAATTAACCAGCTGGGTTTTCTTAAGGGCCAACAGGGGGAATCCTCTGGTCAGCATAGTGTCCTTTAATAGATATTACCTTTATCTGACCCTGACTTAGAGAAAAATGTGCTGTTTTGAATTGGCTCTTACTCATTCCTGAAGGAAACTGGTTTTCAAACCCAAACAGAGTCAGAACCGTGTAGAAAAAAAGAACAAAAATGAGCCTTTCTCTAGGGCACCTGTGACCCTCTATAGCAAACAGATACGAACTCAGACTAAAAACATGGGTCGGTGTGGAGTTGCCACCCTGGAGGCAGCCACCCACGGGGCTGCTAAAGCATCTCATCAGTGAGCCCACTAAGCCCTACACCTGCTCTACCTAAACCAACCCTGGAAATACCTTATGAAGTAGATCCTGGTATGGCCCACATTCCACAGATGGGACAGTGGAGGCTGAGAAAGGTGAAGGACATTGCCTGAGATCTCCTATAGGTAGCTGCGCTGAGTACAGTTCTGGTGCTGAAATCCCTAGGGTACTTTCCGATGACAAGTGACATGGGACATGGTTATCACTGTACGGGACTACCAATAGTAGGGCTGCAGGCAGGCCGACTCGACTTTCATGTCCTGAGAGAGGAGGAGGAGCCCCACCGGTGGGAAGGGCAATGAGGAAAGTTTGGCAGAAATTTAAGGAATCGCTGTCAGCTGGTCCCGTGCTCTCAGCCCCGCTGGGCGCTCAAAGGAGCTCAGAAACAGCCTTGAGCGTATTGGTGAGTTACAGCCACATCTGCTCTGGTGTGTGTGAGTGAGGAAGCACGGGAATGAAGCTGAGCTCTAAGGCCACGGTGGCGTTCTTGTCTCCGTAAGCCTAGCACACCTTTCTGTGGTTAATGGCTCTACTTTCTCTGTTTCAGGTTACTGTCAAGACAAATCAGGAAGAAACTTTTTGTAGCAACTCCAAGCATGTAAAATTCCATCTGAAAACTTCCATTTAACTCTCACTCATTCTTCCTCTCTATTTATCTTAGGAGCTTAGTTTGCCCCCCTCTCCTTCTCTTCCCTTGAGGAACACACAACCTTCAGCACACTACAAGTAGAAGTGGGAAGGAGTGAATCAGTTCACATCAGATGTATGTCTTACTGAAATTTTCTGAGGGACTGTTTGAGACTCGGGATTCCAGAATTTGATTTATTAAAATACAGTCACCAGCTTCCTATGGTTTGAAGTTTTATTTGTGTTCATGAATGCAGGTTGGATGTGCATTCTTCCTTTGGACTTTCTATGACTTTTGACCAGCTGTAGTGTCTGATCTCCATCATTAAAGACTATGGTATCTCCCAACTTTCTGAAAAGGGATCTTTAACCCAGGAAGGTATTAAGTACCCGGCCAAAGCATTGAGACCCAAAGAGCAAGTGAATGAGGCAAGATGCAGACTTATAAGATAGTCAGGGTGATCTCTAGGAAACAACTCGCAACCTTTATTGTCTATAGTATGAGGAGAGGCAGTCGCAGTTTCTCTAGGGATTTTGAGAGATGGTGCCTTGAAGGCCAAGTCTCCAGGAGAGATCACGGAACTCCTACCTGGGGTGTGCAGGAAAAGGCTACATGGGGTTGGAAGTGGGGACTAGAGCAGACCACCACTGTCACACATCATTGACAGCACTGTGGATCCTAACATATGTAACTATAGGCAACACCTTGGTTTCCTAGAGGCTCTCAAGAGTCTCTGTTCTCATCTTCAAAAGGCAACAAGGTTTTTGCGCCTGCAAATTTTGATTTGAAGTAAAATTTCAGATCCCATACTATTTATGTGGTTTGGGCTTGGTTATATGTCTTTCCTGAACCTCATATTTATCTCAGGAAAAGTGGGAAAATAGGACTCTCTTGAGGAGATGCAATGAACAGTCAACGAGACAACATCTGTTAGAGTGCCTAGGAGCTGTCCAGCACTGCCAGCTGACATCTATAGAGGGCGTTGGGAGGAGGTTGGCAGGTCTGGCGTGGAGGTTGGTGCCCCATGTGCCTTGTTCTTCACCAAAGGCAGAGAAGACAGGTGGCCATGTGTGGGAAAGCTCTGCCTATCTGCATGGAACAGGGGGCTCAGAGCCTGGCTCCTGAGCTCCAGTCCAGCAACCCCAGTGTTCCACGTGCTCCTTTAAAATAGAGCTATGTTACTACTTCTGTTAACTAAAGACGAATTCAGGCTCTTTGTCCTTTTGTCCCTGAGATTATTCTTATTCACAAGCAGCAACTCCAGAACTCCTTGAGTGGCAGCAACTACTGAGGCAGGATGACTCAGCAACAAAATTTGTTAAGCACCTACTGGGCAACAGGCCCCAAATTTTCAGTCATCGCTCTGTAAAACCATAGGTATCTGAGCACCATCCATATCTCCCAATGATGCCCACGTGACACAGATTCCATTTGCAGGTCTTATGACGATTTTGTTTCTCCAATGAAACTCTTGGTTGTCTTACTCCCATTTTTCTCCTAGTCTTAACCACTGGTGTTGCCTACTTCACCATCCAACCACTCTCAAGCTAAAAATCTAGAAGTAACTGGGCTCCATCTTGACTCTTGTTCCTCAAAATGAATTCCTTTCCCAGAAGTCAGAGTAAAATTTAAACTCACTCTTCAGGTCACATCAGTCTCTGGTTGCAGACTCCTGTGGTGCCCAGTGAACATTCAGTAACCTTTCTAAAGTAGCCTACAAGACCTGGGATGTCCCTGGTATCCATGGATAGGCTAGCAGGACACCTTCCACCCCAACATCGAGGACAGTGCAGGGAGGGCCATGTCAACAGTCTGCCTGACTTGAGTCATGCCGCTCTTCTGTCACGCAGCTAAGCCTGCCTTCTGGCACCAGTGTCTGTCTCCTCTGCCTGCAAAGCTCCTTTCCTGGCTTTGTATGGCTGGCTAGCTCTTTCTTGCCAATTATTGGCGTTTCAGTTTGTGTCACTCCTCCAAAAAATCTTCCTACACCCTCCCCACCTCATCAAATGACCATCACTTCCACAATATCCTATCCCATTTTCTTTGGGGGTGCTCTTTTCCTCTAGGAAATAAGCTATCTCACTGACTTGTATTTCATCTGTGTCCCCCACCACCACCCAAAGAATCTAAGCTCCCCAGCAGCAGGCTGGCTGCTTCATTACTGTATCCCCAGCACCAAGGTAACACTGGCCACAGCAGGTGCTTCCAAGGCCTCTCCTGAGTGTGTCCATAAAGGGGTTCATTCCTGGTCTCATATTTAGATTTTTCTGGAGTCTTCCTACCTTTTCTCTGATTCCATGATACTGTTTCTCCTAAAGAAGTCCATGACATTTTTAATAAAGGGGAAAAATAACTGTTTCTTGGAAATTCCTCAAGAACTCTTGAAATTAGTTGGTCACCCTGCAGCCCTGTGAGCCTAATGGGGCACCTAACGTGGCCGTGATTGCTTAAAAGAGAAATCTGAGTCCTGAATTTGTCTTAAGACTTGCTCCAAAAACCACAGTGTGTGCCTTTTTATGTAGAAGATGTGACACCTGCAAAATTATAAATAATAATTTATTAATTTGAATTACATTATAAACACATTGAAAAAGTTTCTTTTTAAAAGGAACCCATAGTAAATCCTTTTATCAAAGAAAGATATTTTATACTGAATAATCATCCCTTAATTTCTCAGTGCTATAGATGTATATTTGCAAAGTTTAAATTTTCTTAAAGCAAGGTACACTGATGAATTGTTCTGGAAATTATTTCCCTTTAAATGCACACTGGCTCACCAAAGAGTGAGACATCACCTAGTAAAAAACTAGTTAGCTGGAAATGATAGACAAATCATTTCTTGGGATAGAGGTGTCTGTAAAAATGGCTCCCTTTTTGGGGAGCCAGAAGAAGCAAAATATTTTCTTCCAATCGTTCCTACATAGGGACATGTTGTATAGGATGGGGTTTACAGCTGAGTTGGCAAATGTGAAGGCCATCACCCAGAAGAAAAGGGATGGCCAGATGATGAGGTCTTGATTGGAGTTCTGGACCAAGATGAGGAGGATGATGATGATGACCGGGCTCCACATGATGAAGAAGGAGACCATGAGCAGGAAGAGGGTGCGGAAGAGCCGGAAGTCCTGCTGAAGCACCCGCACCTGGTGGCTCTCTGAATATGCCAGATTCTCAGTGAGTCTCCTTCGTGACGCCTTTGTGATCTGCAACCCAATCAGAACCACAAATTATCGCTGCTGTCAGGGAGTTTTTAGTTAAGAGTTCAGGAGTTGAAATCTGCCATCACACTGCAATGGGGGCATCTGTCTTTAGAATTTTGTGTGGACAGAGCCGTCTTCTGCAAAGGTCTGGCCTGCAGCTGACTGTTGGGATAAACTGCAGAAATGGTTCTCAAGGGACAAGGCAGAAAATCACCTACATTCCGAGAAGAACAAGGGAGAGGAAGTGAAAACCCAAATCAGACACGCTTCAGAAGGGCCATGTGCTATCTCCGTGTAACTCTTTTTAAAGAAAAAAGTAATTGCTCGCTAGGAGGCAGAGTCAAGAGGATTGCAAGTCTGAGGCCTGTCCAGTCAGCAAGTCCCTGTGTCAAAATAAAAAATAGAATTCACTGGGTATGTAGCTCAATGTGAAAGGCCCGGATTCAATCCCCACTATCATAAAAGAAAAAGGCAAGTAATTTTATACAAGTAATATGTACTTAAGGTACAAACTCAAATGATATGACACCAAAGGGTCAGATGAAAAATATAAAGTCTCGTCCCTAGCTCTCCTCCATCCCCTCTATTTCTAATCCTCAGGGGTGACCACAGTGAACGGTTTCCCATGTGGCCTTCTAGAAGTGTGCCACCTCCACACAGAAGGCATGGGATTGTGGCATCTGTACTTGTGCTTGGACCCAGGTGGGACCCCACCTTGCACCCTGCTCTGAGCCTTCCTTCTTCTCCCTCATGCCGTGGCAGCACGCAGAGGAGACACCTCACTCCTGTGACCGTGATAGTGGCTGCGTGTTTTCCACACTGCGGCTGTGCTACAGCTCTCCGGGCTTCCGCTAATGGGTATTGTATTTATTTAGTCCTGTATGTGTGATTGGCTGTACCGACAGTCTTCCCCTCTCTTTTACAGAGTACTGACTTGGGGAGAGGCTGGGGGAGGTGACATAATGGTGTGGCCGGGCCAGGCAGAAGAGAGTGTTAGACTCCCACATTAGGCTCCTCCTCTTTTGCAGAAGCAGGAGAAAGTGGAATCTGGTCTTGCCGACAGGCTCCTGAGTCAGGAGCTACGGAAGGTAGATGAGGGTGCGGGCTGTTTATTTGCTGGGACACCTGCTACCAAGGTGAGCCCCAAAATGAAGGTGAGCCCAAGAAGGGCCACCATGCTTTGGAGGTGAATGCTGCTTAGGAATGATTTTTCTCATCTGCCAGCGACACTACCATAAGCTGCATGAAAAAGAGCGACAGTGATCAAGAGAAGGGGACACGCTCCTCACATGGGTGATCCTGTGAGTTCCCTGAGGGAAGTCAAGGGTACTCCCTTCCGGCCACTCCCAGCCCTGGCACAAGCCCATCGTACCCTACACGCAGAGGAAGCTTTCAGGTGACTAGAGATTGATGTTTTAAAATAAGCAGGCAGAATCCAAAAGTGATTGGAATGTTCTGGAATTAATTACCTAAGTATCATTAAATGTACCCCCTCCCTGGCAAGAAAAAAGGAGAGAGAAAGAGAGAGAGAGAGAGAGAGAGAGAGAGAGAGAGAGAGAGAGAATGGTCAGAACACTGCTGGTGACATTAGTTGAAAAGCCAACCCTCATGGTTATGCTGTATTTTGTGAGGTGGTGGCTGGTGGAGGATACAACCTCATGCATATTTTTGCACACTTGGGTGAGTGTATCAGAAGAAAACATTTCTCCTGGTGGGAATGTTGGGAACTCCAACAATTAGCATCATTTATAATATAGGCAAATTAACTCCAAGGTCAGAATGGCCTATTGTTCTCCTTAGAATTTTTCTAATTATTTAATTAAAATAGCTGTTTAATTGTTTTATGATTACACTTGGAAGTGTAATCATGCAATCGTTCAGAGCACTATGGCAGAGGGATTGTGGGTGATGAAGGCAGCCCTGGTTACATGAGCTTAGAAAGGTGTCCGGACTCCTTTCAGAAGCCCCCTCAGACATCTCTTCTTGGCTTTCCAGCCCAGCCTATTCAGCTAGAGGATGTTGCTTCCGTGTCAGAGAGGGTTTAGTTGGCAGTGGCAGCCTTGGACACACAAATTGCTCATCTGATGATGTGGGTGGACAATTTAAATAAAGCCCTGTGTGCACTCATCCTTAAGTCCCATATCAATAAAGTGTATGTGAGCCATAGAAAACCTTCATAACCTCTTAGAATCAGAATCAGGCCTCAAATGAGGCCACGTATCTTTTCGCGGCCCTTCTTAGACTACTACGGGGTGCCCAGAAGCACCCCATATGATCTTAGCTAATCTTACCTGGCTTATCTAAGCCAGAGTGGTGAGCACATACCTGAGGAGCCTGGGAAAGGGTCTCAAGTTCAAGCTCAGGCTGGACACCTTATGGGCTTAGCAAGATTCTGACCAAAAATAAAAACAAAATAAAAGGGCCTGGGGATGTTGTACCAAGTGTAGTACAATGCAAGAGCCCAGACCCCTGCTTCAAAAAACCCCAAGAATGTAGATTCTGACCCAGGTCCACCAGTTCAAACACCACCTGTTGAATAGCGAGATTCAGTCCACCCTTCACTGTACCGGTGAGGAAGCAGCCCTCTGAGAGATGGTTGAACCAAGCTACTTTGAAAATAGGAAACTGGTAACTTCACCATAGTGAACAAAAGCCCTAGGAGGCTGAAATCTGTGAGAGAGAAGACGGGCTGATGACATTTAGTTGTGGCTTCTCAATGCAGGGTTTTGAGTGGCTGTGTGACTGACCACTGGGGCGACTAGAAGGGTCCAGTGCTCAAACTTTGAGTGTCCAGGGAAGACATCCAGCATCCTGCCTCGATGCGTAATCCTAATCCTTCTCTAGGAATAGCCAGAGGTGAGAACTCATGGCTTTTGCCATCATTCTCTCAGCTCTGGATGTTTCAAGAGGTGGGCTAGGCTCGCCTGGGAGGTGGTAGACAGTGACTCTAGGAGCTGGACACACCATCCTGTGGCCTGTCTTAGGGAAGAGCCAATGTAGAATGCCTTGGCCATGCTAGTGGTCCTTGCTAGCTTCTACATGGTTGGCCTGCCCTATGTGCTACTTTTTCTGCAGGAAAAGCTTTCTGGCTGCACAAGGTGTTTATATCACCTGGAGATAGGCAACACTGTTAGCCCTGGGCTGGCTCCTGGGCCCATTCCCCTAAGATTCTTTAATCTCAAGAAGGGAAATAAATAGAAGATAATTAGCATCTTTTACAATATGGGCAAGTTAACTCTAAGATCAAGATGGCCTATTATTCTCCTAAGGATTTTTCTAAGTTTTAATTAAAGGATCTGTTTAATTGTTTCATGATTACACTTGGAAGTTTGCTCCTCTGTGAAGCAGTTTAGGTCTGCCTAGTGATAGAAACTAGGAAACAGGGTGCACATGAACAGACTTCTTCCTCCCTGAAGCTCTGGAGCAACCAGAACAGCAGGAATCAGGGTCCCTGAGCTTTCCCGAGGGCTTCCTTTTGCTAGCGCCAAGCTACAAGTCACGCATTTGTTTCAACATTTGCGCATTTAATCACAACTCCTTTTTGCATTTGTACCATTTTTATTCCTGCTTCACAGACAACCTAATTGGTTCTCAGGAAATTTAAGTTATTGAAGGCACTCCGTAAATAATAAATGATGACAGCCCCATCTGTGAAAGTTCGGCTTGGTTGAGTTAACGATTAGCCACATCATAAGAGTTCAGAGGGGCAAGACACATTATCCAGCCCTTCCCTCCACCCGTGCTCTACAGGCGGGATAGCTCAACACATAGCATCTACCATATTGGATTCCAATGTCTGAAGCTTCAGTAGCATCAGAATCAGAGCTTGTGTTTCCGTGATACCTCAGTAACCTAAGGGGCACTCCTCAGATGACAGATCTGGGAGAGGGACTGCTGGGTAGGTTGGCAGGTGGGCTGGCTGCAGGGAAAATGGCACCACCTCTGAGCCAGCTGTCTCTTTAGGCCTCGGTGCAGCCTGGTGGGCACCTGGGGGCTGATTCCAACAGTAGCTTCTTTATGAACAGCAATGCTTCCAGAATCCCTATATAACGTTTCAAACTTTGTTTGAATGAATGAAATTCATGGGAGCTCACATTCACTGAGTGCTTACTGCATGCCAGGCTCTTCCCTGTCACTGATTCATCCTCCTAGCGTCCTGTAACACAGATACCAGGAGATGTCTACTTTATGAAGGGGAAGATGAAACTCAGACTCAGGGACTTGCCCAACACGACCCCACTGAGAAGTCGCAGAGCTGGGTTTCAAACGTGGCAGGCAGGCTCTTCTCAGAGTTATTAGTTGTAAACCAAGTTCTTTCCCACTCTTCTGTCTCCACCAACAGAAATCCATTTGTCCAGCCTGAACTCCGAGCTCTAGTACAATAAATTTCTGGTTCATGTCCTGCGTGGCTTCCGAGAGCATACTGTTCCGCGCACTCACACAGCACCTGCCGTGTGTACTGTGCAGCAGATGTCCAAGCATTACTGCCACTTCTGACCCACACTGGATGTAGGCTCCCTGGAGGCTGGGACCTGAAGCAGGACTCCCTGTGTAGTCTAGGTCCCAGGGCGCTAGCAGATGCCGCCAATGAGTGCGGCAGACAAAGCAGGCTGATTCATGGCCAAGGGTGTAAGAGGTTTGCTCTTTTTTAGCACTGACAGGTGCTACTATTTCCTTTTCTCCACAGATCCCACAGCTTGGAGACTGAAGAGGAAAATGGGGCTTTGGGACCAAATGCGGCTCTTTCCTGGCTCCTCTGCCCACACTAGACATCAGGGTCAGTCAACATTTATCCAGTATTTCAAATATCTCTGGATTTGGGTAGAATGCTTAAAGTGCTAAATGCTTGATTAACTTCTGGGGATTAACTCTAATCCTCCAAACAGGCCTCTGGGGTTACCCCAGTTTGGGAACTGAGATGGAGGTTCTGAGAGATGAAACGATTTGCTTGAGCCTCGTGGTCGAGGTAGCCACGACAAGGCAGTGGCGCCACTCCCTACAATGGCATGGCACCCTGCCAGCCAGGAGGGAGACAGTGCTACTGGGAAAAAAAATAAAATGCAGATGTTCTGATTCTGTGGGTCAGACAGGCCCAGAGATAAGCACTTGTCCGAAACTCCCTGAGGGATGCTTCCTCATTATAGTAAAGAGAGTATAAGGACTTGTCTGGAGGACAGGTTTGGTTTGGAGTTTTCTCCCTAGTCCTTTGAGAGAGTCCTTTTAAAAGTTCTTTTTAAGACTCACTGCCTTTGTGCCCACAGAAGGTTCGGAGGACCAGGAAAGAACCTTTTCCCTTCCTCAGGCCCCTTTGCCACACCATGGCACCAGACCACATCAGGTGATGCAGGTGGAGGAGACACCACTGATGGAGGTTGGCCGACTGGGGGTTAGATCCTTTGTTAGGGCTTCGTGATCACTCAGCAGCCTTCCAATTGGAATAATCCGGTTACAGACTCCATCTTTCCAGAAGGTCTACCTTTCTTTTTATGATTGACATACAGACTCCCAAAACTGAGGAATGAGCGCCAGGCAAGGAGGAAGGGCTGGGCAGTCACTGCCCAACTCCCTCAAGTTCAGATGAAACCAATTTTGTTTCTCAGTTAAAACTTGAGATAGGCCAAGGGTTTTTCAGCTAAGAGTCGTAAGCCCACCGCCTCATTCAGCAAGCAGCCACTGGGCTCCTACCCATGTTACTCCTGTGCTCTTTCAGGGCCTGGACACGAGCAACAAGCAAGGGGGCCTGCCCACATGGCACTTCTATTCCTGTATGTATGGGACACTGGGAGGCGAACAATAAACACACACAGCGGCAGGGGTAGAGGCATTTCAGCTTGTCGTGGCAATGGTTAACAGGGGATGATGTGCACCCAGCCCCAACCAGTCAGCATGGGCAGCTTGACCAAGGGCACTTAGGGGTTGCTGGGAGCTCTTCCCTTGGGAAAACTGTCAACTGGAAAAAGCCACTGAAAATGTATGGCAAGTCTGAGTCACAAATGAAGAGGAAGCAGAGAAGGCAGATGGCAAATATAGTCACTGTCCCAAGCCCATGAAGCAGCTCCTGAAGGGTGACACACAGGGGAAGAGCCATGATGAAGGCTGCTCTGAATCCCTGGCCATGTCAGAACTGGCAATGAGGATTAGAGCAGGGTTTCCCAAGTGGGTGTTCCATGGAACACCAGTCCAGGGAGGTGTTCTGAGGGGCAAGAGAAAGCTGTGTGTCCCGATTCAGCAGTGCTGCCTGGCCTACTCCAGTGCTGGAGATTCCTGAGGCCTGTCAGCCTAACAGAGGCTCCTAGGTCCTACAGCCAAGCATCCCAGCTAACTTGGCCTCCAGTGTTTCTCAGACCTCTTTGCTCTTTCTAACACCTAGCATCCTGCTGAGCTCTAGTGAACACTGGAGAGGCTCTGCTTTAGGGCAGTATTGTGAGAGGGTGTTTCTTGTGGGCGTTGGTGGCAACTATAGCTCTGTGTCCTTTCAACGTGGCTCATTAACAGTACAGTTTATAGTGCATGCTCTTGGCAAGAAAAGCTTGGGTAGGAAGGCTGATTCAGTGCCTCTGAATTATGTCCACCTTGGGGAGGAAGGAGAGGCAAACTCTAGAGCTATCCCCAGACAATCCATCTACCTGGTGGCAGCTTGCCAGCTCCCAAGTCACCCACCTGACAAACTTATAGATGCCCAGTAAGAACAAAGATCATAGTCTTTCTGGGCAATAGATTTTTCTAATGGGGTGGAAAGAAACAATTTTGCACATCTCTTTGCGCTAATACTGTGACTTTTTAAAGCATAGTATCATCTCCTTCATTTTTTGTGTATAAATAATCCACCAGGGCATACTCGGCTCCAGTAGACAGAGAGGCCTGTGCTAGTTAAGTGATACACAAAGTCGCGTGGCAATGAAGCTTGGCCTGGAACCCCGTTCTCCTGATTCCTTGGCCCCATGGCGTGTGCCTCACTCATTTAAGAAACCTTGCTCTTCCCGCTCTGCAAGCCTCGCCCAGCTATTTCTTCTCTTGAAAATCTCAGCAATATCAATTCGCAGCCTGCTGGGAGAGTAAGGCTGAGGGCACAGCCAGGCTGACTTTATCCATACCTGCTCTGGGCGGGCGGTCGTGCAGAGTCCCCCCACGCATTCTTAGCATGCCTCCCCACACCTCGCATTCTAGGAATTTCTATTGCCATCTGGCAGACCAGGGAACTGGAGCTCAGGGAGAGTAAGCAGTTTGCTGGAGGCCACACAGCAAGTAAGTGTCAGGTGTAAGACTCACACCAGGTTATTAAAATCATGCTCTGTATGTGTCCTCGCGACTCCTTGCTCCCCCTCCTTCATCTTTCATATAGAAGCAACAGGCCAGGTTTGCAGTATTTTCCTCGGTTTCAGCATTGACCTGTCTTGTGTCCCAGGATTTATTTTACATGGCACCAGCTTTGTCTGTCTCCCCTTGTCCCATTTTGTGACAAATGCCTTCTCGACAGAAAATATAACTTGTGTACACTTCCTTGGTTCCCTTCCACTCCCTGTGCTTTGCACAGGGCACACTTCTGAGACCTACCTGAGGAACTGCAGTGTTAGAAGTCAGGGACCATACTACTTAATTTTAAATCCTGAGACTGACACTTCAGATCTGTGAGACCTTGGGTAAATTGTACAACCTCTCTGTGCCTGGTTTTTCTTATCTATAATTTTTGTTAGGACTAAGCAAGTTAGTTCGTGGTACTCGTTAAACTAAGCATGTTCGACCTGCAGCCTGCCACTCTCTGGCTCTTGGCTTTTTTAATGTTACAACTAAAAAGATGTAGAAGAAGTTTTGTTATTTATATGCATTAACTACTGCATGGTATATATTTTATAAGTGGCTCAAGAAAGAAAGAAAAGAAAAAATAACAACAACAAAACCTAGCAGGCCACAGGCTGGATATACCTGTATTAAACACTACACAAATATTAAGTAAATTGTTATTCATTCTACATTTATTTTCCCTACTCCTTCACTTTTAACTTAATAATAATAGCTAACACTTTTGTAACGTTAAAATCTATCAGGCCCCTTCTATACACACTTAATAAGCTTTAACTCCGGGCCGGAATGTGCCTTATATATTCAAACAAGTTCCAAGTGGGTCTCTTTACAAGTCACAAGCCACCTGGTAGGAAGACTCCAGGGAGCAGTAGCTGGGGAGCTGGGAGGAGGGGGCAGAGGGTGTCTCCCACAAGACCAGGGATAGACAGGCACACTGGATGTGGGTGGCGTGGCTTTGGACTCGCTGTGGACATCTAAGAAGGTTACAGTTCCTCAGCTACAAAGGAAGGGCCACAAAAAGTGGCCAGATGGTGATTGGGACCTTTCCACTGCAACAAGTCTGTTTACCAGCTGATCTATATATAACGCACCACGAAACCAAGCTTCAACCATGGCACGCTTCCAGAGGTCTCAGAAGCTTGTGGTGAACTCTTGGGGGGTGGGGGGTACATACAAGTAGATACTGCTGGCCAGGCTGCCACCTCCAGGCAGATTAGCTGCCTTAAGATGCAGGGAACAAAGAGCAGCCTATCTTTCCTTGTCCCCGTGCGTGTGTGTTTCAAAGGTAGACACCACTTCCTAAGTCAGAAAACATTAAGCCGGGGGAGGGCGGGAAGGAGGGCAGCATGAGGAGGGGCTCCTGGCAGTGTGCTCACGCGCAATCCCAGGGCTACTCTTCAATCTGTGAGCAGAACATGTAAGCCGGGTGTGCTCTTCTATTATTATAATGTACTTCCATAAAAGGTATATTAATGTAATGTTCTTGATCTTGTTTGTGTCAGGGAAGTGAAGCCCAAACGTCCGCGAAATAAATCATACCACTTTCGTATGGTGAAAGCCCCTGCAGCTCTTATAATGAGATCAGATACAGGAACTGACAGGGGAAGATGCCACGACAGGCGTTAGGCGAGAGAGGAAGCCACCGAGCAGAGAGGACAGTCTACCTGAGAAGAACAATGAACCGTGTCCAGAGCTTTGGCCACTGTAACCTGCGATTTTCTGGGGCCCTTCAAACACAGACAGTAGAGATGGGGTGTGTGAATGTATGAGAAAAATCAACCGCAGAATCATACTGAGTAGTTAACAATGGAGTAAGACACACTTACCGTTTCTGTGCCATACAGTTCTATGCGTGTTTTCTACTTAATGTTCATAATGAGCTAGTATGACCTTAGTGATGGGCAAATACTAACAACAACTACAGCCATCACAAAGACAGAGCTTATTTAGAAAAAAAACCAAAACAATAGGCTGTCTTTTTCAGTGCTGTAGAGGTCTAGATCTGGGTGGAGAATGAGGATTGACTGGTATAACCTTTATCTTCTGATTGGGGAATTCTATTATTCTTCTGGAATGCCTGAAGTCGTAATGCAGCTCAAAAGCAACACTTGAAACAAACGTACCTGTAAAATCTTGGAGTAGCTGATCACAATGACCAGTCCGGGCACTAGGAAATTCAGAATAACAAAAGACACATCCCAGGTGATCTCCCCAGCGAGGTTGGGCCAGACCAGTGTGCAAATTGGAATTTCCTAGTTGCAGAAGGAAAAAGAACATTACTTAATGCCTGCGTCTTTGACCTTTGGCTCAGTCCCATTTGAGGGTCACCAGTTACTGCTCACTGCTGTGTTGCACAAATGGCATGATGGTAAATCCCAGAATTCCCCCCATCTTGCCCGCTGCAGCCCTTTACAAAGCTCTTGCCTCTAAGCCTCAGAGGAGCCATAACTATTATTCCCATTCTTCAGGGCAGGAACTAAGTCTCAAGGTCACAGGCTAGTAAAAACTAGTGGCAGTTCTCAGGGGTGGCCTTTCCACTTCCCCAGTTGAGAAGCAAAGAGTTCAGGCCTTCTCTTCTAAGCCCTTCTTTTTTCTTTCTTTCTTTTTCTTTTTTTCTTTCTTTTTTTTGAGAAAGAGAAAACTGACCCCAGAAAAAGTTTCATAGATGGAAGTGATATGCTATTATGCTATGCACATAAGCATACGGAATGAGGATCAAGGTTTCGGTCCACTGCTGAAGGCATCAGGGTCTACCCAGATATTAAGCATTTATCTGGAAAACATTCAAGTATCTAAAGCCAGTGTCAGGGGCGGTGGCACACATATACATTCCCAGCTACCTGGGAGGCTGAGGCAGGAGGATCACCTGAGCCCAGGAGTTTAGAACCAGCTTCGGCAATAAGGTGAGATCTTATCTCAAAACGAAAAGAAGAGATCCAAACAGCAACAAATCCAAATCAAGTCCATCCGGCTGCGCCACGGAAACCGGTGACGCTTGAAGAAGATGGCCCAGTGCCAGGCATGAGCCCTCTGACCGAGCACGTTCTCTTCCCAGAGGACACACTAGAACCCCAAAGCAAGATCAACCACAACTCTCTAGATGAAAAACTACCAGAGCCTGGGAAAAGAACATGAAGACTTACAATCTTTTTGCCATTACTATGTTGTATTAATTTAAATATTTACCACTAACTACAGAATCTGCAACAAATGAAAGCCTTACTAGACAGTTACCAACCAAGAGCTATAGAGACAGTTTCTTCTGACGGATAAGTATGTCAATGAAAATAGAAATCTCTCTCTCTCTCTGTCTCTCTCTCTCTCTCTTGATTTTTATTTTTAATTCTTTGAGACAGGGTCTCATTCTGAGGTCCAGGCTGGTCCTGAACTCATACATAGCTCAGGCTGGCCTCCTCTCTTAGCCTCCTGAGTGCTGGAATTACAGATATGTGCTACTGTGTCTGGCTTAGCCATACATATATAATCTCCACACACAAACTTCCTGTGCCCACTTGTCTATAAGAACAAAGTTACTTGGAAAAGATGCTGCCCTCAATCTTTCTAGATGCCTAAATTAGATTTTCAAGAGCAAATTCTAGGCCTGTTCACTGTTCAATGTGGCTAGGAGAGGAAGGATCACCCAACAATTCAAAGCAGACCAGGAGAAGATCAGCCATCCTGGAGCAACATTGGAAGTGGAGAGAAAAAAAAAACAAAAAACAAAACAAAACAAAACAAACAACACCACCACCAACAACAAAACAGCAGCCCAGGAAGCCGCCTCAGGCCAATTGCGAACAGCTGGGAGCTGCGAGCAATCTGCAGACAGAGGAAAGCTGGTGTGGAGTCCGGAACCTCTGACAGAGTTCGGAGATGAAGGTGATCCCCCAAAACCGAAAGAAGGGGACAGGAAGGTCAAAAATCCTGAAGACATATCAGAAAGGGAGAAAAACAGCAGCTGACTGAGTGCAGCCCTGAGCTGCCAACACCCACAGACCGCACAGACGGAGGGAAGCATGGAGACTGGAAGCTCAGATTAAGGTAAGCACCGATCCGGGACAAGCGGGAATTGACAGACACTGGTAACCCTAGCCTCCAAAAACAAACCTGTGGGTAGTTGTTGTGGTTAGGCTCCGGAGTGTCCCCCAAAAGTCTCATGTATTTTAGTGGAACCATGTGATGTTGGTGGATTGGGGTCTGGTCTGGAGGGGTGGATTGCAGTTAAATTAGGATTAACGGTGTTTAGTGGCCACACCTGGATGCAGGAGGGGCTGGTTACTGGGTGGAGACCTGAAAGGATACATAAGCTGCACCTGCCTTCCTGGGGGACTGGGACTAGTCTCAACTAGCCTCAGCTGCCTTCCTATTTGGCCGGGGAAGCTGCCTCCACCTCTGCCTCTGTCCTGTACTCTGATTGCTGCCAGCCACCCCAGAATGGACTGTGAGCTAAAATAAACCTTTCCTTTCCTGAGTTTGTGGGTGTCGGGTATCGAGTCACAGCAACGAAAAAGTAACTAAGACAGGAGTGAATACTACAAACACACTGTGAGTTTCCTCTACAAAAGGTCTCCTGGAGCCTGAATCAGAAGCAGCACTTGGAAGCCCTAACAGACAATGAGCCATGTTAAGCAGGAGCCATATTTTTAAAAAAGAGCCTGAGACTGAACTTATTAGAGTAAAAGAAAGCTCAGAAGAGTATATTGGGGTTTTGGGGGTCAGTCTTAAACTGTGCCTAGGAAAAAACTGGCACAAGAGACACTTGTAGAGAGGAGAGAAAGGCCACAGATCTCCTGAGTTGCTGGGTGTAGTGGGAGCACCTCTGAGGGAGGAGAGCCCTGCTATAGGGGGAGAAAAGCCAGAACAGATGGGAGAGCTTTGCTGAGGGTGCTGGGGGTCATCATGACATCTCAGAGGCCATCAGGCTGGCAGTTCCTCCCTCACTGCCTACTCCCAGCATAGAATTAGGAGGAATTTAGGCTCCCCACACATACCCCCATACTCATTCAAAGAAACCACTCAGTTACGCCTTTCAAGTGAAGTCCCTCAACAACAGTAACATGGGAAGAAGATAGGGCAACAGGACACCTACAGACATGCTTGAGACCCTAGAAACTAATGTCATAGGCCGTGAAATAATGGAATGCATAGGGAAAGAAGTCAAAAAGCAAATAAATGAGTTGAACAACCATTGCCAATAAGACATCCTCAAAGAAATGCAAGCATTGATCAGTGGGCTTAAAGAGGAGCTTACTAAACAGTTGTCCTAATGGAGACAAAGTTTACTGAGCATATAGAAGCCACAAATAAAAAGTTGGCTGAAGTAAACAAGAAAATGCAAGATATGAAAGAACATTTTAATAGAGAAGTTGAAATTTCAGAAATCTAGCTGAAATTTGGGATATGAAAAACTCATTTGAAAGCAGGGGAAGTTGACTTGAACATTGTGAGGACAGAATTTCAGACCTTGAATAAGGTCGAGGAAATAAATGCTATAATTAGGCACGATGGCAAAATTAGAAATGAACAAAGTAGCTGGATACAGCAGCTAATGGATGATTCAAAGAGAATCAATCTCAAAATGATAGGTGTGGAGACAGAGCAGAAGATAGTACCAAAGGTATAAAAAATTTATTCACTAAAATCATTCAAGAAAATGTCCCAAATCTAGAAAAAGACATGAATTTTCTGGTACTAAGAACTTATAGAACACCAAATAACCTCAACCAACAAGAATCACCACAACATATCATAATCAAAATCAAAAACATATCAAAATCAGAAATACACCATAAGAGAAAATACTAAAAGCAGAAAGAGAAAAGCAGGCATTATTCTCCCAAGACAAACTCATTTGAATCACTGCAGATTTCTCAGTGCAAACTTTAAAGGTCAGGAGAACCTGGAACAAAAATATTTCAAGCTTGAAAAGACAGCAAGTTGTTGTATCCAGCAAAATTATCTCTGAAAATTGAAGGAGAGGTAAAAATTTTTCATGACCAAGAATCCCTAAAGAAATTTGCAACTACTAGCCCAGCATTGTAGAAAATACTTGAAGGAATATTTGAGAGAAACAGAGACAAGCAGCACCAAAAAACATGGAGGAAAGGAAATATTTAAAGAGAAAGTATAACAAAAAAATACAGTAGTGTTGGAGTCATTTGATTGATATACTTCTAAAACAGTACCAACTGTTTCATAAAATCAGTGAAATTTCCCTACATACTTATTATTTGTAATAGTACATTGGTTTGCAAAACATGATAGTTATTCAACATGAGCAATTGGTATAAACTCTTTAAAAATATGTGTGCATGAAGTTATGGATGGAGAGCTAGATAAAATGATAAACCAAATTTTGCAAAATGTTAGTGATGAGTAAAATGTGAGTGAATAATTTATGAAAGTTAAAAAATTCTGAAAAAACTAAGTATGCCATCATATTGATTAAGTGTGATATACTTATGTGATATAAAGTTCATTTAATGTAGCAGTTCAATATACACTGAAGTTTGTTTATTGTAGCAATTCATTTATTCAGTCTTTGATGTAATTTATCCTAAGAAAACTGATTGATGTAATGATAACCTGAACGTCTTTTGAATGTACAAATATTTACCTCTCAGTACTCAGCTAAGGCATTTCAAATTTAACTTCTCTCTTTACCTTTCTCACATTTTCTATCCTTATGAATTATATTGTTATTTTTCATTTCTAATGTGGACCGGCGGGTGAGGCCAAGTCAGAGAATCTCAACAAAGATATAGTAAGATATAGCAAAAAAAGAACTTGTGGCAAATTGTCCCGATAAAGGGCTGTGCTGGACTCAGAGAAGAGGCATCAAGATTTGGCCACTGCAGCCCATTCTGGGAGTGGGAAGCTGAGCTATAGAGGGGTGGTTTGAGTGGAGAAGTGAGTCCGGCACAGGAGATTAAATATGTTAAATATCTCATGGCCTCTCTGATTTGGGATACTCAGAATACAGGCATTCTATAGAACCAAGTAGGTGTGATAGTGGGAGTTAGGGGTGTTGGGGAGGATGGGGGAGGGCCAAAAATGGGGAAGGGGTTGCAAAGTTGATGTGATATATATGTGCACAAAATTCTCAAGTCATTGTAAACATTATGTATCACATATATATATATATATATATATATATATATATATATATATATATTAATAAAAATGGTGGGGAAAAAGAGCATAGTCTAGTAAAAAGACTACCCTAGTGCCAGGCATTGAGGTGTGCACCTGTAATCTCAGGACGCCAAGGAAGGATAATTGCAAGTTCAAGGCCAGTCTGAGAACTTTAGCAAGACCTTGTCTAAAGTAAAATTTTTAAAGAATGGGGATGTAACTGAGCACTCTCAATCCCCAGTACCACACACAACAACGGGCCACATCACTGATTAGGTGGACCCGCCACCTGCAGCAATGGCATGGCAGGAGTCCTTCATCATCCGTCTGGCCAATATTTATTGATTGCTGTGTGTGCCTTCAGAAGGCCAAGCAAAAAGTTTCCAACATTTGCCAACACGCATCATAGTTGGGTGGTTAAGCTTAAAATGCAGTCAACTGGTCACTCGTTCTCCTACTCAGTATTAGCAGAAAATAGCAATATCTAATGTTTAAGCATTTACTACGCATATATCAGAAAATATTTTGTGTATCATATCATTTAATGCTCACAACAACCTGATCAAAACGCACATGATTGCTTCTCCCAGTTCACAGAGGAGGGCACTAAGGCTTAGAACACCTTCTAGAATTACAGCCTAAAACACTAAAGGTGTAGTTTTGGTCACAATATTTTCCCCAAGGAGCTGTGCCATTACAAGTCACATCTGGATACTGCAAGGAAAACACTTATAAAGCCAGCTAAGTGGACAAGAATGTTTTGACCACACATCCCTCGTGAAAGGGGAGAGGACAGTGTTGCTTCCGCTTCCTCTTTGTTGAATGGGGGGGACGTGGACCAAACATTTGCTCTCTACCTTCACCGCCCACACATGATGGCAGTTGGCTTATTACATTTTTCTACACTTTGCTATTTGGAAAGAGACTTCAGTCTCCTGAGGATCTTATAAGTGAGCAAGGTTGCCATGGTCTTTACACAACCGATGCAGCTTCCACGTGTGCCCAGACCTCTGCCCACCACAGATCCCTCCTTCCAGTGCACTGGTGAGCACAGGTGTGGGAAGATGCCTGAAGTACTCACCAGAGGAAAGGGATTCCAGCCCTACCGTGACTGGGTCTCTAATTTCTATACTTGAAATAAAACCTCAGAGCCAATTGTTAAGAGCTCCTTTAAGATTGCAGACTTTCCTAAAAGCCTCCTCCAGATATCTGCCAAAAATCTCTTCAGATTTAACAAGATTCTGTAGCAAAAATACGTAAGGATAGACTTGAGCAAGGCGTACTCCCTGCAGTAGGCTAAAAGCAGATCCTTAAGCCATATGCCCGTGTGGAACTTGTTTGCACCAAGATGCAGTTGCTTGTACCCACCCTAACAAAAATACACAAATAAATAAAGCTTACAGATTATGAGAGGACGATCTCCTATGTATCGCATGCTCCTGATAATAAGAACTATCACAAAGATTCTGCCAGAACCACAAACTTGTACAAAAGCCATCACTATCTTACACACACACACACAAACATTTGAGAGGATAGTGGCCCAACAACTGCCTGTCCAGTCTTGCATAGATGCTGCTGTTGCTATGGCTTCTTGTAACCAAGGATAATTATTTCAAAATAACTTACGTAATCTTATTCATTTAGTCTTTTTGCTTATAAAAATTTCCCTTTGCCCCGACCTCCTCCTTGAATAGTTTACTACAGTACACATGTTCTCGTTGCAGAGTCCATTTCCAAAAACATTCATTCTGTGGGGAATAACAATTTATTATTTGGAGTACACCTGTGTGATTCTAGCATGTCAATGCTGTGTGTATGTGAAGGAATATTTATAACCTTTGCATGCATGCACACACACAGCACAAGACTGAAAGTTTTCGCTCTAGAAGCTAAAGTCATATGCTTATAAGTGGGATTCTAACTTAGTATTCTTTCAGCTTACCTGAATTTTACAACTTTCCACGATGTGCCTATTTTTCAATAAGAGAATAGAAGGGTGATAAACATTTGCTTTTAGGAAAAATGATTGGTCGTGTAACTCAAAACACCGTGCTAAAATAGTGGAGCATACCCAACCAGCTACTTTCAACACCGAGAAGGTACCTGCCCTAGGAAGCTTTCCAGTTCCATTAGGGATGACTTTCACCTTTTGATTTGTACTCCTCCTCCAGGCAGGAAGTGTGATAAGAAAGTAAGATAAGAACTCTACACACCCTTCCTTCATGTGCTGGCCAACGTGATGGATTTATATACCCTCTGAATGGTGTTATATGGCTTTGGTGATTAAATGCAGCGTTCGTGTTCATGAGCAAACAAAACACCGAGCCCATTGTCCACAGTCAGAGTGCTGAGTTGGGGCCATAATTTTCTCTCTGTGGGAAAATCTATCTGGCAAGTGATTTTGATTCTAGCTGTTCTCCTGAAGCCTCTGACTTGCAGAGGAGTTGGGTAGTACCTCGAGTCTGGAAATCTGGGAGTATAAGTGCACATTGGAGATGTTTTCCTAATTTTTAAGAGGTAAACTTTAAAAATAAAAGTGCTAGGCATGCCTGCTTACTGAGCTTCCAGAGTAGAACTGGCATAGGAAGAATTTCTATAATGTATGGCCTCAATCGTTGTTGACTCCAAGCACGTGGCTGATGAGGCACTGCAAGTCCAGCGAGGGTGAGCAAGGCTCCGGCCTTGCCCCCCCGGGAAGCCAGGATGCCGCCAGGGAGGGAGAGAAGCACCAGGAAGCCTCTTCACAGACAGGGATGTGGAGGTGCCAGAGAGCCTTAGAGGCCCTCAGAGGCCAGGATGCTCTGGAAAGCTGCACCCGGAGTAAAGAAGCACCTCAGCTGCAGTGGAGCATCGACCAAGGGACAGGAGACAGCCTCAGGTATTGAGAACCCAAGGGACAAAAGCAGAGGTCAGGTCCGGCGAAGGTCTGCATATATAACTTGCATTTGCTGATGCATTCTGCCCCCTCCCAGCTTCCGCTTCTCCCTGGGCAGCTCATCCATTCCAAGCCCTCCTTTTGTGGAAGATGCTCCAATCTGCTCTTTTCTGCCCTGTGCTCTCCCCACCCCGAGATGCACCCCACTGCCATGAGGACATGTGTACAGCAGACTTGGTAAGCTTAGAATAAACCACCCCCAAAATGGTTCTTCCTCCTGTACTCACCAAATCAGAGCACAGGGTCACCGTTCTCCGTGTTTCCAGAAACCTGTGGACTGGCTTCTGTCTTTCTCCTTGCCCACTACAGGGAATCGAGGTTCTCCTTAATGTCTACCCATTTCTCTCATCTTCACCAGCCACTTCATTCAGGTGGCCATCTCCTTACCAGGAGAGCTCATCCCTCACGCCATCACGGACCTGGCTCATGACCAGTTGGTGCTCCCTCGCCACCACCCAGCCTACTTCCTTTGCCCGAAGGTCCCTCCCAACATCACATCCTCGTGTTGCTTGCTTCCTCTCATCTCCACTTCCAGTGGAGTCACAGCAGCCTTCGTGGAGTCGCAACGCCCAGAAGAATCCCTTCCACAGCTGTCCGAGTCTGTGTACAGTAACCACCAGTCTTCAGTCAGGAACCACCACCCTTCCCCCCGCAGGGCACTACCGAGGGCCAGGGCAGGAAAGACAGCCGTCTTATGCAAGACCTCATCCCAGCATCTAGAATTATGCCTGGCACATTTTAGATGCTCAGTCCAAAATGGCCCAAGAAGAGATTCCTTAAGAAGACTCTCATGAGAGTGGGGACATCCACCAGTAGCCACTGTCCAAGTGCTGATGAAGTGTGGAGAACGCAGGCAGAAATATTTGCAAATTCCACCTGCTTCCAGCTGTTGTCCAACAAACTTCTCTAACGATTCTTCCTGCGGTGCCCTGGAGAGGCCTTTGAAAAATTATTTTTCTTGCCCCATCTCTAAGGTTATTTTAAGGAATGAAGAAGCCTGGTTAGATATCTGATTCTGTATCAACTTTCCCACAGGGAGAGGGAAAAAGAAATTATCAACTCAAGAGATGAATTTTCTTGTTATATTTTAAAAGCATTCTCTAATATTTGTTAACAAAGGCAAGCAAACTGTGCATTTCTCCTTAGACAATCCACACTCTGTAGAGATGCAGATCACAGCACTGGCTTGGTATTAAATCAGGGATATAGAACTGAGTGACCAGGTGACCTGTGAAGGGTGATGTCACAAGAGATGCTAGCCAGAGGAAACACTTAAGAGCCAGACTACCTTCTGGAACCATCCTTTAGGCTGCTGTGACTGAGAATTTCCTCTTTCAGAAAATATAAGAACACCTACTTGGGGGGTACCTGTGGACTACAGACTCGTCCGGGATCTGGGACCATCTGCATGCCCAGAAGGTGCATTTATGTGGCCTGTGGTGAGGTTAAGAGGGGAAGGTTGCTAAGTAAATGTTTGTGCAATGAGCGAACAGCGCATTCTGCCCAAGGTTGATGTCTTCTCCGGCTGCCAGTGTGGGTCACCACTCAGGCAGGGCCACGGCACACACAGACAGGCATCCGGTTGGAACAGGCAGAGGTGACCTGGCCAAGATGTTAGTGTTGCTAAGATGTATCCACCCTCCTAAAACAGCAGCCTATTATTTTATAGCAATTGGAAGAGTTACACTGTTTGAAGAATGGTTACAATGTTTACACACAAAGATAAGGAAAACTAACAATAGGCAGCCATTCTTGAGCACTTACCTGTCTACGTGCAAGGTTGCCTGAACACGGGTGCCCGTGGCAGGCCTATAAGGCTGATACTTTCCTCATGCTCATTTTGCAAAGAAAGTAACATAGAGCGAGGTGGACCAGCTCGTCGTCCGTCACAGGTCCTAATTTGTCCAGAGATGAGCTCAGCACATTCGACTCCCAAGCCCACATTCCAAAATAAAATGTCTAGGATTTCTAACATGTCTATTATCTTAGCCTTCAATGAAGTCTAGAATCTGGTCACCATGGAAAGGTAGGCACAGATGGCCAATCAGACAAAGGTCATTGTGTTCCTGTTTCAGTAGTTTCTCGGGTGATCAGAAAGTTCCAAGGAGCATTACTTCCCCGGCTAGGGCTCCTTGAGGGCAAGGATCTCATATGTACTTGGGATGAGTTGGGTCTCTTAGCATGTGGTTTGGGGAGAAAATCTTCCACCCAATACCACCATATTTAATGTCCAACTTGGGAAGGACAGGCAGGATCTACCAGCCAAGAGCTGTTAGCATGCAGACTAAGAAAACAAAGCTTTGCTGATTTTAAATGTGAGACTTAGCTCAGTCTAGTCCAAATCTTTGTTCCCTTCTTTTTAAGGACCACACTGCTCCCTCTCTTCTCTTCCCCTATCTTTCACTCTTTCTAACTTATTTGTTCAACTGCCAAGCCTATAAAGTGGGATGTTTCCTAGACACCCAGACAACCACCCTTGAGTCTAGGGAAATTTTCTGTTTGCTGGTTTCCTTGGAACAAATACAAAAAATACAGAATTGAGATTCTCCCTGCCCCGTATCTAAGATCTAAGATCCCTGAAACCACAGACAGTACTGAACTCTTAGAAGGTGTGATTGAAACATGTGATGAATGCTTAAATTCTAAAAAAAATTATTATAGTAAAAGATACATTGTCATTAATCCCCCCCAAAGACACACCTTCACGTCAACACACTCATCTCATCGTTCCTGACACTGCCTGAAGCATATTTTTAGCTGTGTTACCGTGACTGCCTTGGGGTCCTGAATCAAATCAGAATGTTTACCTTTTCATTTTCCTGGGTCCTGAGGATTGGGCTGAAGACCTCCATACTGAGTTATATCCCAGCCCATTTCTCATTTTTATTTTTCCTTTGAGACAGGATCTCACTACGTTGCTTCATTGCTCCGGCCAGGCTTAAACCTGCGCTCTTCCTGCCCAACCACTTGAGTGCTGGGATCACAGCCTTGTGCCACCAGACCCAGAAAAATGTTTACTTTTTATTATCAATCTGACTTTGGAAAAGAACCAGAAGTCACCTGGTGCCAGACCCTGGTGATTAATGTGGGTAAGGACACATTTTTTCTATAAGCCTGCCTTTCTATTGGGTGGAACTCAGCAGCAGCACTCACTGCATTTTTTTTTAAGAAATAAAGACACAAAAAAGGACTTCTAGAACTGCTTCAGGAAATGGCGAGAACGATGCACTATGTGTTTGAAGCAAGGGGGACTATGGTGCATGGGATTAGTAGCAACATGCACTTTAGTGCAATAAACGTCTTGTATTTCACACCGTCACACATACTGTTTTCCCCTCATGCACTTCCTGTAATAAAGATTTATTTATAAATCACAGTAAGAGATTAATAACACACTAATAATAAAATAGAACAATTACCACAACATACTATAGTGAAAGTCATTTAAAACATAAAAAAAAAAAACTATCTGGACCTCGGTGAGCCATGTGCAACTGAAACTTCTGGTAATTAGCACTGCAGAAAGTAGAACCTAAGCAGGAACTGCTGCACACGGTAGCTCAGACAGAAAATAACTTGGCGAAAGAGGGAACGAGAGAATGAGAGAGAGGGGGATGGCAGGCAGGGAGGGGACAAGATGAAGAAGACAGAGTGCCAGAGGGAACTGTCCCCTTATTTTTCCATCACAAGCTTCCCCATCCTGTCTCTATCAATTTTGGCAGGTAAGGCTCCTGCAGGTAGCTGACCTGGCCCCCAGCTTGTGAAGCATGGTTCCAGTCCCTTTGTTCCCAGTGGCTTTGCCCAAATCCTTCTCTAAAAGCCCTTAAAATCAAGAAGGTAATTATTAAATTACTATTAAAACAAGAACTCTGTGTGCCTAGAAGCAACCCACACTACGACTCTGGCCATTCCAGAAAAGCTGCAGAGGGCTCCAGTCATTCGCCACCAACGGCAGAACACAAGCATCCAAGACCTGGGAGACCGGCTGTCCTTGCAAAGCTCTTCCTGCTCAAGCATGGGCTATACTGGCACAGAGTTTTAGTCTGAGTTTTGGCTAGGAGAAAAAAAGTTTTCTTTGTTGAGAGTTATTTGCCACCAGGATAGTACCCGAAACAGCTGTAAAAGGGAGGGTTCAAAATCCACATCTGAAAAGCTAAGGCAGCCTTAAGATACACACCATCAATTCTTTAATTCCTGTACCTCATTATTTTTCTCTCCTAAGAAGAAAAATCCATCAGGTTCTGTGAAAAATACAGCAAAACTATAGTAGCAAAAGAATAGCTTAAAAAACAAGCCGATGGCAAACTTTAAAACAAACCCAACCCCTAGCCAAGCCCACTGGTGCGAAGTTAGGCCTGGATTTCCACTTACTGTTGAGGTATCTACAAGCATCTTGTCTGGGGCCCACCTTGACACTCAGGTACATCTGGGCTGAGGATAGCCTGTGCGCTAAGCTAGCTTCCTTGCTCTCCCCAGGCCAGCAATATGCCCAGGCTCAGCAATCCCAGCTCTCCTGACTCACCTGAAGGAACAAGGCCACAGGCTTGGATATTCTTTAAACAAGTAGCTCTGGCCTGATCAACTTCCTGCTTGTTAGCCATTTAAACTCATAGTCAAACAAGCCCTTCCAAAGTAATATATTCCATAAACGAAACAAACTACTAGGCTTTATTTAAGTTTGAGAGAGACAAGAAAGAACAGCGTTTGTCCAGGAAGCAATCTCCAATCATCCTACCTCGGAAAATAAAAGACCCGCGTGTGGGGGCTGGAGGCCTGAATGGCTCAGCCAGCCGTTAAAGCGCTTGCCCAGCAAGTCAAGACCTGAGTACCAGAGCTGGGCTGAGGCAGGAGGATTGCCGTGAGTCCAAGGCCAGCCTGGGCTCAAAAAATTAGATGAAGAGCCTCTTGACGCTTGAACACCGCGCTTGAGGAGCGCGTGGCTACGAGGACAGACCTAGGCTCGGAATTCCGGACTGGGACACCACTGGGGATCTCTGTCCGAGAATCTTTTTAGATGACAAACCTCCTCCACGGTCCTAGTGACCACTGTGGGCCCGCTCTCCACACCGAAGCTCCTCTGCCCAGTCCCTGGAGTCTGCGTGACAGCTCTGGCGCCCAGGATCCTCTAAAGTCCCCATCCTGAACGCCCAGGGCAAAACTCTCCCCTACAATCTTGCAGTTGTCAAACTGGAGGGCCCCGCAGAGGAAGTCCCAAGCCCTGCAGGGACAACACGGGGTCTGGATCCCTGGATCTCCAGCCCCCCTTCTTCCCGGCCACCCGGGAGCGCCTAACCCTTCCCGGCACCCATCTAGCTCCATCTCGATCTGAGGGCGAAACAGGACCGCCAAGTTACTCCTCTGCGCGCCTCGTCGGTCGGGTGGGTGTGATCGCAGCAGTAGGACAGCGCGGCGGGAAAGTAGAGCTCACACCTGCGGGGAGCCCTGGGGGACGCGCGGAGGTCGGCCTGGCCCCGGAGCTCCCGGGGATCACCGCGCAGCAGATCGTGCATTCTACGGGAAACGGGGAAACTCCACTTACTGCGTTGGGGAGGGCGTTTGGCCACGAGGCGGCAGGCGGTTGAGACCTAGGAAGCGAGGCTGACCGAGCTCGGGCGCGGGATCTGAGCCCGCGCCGCCGCCGATCGCGGCCACCCGGCTCGCAGCCCCGGCCCGGCCGCTGAGCCCGCGCGCCCGCTCACCTGCTCGGCGCCGGCCAGCCGCTGCGGGACCACCTGGAAGAAGACGCACAGCGGCAGCGTGGCGAGCGCCGCGTAGCCCCAGATGCCCGCCAGCAGCGCGGCCTGAACCCGCGGCCCCGAGCAGTGCGCGCCCCGCCGCAGGCGCACGATGCACACCGCGCGCTCCAGGCTGAGCGCGGCCAGCGTGAGGATGGTGACGCTGCCGCTCAGGGTCATCACGTAGAAGAGCAGGTGGCACAGGACGCTGCCCAGCAGCCAGGCCCCGGTCCAGCGCACCGCCAGCACCAGCGGGATGGCGCTGATGAAGAGCAGGTCCGCGCAGAAGAGGTTGAGCACCAGGCTGGCGGCGGCGCCGCGGCGCCCACGGCGTGCCACCAGCCCCAGGGCGCACGCGTTGCCCAGCAGCGACACCGCGAAGATGAGCGCCAGCGCGACGGTCTCCACGGATCTCTGCACCAGCCGGTGGTCCCCCCCGACTTCAGAGAAGAAGGGGAAGCGGGTGCGGTTGGCTGGCTCCGGGCCGCGCGGGGGGCTCGTGCGCGCCACCTGCGCCCAGTCGGGGGACATGCCGGGCGCCCGGCCGCCCGCTCCGCTCTGCCGGCGCGCTCATCTGGGGAGCGACCGCGCGCCAAGGCGGGGAAAGAGGAGGGAGGAGGTTGCGACACCTCCCCGCGGGCGCCCGCCGGAGGGGGCGGCGGCCCCCGGGCGCAGGGCGCCTCGTCTGGGACGCCCAGAAATGAGGAAGCGTCAGGTAGCGCCCGCGGCGGCGGCGCTGCGCCTCGGAACGCCTACCCAGCGCGAGCGCCCGCCCAGAGCGTCCCGCCGCCCCGGGGTCCTCCCGCGACAGGGGTGAGGGACGGCGGTCTCCGCTGGAGCTAAAATGGACTTAAGAGGGCCGGAGCGGAACTCGGAGGTTGCTGTGCAGACCTCACTCAAGACGCGCCACACGTGGGAGCTGACCCCAGAGCCACCTGGAGTGGCACAAATTTATCGAGAGGGGGATCTTTCTCTGTGTTTTGTCCTGATCTATTAACAGATGGATGAATCTCGCTTCTAGTGGATGACTCGCTCTTATTTGGTCTGTAAGACCAAAAGAGTAATACTGCCTCATTACATTATAACAAAGATCATCAGGAAGAGCTCAGGGCAACGTTCAGCACCAGTCGTTGATTGTTCCCGAGTATGGGCTACTATGATTTAAACGCATGTACGTGTTGCTCTCTGGACAATGATATGCAGTGTCTTTTTGTAGAAAGGATGCCCCCCCCCCCTCCGCCTCCAAATTCGAACATACTTGACATCCTAGAAAGAGATGTTCCCAGGCTGTCAGGACAAGCAAGTCATGGGCCTCGGGCACCCACCGCAAAGGGCACTGAACACACAGTCGTTTTTTAGAGGAGGGAACAGAATGGCCTGGGAAGAGGGACTTGTCTGCAGTGGCCCCGGTATAGGCTAACAGCTGTCACCCGCCCTGCCCCGTCACTGGACTGTGCTCCCACCACACCATTTTTGTCTAGTTTTCTGTTCTGGGAAATGTGGCAGAGACTGAAAACTGTTCTGGTGGCTCAAGACCCTTCGACAGCCTCCCCTCCCAGCACCCCCCAGGCTCCTGCCTGGGCCCCTCTTTCTTTGCTGTACTCCAGGTCCTCTCTTAGCTGCCTGTTGGCTCCCCGTTGTCTGTATTTGTGAAGGATTGGGTGTGCCACCCTGGGCTGCCGGCTGGAGAGGGTGCACACTTATGTGGCCACTGAGTTGATGATATAACTTCTCTCCTGAGTAGTAGATAGTGTGTTAGTGGGAGATTCTCAACTTGAAACTTGATTAGGAAGCTGCCGGTGGAGACCAGCTGGGGCCCCCCAGACCATACCCACGCTTCCAGGAATTGGAAGAGGTGCCTAAAAATAGCTGCGAGGAGAAGACACTGGAGGGAGATCCAGGAGGTTGGAGGTCACATGCTCTCCTCTTTTTTTTTTTTAATGCAAAGGATGTTCTGGAAGAGGCATCCTAGCGTGAATCTTCTTCTGAACTAAGAATAATCAGTAAGACCAAGAGAATGGAAGAGATTTTTAACTTCTTCAATATAAAGTTTCAAGTCGAAAATAAGTGTAAAAGGAAAGAATGTATTTCCCACCTAAATAAAAGATTATAAGAACCAAATCCAAGAGAAAGAGGAGGGTAAACCCATCACAGAAAGAAAGAGGCAAACACAACTCTGCCTCCTATAGATCATTTAACTGAGATGTTGTGAGTGAAGGTTTAACAGAGCAGAAGATTCCTCTGCCTGGAGCAAAAGGGAATTAACAGCTATACCACAACGAGGCTCGAGGAAGAAATCCTCCAAAGCTACGTCTCCGATGCTTCACCTGAACCTTTTGGATGAACAGCTGGAAGCGCTCCAATGCAGAAAAAAATAGAAGAGGAAATTGCTGAACAAGAACTCTGGAACTCCAGAAAAAGTGTCCATGAAATTCCTAACTTCTCAAGAAACGAAGACAGATACTTTGAAGAAGAACTGAGAACTTAGCCTTTAAAAAAATGACCTATCTGAAAAAACAACAAACGTTGAAAACGTAACCAAAGAGCTCCAGCAAGCCAAAGGTATCATCTACAAGTTGAACGTAGAGAACAGAAATTAAAAAGAAGCACTTAGGAAGCTAACGCAGAAACTTCACGAGGAAATGCGTTCCTCAAAGAAGGAATGAAACTGTGTTATGAATTAGAGATGGAAAAGATTCGTGGGCAGCTTGATGCCATCAAGAATGAACAGAGAATGGAGAAGACCCCACAGGTGAGAACAACAGAGCTCCGCAGTTGCCGAGGCAACCCTTGGCCTCTGTGGGAAGGGCATCAAGTACCTTTGATCACTTTTCTGTAGAATTTATTTAAACTTAGAAAAGACCTTTCAAATTTAGGCAAGTCACTGAGCCAAATCAATGTTTATCGTATTGTCTGTGTGAACTCAAATGAATGTCATAGGATGAAATGTTGGTGGACCAGAGTTTCCGTAACACGAAGATGTTAACCTCAGGGCTTCTGCTTTCTTTTTCTAATGAAGTTGTTGTAAAGCTCCAAGTGGAAATGAAGCTTCAGAAATCTTTTATATATGTATATTTCACTCAAAAACACATAGTGCTTGCTCAGAGCACTTATGAATACAAATTAGCCATCCTTTTGTGATCTTGTGAGCAATATGTCCCTGTCTCTTGAACATCCTCCCATCTGTGTTCATTATTGTAAATAACAAAATCTTGTTTATGAGTATAAAAAAAAGAAAGAAACTTGACTAGGTTCAAGGTTGAAAAACAGAACCAGTCTGTTTCCTGACCAGTAAAAAAAAAAAACCCTGAGATATAGACAAATGGGATTTTTGGTAACTGTCTGATTGGGGTAAAGGTATATTAGAGGGGCTTTTTTGAGAGAGACAGAAACACACACACACACACACACACAGAGAGAGAGAGAGAGAGAGAGAGAGAGAGAGAGAGAGAGAGAGAGAGAGATTCTTTTATCGCAAGCCAGTGTGACAGGAACAACCAGGTAGTGTGTCTGGCATTAGAAGACTTTCTCTGTCATTACCCCTGTCCTAGTCATGTTCTCATTGTTGGGATGTAACACCCAACACTCATGACTTAACAGAAGAAAGGTTTATTTTTAGCTCACGGTTTTAGCTCAGCCCTTGTACGGTCACTGGGCAATGATGGAGAGGCATGGCGGAGTGGCCTGGGAAGGACAGCTGCTCACGGCATTGCAACGGAAGCAGAGTGACAGACAAGAGAAAGCCGTGCAGGCCACACCCTTGGTGACCCATGCTCCCCAGTAGGCCCCACCTGATAACAGCACATGAAGTCCAAAGATCAATCCACTGGGTCAAATTAACCTCCACAATCCAGTCACCTTCCAAATGCATGATGCTTTTGGGAGGCATTTCAGAGCCAAACCAGAGGAGTGTCTGCCAATGGCAAAGGGCATGTGCAGAGACTCCTCCACCTTTCGTTCTTCCCTCACATGACCTTCATGATGCTCCCTGGTCAAATGAACTACCTGACAGGCTTTTTTTCAGATTTTTTTCCCGCATTTTATTGATATGTATATGTGCAAAATTTAAGGTTTACAATGGAATTGAGCCTTTTATGCACATATGTGTCTTGTCAAAGTGACAAGGGCTTTCCCACTCTCTTTCTGTCCCTCCCTCTTCCCCTACCCGACCCCCATGTTTCACTTTGTTTCTCGTTTTAAGTTCCGTAGGAGTTGTGCTCTGGGTCTCTCATATCAGAGAGACCATTCGATGTTTCTCCTTCTGCTTCTGACTCACTTCACTAAGCATGATGTTCTCAGGTTTCTTCCATTTGCCTGTAAAAGCCTCCACATTGTTGGACTTTATTGATGCATAGTATTCCATTGTGTATAATTACCACAATTTGTGTATCCACTGGTCTGTTGACGGGTATTTTGGTGACTTGCATATTTTAGCTATTGTTAGTTGTGCTGCTATGAACGTGGGTATACAAATATCTCTGTTGTGTGTTGTTTTGACTTCTTTTAGATATATTCCCCAGAGGGGTGTCGCCGGATCCAAGGGGATATTTATTTCTAGTCTTTTGAGAGATCTACATACTGCTTTCCAAAGGGGTTGTACAAATTTGCATTCCCACCAGCAATGCAAGAGGGTTCCTTTCTCCCTGCATCCACACCAGCACTGATTGCTATTTGACTTGTTGATGTAGGCCATTCTCTCTGGAGTGAGATGGTATCTTAGCGTTGTTTTGATTTGCATTTCTCTTATGGCTAGAGATGTTGAACAGCTTTTCATGTATCTATTGGCCTTTTGCATTTCTTCATGAGTGAACTATCTCTTCATTTCATTTTCCCACTTTTCAATAGGATCTTTTATTTTGGTAGGCTTACTTTTCTTCAGTTTCTTGTATATTCAACTTATAAGCTTCTTATCTGAGATGTTGATGGTAAATATTTTTCCCACTCTGTTGGTTCTCTTTTTACAATGTTAATAATTTCCTTTGCTGTGCAGAAACTTTTTAATTTGACAAGATCCCATTTGTTGATAATGGGGATAATTTCTTTTGCTCTTGGTATCTCGTCAAGAAAGTCTCTGTCTATCCCTATGTCTTTTAGAAATTTGCCTGATTTGTCTTCTAGAAGGTTTAGTGTTTCATTTAATGTCTAGGTTCACTTTGATCCACTTTGATTTGATTTTGGTGCATGGTGAGTGGTGTGTGACTAGATTCATTCTTCTGCATGTGGATGTCCAGTTTTCCCAGCACCATTTGTTGAACAGGCTGTCCTTTTTCCGTTGTGTGCATTTGGTCCCTTTGCCCGACAGGCTTTTTAAAGTGGCTACATCCAAATGACTTAATACGCCTTTACGTCCTAACAGCTTATATGAGAAATAATGCACAAAAATTGGAAGAAAATTATTGGTTTGTTTTTAAATAACTACTATGAGTTCCTGATGGACTGGATGCATCTGCTGGGTCCCACATAGCTTGTCAAAACTGGGAGTCAGATTGGCACCACTGTACTTCCCTCTTGCTCTCTAATGATTTTGTGTGCTGCCTGCTCTTTGTCACAATACCCCGAACAACCCAGTCTAAAAATACGATTCCATGTGTCTAGTGTTGGAATTGAGTTACCTTGGTCTAGTAGCCTGTGTGAAATTCAAAAGATGCTAAGTAGCACTATGCCCTTGGGCACCCGAAGCCAGGAGGTCCCAGCAATTGAGAACTTAGGCTTAGAAACTGGTCTGTTGGGGTCAGAATTTTGGTGCTACAATTGACTGTGATTTGGGACAACTGAGTGCCTCAGTCTTCCCACATATGAAAAGTGGGCGATCATAGTACTACCCTGCAGGTTTGGGAGTGGATTGAGTGTCCGCTTGAGTGGACACTGTGAGCCCAGCTCTGTGATCGATATGAGAACACACGTAAGTACTGACCACAGCCTCAATTTGCTACCCCGGAATGGAAGTTAAGTTACCCTGGTTTGGACTTAATAAGCCCAAAAGTTGCTTTCCTTTATGTTCTTACGCAACTGTAGGCATGGCACTGATTCAAGACAGTCTAACTCCAGGGTCTGTGCTCTTGCCCACAGAGCGGCACTGCCTAACTCATCTATTTTCTGATACTAGTTTTTTAAAAAATGAGGCTGGGAACTTTATAAAGAAAAGGGTAGGGGGGTGTTGCTCAATTTTGGAGGCTGATACTCCAGAATCGGGCAGCCTTATCACTTCTGCATGGGCCAAGGGCCTCCTGGTGGATGGCATCCTGGGACAGAGACCATGCAGATGAGATCACGTGGCACAGGCAGCCTGAGACATTCAGGGGCCAGGTTCACTGTCTGTGTGACTCGTTCTCTTGGGAACCATCCCAGGCCCCACAAGGGCTACAGGAATAGCTTTCCAGGGCAGTGTCCCAGTGACCTCATGACCTCCTGCTATAGCGTTATTAAAAGTTCCACCTTCAAAACACCACACTGGAGACAGGCTTCCAACACGTAAGGCTTTGAGGACACTCAAACCATAGCCCTGAGGGACATTTTGTAGTGCCTGGAGCCGTCTGGGGTTGTCTCAGTGCGAAGGCTTCTACTGGCTGGCGTCCAGTGCGTGGAGGCCAGGGATGTAGCTGAGCCTCCTGCCATGCCCTGTCTAGCACTGCCACCACAACGAATTGTCTAGAGCCTGTAAACGCCTGCTCAGCTACTTGGGAGGCTGAGGCAGGAGGATCGCCAGTTAGAGGACGGCGTGGAAAACATAACATTTCTTATTGAAAATAAAAAGAATGAATGAATGAATGAATGAAGAAGGCGATGGAACCGGAAAAATACTACAGTGGTTAGAGCACTTGCCTAGCGAGTACAAGAACCTGGGTCCAATTCCCCAGCTTCATGTAAACCAGGTGAGGTAGAACATGCCCGTAAGCCCAGCACTTGGGAGGGTGTAATATGAGGTTTGCTGGGAGTCTGAGGCTAACCTGAGCTACATTGTGAGTTTGGGACCAGCCTGGACCGCAAAGCAAGACTCTGTTTCAAAAGAAAAAAAAAGTGTTGCTAGTGCTGAGGGTACGAACCCTATGTGCTTAAGGCCTCACAAGACTTTACATCTTACTCTTGACTGTGCGGTGAAGTCACATGCAGTGGCAACAGGTAGACATATCATTCCTGTAGGTATGTAACTACCTCCTCGGTAACCTTTGAATCCTCCCGATGAGGCTTAGCTTTGCATTGTGACCTCAAAGTGCACAATGGGAAAGCTCCTTTGTCCAGAGTTAGGAACATCATGGTCATCACATTCTGACTTCACTTGGTCTTGGAGTCATGACAGCGGGAAACCGTGGGCTGAGCCCTCGCTGTGAAAGTTGTCTTCACGGCTTCTCGTCATTAATGACTACGACCGTGGTCTTTGCCTCTTCCATACTTAGACAAAACCACAGAAACAGAGACAAGGACCCACCTACTATACATAAGAACAGTCTGATTTCTGAGCTAAAGGGAAGTCCAGCACTGAGGGATAGCTTCTGTTCCTCTTTATATTTTCTGTCACAGGGAAGAGTCCACAGGGGACTTTGTGTATGGTTTTTTTACTTCTCAAAAAAATATAAATTTTAGATTTAAATATTTAATGATCTTTTGCTACTTCTCTAAATCTTCTGTGACAGGTCTGTTTGTGACAGGTCTCCTGAAGGTGGGACCCCAGACCTCTAGACCTAGTTGTCCTGAGTCTTTACAACTGAGTAGTCATGCTGGCCAGCCTGGTGTGGCATGAGGGACAGGGTTCTTTAAGGAAGGTTTCTTCTGCCCTTGAGGTTTTGTGTAGACAAGGCCCTGAGTGGCACGCACTCCAGACCAAGGCAACCACACCTGCAGAAGGGGGGCAGCTAAGGCAAGCACAGCACAGCTGGCAAAGTGCACGCTCTCTCGTGTGCAGTCCGTACTATGTTGTACCTAACACCAAATGGAAAAAAGACTGAGTAGAAACAAGACTCAACCCAGTGGCACAAGGGATCAGCTGTTCATGTGAATTATTTGCATGTAATGATCACATAGCGTCTAAACAAGAACCAGGAGCTAGGCCCCAGCTAGCACATGCAATGCTTCGTGACAATTAGAGAAATGACCTACTCTGAGGAGGCCGGTGGTGAGTAGGGCCCTTCCTCAGGGCTGCTCCAGCCAAGGCTCTGGGGGCAGCAAGCCAAGCCTGGGTGGGCGTGAGCCTCCACGCTCAGGCCTTTGGTTCTTTGAGTGGTGCAATCTTTGCATGGTTCCAGGAGGCACCGCCTTCTGGTTGAGGGCTGCTGGACAGCCGTGGCCTTCTTCCTGCCTCTTCCTGCTCCTTGTTGGTAGTTTTTGATCAAGCTCTTAAATCGCACCCGGGACACCAACAGGGCAAGAGTCCTTGTGTGTTTCTCTTGAGTGACCTCATTTGCCTGGGAATTTCCTCAATATCATTTTTCTGAGTGTCTTGCCTGAGCCAACGAAGAAAGGGGAGTAAAGGCCGGCTGTGTAGCAACTGGGAAGACGAAGACTCGTCCCCAAGCGGCCAGCCGTAACCCTGCCAATGCTGTCCTAGTGTGGCTAAACTGCCTCGTCCAGGCACACAGAGGGGTAGGACCCATCCAAAGGGGCTCTGGCTGCCTCAGGTGGTCTTAGGGGTCGGTAAGTCAAGGTGGAGTCAGCTCCTACATCAAAGGTGATTCTGGAAAAGGCAACCGTGGGGAGCGGGCCACCTCGCAAGGAGAGGTGGGAGAATGAAACCAGCAACAGTCACTCACGGTGACAGCATCAGTGACAATCAGTCACTTACATGGCAATAGCCAGATTTCAGGCACTTTAAGCGCTTGCTTGTAGTAACTTACAAATATTCTGAAAGGTAGAGTGATGGTTATAAAATACGGCTGCTAATTTTTCTGATACTTCTCCCTTTAAAAAATGGAGATTAATCTGAGAAAAAAGATGCCTGGAACTTTAAATTCTCTTGCCTTTAAATAAAATTATCTTTGGAAAAAAGTGGAGCATAATTCTCTCCTTGCTCGTGATAGGACATACTGAGCATCTGCTAAAGCATAGAATGCAGCAGAAGTGAAATCGTGTGACTTCAAAGGCGAGGTCATCAAAAGGATATAGCTTCTGGCTTTTGCTCTGCTACGACTTGCTTACAGGGAAGACAGCTACCATGCCGTAGGACATTGAAGCAGCCCACTTAGAAAGAAAATATGGCGTCCTATCAGCAGAACTAACTTGCCAGCCACCTAATCAACCCCCCTTGGGAACAGATCTTCCTACTCAACCAAACCCTCATATGAAGGCAGCCCTGGCCAATCTGACTGAAACTCACCGGGAACCTCGCTATCCAGCTAAGCCATTTCCAAACACCTGACCCACAGAAATCAGTATAATAAACATTTACTGTTGGTTTTAAGTCACCAAGTTTAGGGTAATGTGTTTAGTCAATTATTTTTATATCTATTCTATAGTTTTAGTCACCAATAAATGTGGGTACTTTGATTGTCCTAATTTCACAGATACAGAAACTCCAGTGCAGAAGAGTTAAGGAATTTGCTTAAGAGTTCAGATAAGTGTGACTTGAAACACAGCTGTCTGGTTCCAAGGTCAAGCTTTCAACAACCACGGTGAAGTAATCGTGACTCAAAATGGTAAGACCACTCTTCTAGTGAGGAAGTAGGGCTCATGAAACAGATATGTTGTTGCTGCCACTTATAGGCCCCAAGTCCTGCCTGCTGTGTCGTCACCTGGGCTCTACAGGCTTCCTGTTCAAACTGAGAGCTGCCAGGAATCTTCTCTGGGTGTTTCTTCCCTTCTTGAATCAGTCAGAATTAATTGGCTCCTGTCGCTTGCCAACAAGAAGCCTAATCAATAGAAGACTTAATACCACCACTCTTCACACACCACCACCACCCCTGCTTTAAAGAGAGTCATTACATTAATGAAGGCCCACTTTTCCAAAACAAGAGGACAAGATCTCTTTTTTCAGTATCTTTGTTCTGAGAAAAGATGAAACCAGAGCCTCCAAATTAGAAGTTTTTGAACCCAGGAAAGTCAGTGACTTAGGGTTGATCCCTTTCCACTTAAGTAGTGTTTCCCTACATGGTTCCCTCTTGCCGAGGCGAGGAGCCACACTGGCTGGCCTAGTAACAAAAGAGCATCACTCCACACATGACACTTGAATGTGTACTGCACCACCCCACCACCCCACCCCCACCCCCCAGGCATCAGGTGAAGCCCTAATTGCAAAGGTGGCGGGGTTCTGATGCAGCACAAGCCTAGAAAAGGCTTCTGCAGTCCAAGACACAGCTTCACCCAAACTCTGCATGTCCCAAAGTGACCATTAGCCAAGGTCTTGGGCAGTGTTGCACGATTCCTCTTGCATTACTTGTGTGTGTGTGTGTGTGTGTGTGTGTGTGTGTGTGTGTGTGTGTGTGTTTGGACTCTGTATTCAGTCTGTTTCTCATTACAAATGTAAGAAGTAACTCAGGAAAAAAAAAGGTATCCTGTGTAATTTTCTTCTTTTTTTTTAAATGTGCTTCTGGGGGCTGCCTACATGCACACGAATGCTTTAAAAATGGAGGTCATGGGACACAGACTACTTTGCAATAGGCTATAGTTTGAATGTGACCTCCAAAAGTTCAAACATTGAATGAACTTTTGTTTCATTTCCCCAAATTTACACGTGGTGATACTTGAGAGTAGGATCCTTGGGAGTCGATTAGGATTAGATGACTTTTGGATGTGGACTTCCACAATGGTGAGGTGTACTTCTAAGAAGAGGGTGACCTGAGCTAGATCGCTGTTCTGTCTCAGCATGGGATGCTGTCCACCAGGCCACACTGCAGCAAGAAGGCCCTCATCCAAGGTTAGCACCCAGAACTTTGAGCCGAATCAGCCTGTATTATTCACCAATCACCTGGTTTCAACTATTTGCTTTCTCAACAAAAAACAAAGACGTACACACTCAAAAGGAATTTCCCCCAGCATATTATTTTTCTCTTCTCCAAGTTCCTCAGTGTGCAAAACTGTCCCATGTTGTAGTTGGCTCATTTCTTCCTGCCCAAGGCTTGGCTGCAAGGTGGAAGGACACGGCCACACACCACACACACCCTGCAGAGGTACCTCTCAGAGGCCATCCAAAGCATCCTGCAAGCTTTTCTGGTCTAAAGTAAAATGAGAAAAAAATATATAGGTTATGTAGTTCTTCCCAAGGCTAACCATATTCACTTTTAATTGCAAGATTATGTCCTGACCTTTAGTTATTTAAACATTTTCCTCAGGACAGAGTGCTTATGGTGTCATTAAACAGGGGAGAAGAAAGGAAAAAAGGAAGGAAGGAAAGAAGAAGAAAATCTTTGTTAAAAAAAAGAAAAGAAAAGCAAGACAAAACAAAAAGTCCACACCTCTAGATGAATTATTGAGACTTATAACAGAAGAAAATGATCCTGACCCTGGCAGCCTTGAAGATCAGGAACAGTGGCTGACAGCCTACAGAAGAATCGGTAAAGATACACGTGCCTCATATGTGGCACACACATCTATGTAAGAAAAGACCTCAGAACCATAAGATCCTTTCACACTCATGGACTTCTGTCTTGAGAACATCTCTAGGGCAGGGAGAATCGGATCGCAGTTAACAGGCCAAGCAGCAAAAGGCATGGCATGGCTGGTGGTGATGCATAGCTCGCGCGGCTTGCCAGGCCCAGAGTGAGCCCGCTCAAATTTCTGTGCCCCCCCCCCCCCAGTGACCTTGGAGGGGCTCTTCTCTGAGCTGTAGCTAGGTAGTAATGCCAGATCCCCCACAGGGTACAGATGTGTAGCTGTGTAATTGAGCCTGGTGGAATAGTCTGTAATTCCTCTCCAGGAATCGTAAAACTAAGCACACTGGGAAGACACCCAGTGGTTCAGGCAGGTCCTGATCCCAGGGCTGCATCCACCCCTCACATTCTCAATGCTGTGTGTACGCAACAGCCAGTGGCTGAGGGGCAACCTCCTCCCAAGGCCTCCAGCGGATACTGAAACCTGATGGAGGTTTGACCACCCGAGGTCAGAAATGTGAGATCTGGAGCTGTGTGCCCTAGGCATAGCTAGCTTCCCTCTTGGGTCCAAACTCGCTCCCTCACAAATGACAGTGAAACAAAATTAGCTTTAGAAGCTCTGCCAGCCAGGGACTGGGGAAGTACAGAGACCTGAAAAGCTACCTATGCTGCCGCCTGGTGGCATTCAGCTACAGCGACTGTTCTCTCAAAGTTCAGATGTCTTCCCAACTACCCACTTACCCATCCGTTCTTCTGAAAAATCTACCTTTCCTTCTTTCTACTCAAAAACACTGATGGACACTGTGCCAAGAGTACTGTAGAAATGAAATACTGTTCACATCCCAAATGGAAATTCACAAAGCATATAAAGGGGGTGCTGTGCTTTGGGAGACAGGATGAGTGACACCCAAGGAGGGAACTGGGCTCCCTGCTGCTGGAGGTGGCAGAATTGTAGTGATGGAGGTTCCCTGCAAAGGGGACCATGTGATGTAGGTCACATGTGCAATTCAGGCCCCCATAAATCTTGCATACCTATGGATACTGAGTAGTGTTGGGAGGTAGGGCTGGCTGGAAGGGAGGGATGCTTGGGGCTTGACCTGGAGGGGCGCGTGTTCAGTCCCCCCTTCTTCCCAGACTTTCCTCAGTTCCACCGTGCTGAGAGGAGCTCTGTCTCCGGAGCACTGCCTTAGGTTCTGTCCCCCGCCAGTCCCACTGTGTGATTCCTTCATTTCCCAGGCAGAGAGGAGGCTTGTGTCCTACCTCTGGTTTTGCCTTCCTGTTGGCAGGCCTACTGGGAGCCTCACAGGCCTGGCCACCTGGGTCTGGGGCAGGGACCACCCATCCAGAGGCATTGCCCTTTCCAAGGCAGGCGCTCACGGTGGGCAATTTCTCAACTCTTTCCCCTAAATAGGATTTTTTTTGAGATAAGACCAAAACCCAAAACTTTTTTTTTTTTTTTAAATTACATCTGTCCTTCTGTTTTAGGCTTGGTAGCTGAATTCATCTTTGTGTCTGTCTTAAAAAGGCCTCAAATACCAGGTGCTCCACGAGGGCTTAAGGAAACAAAGTTGAATTCTAAGGGGTGAAGATGTGAGAAAACAAAGTCAAACCGCTCTGTCCCACCGGGGAAGTGTTCTCGCGTGGGCCTGAGACATCTCTGAAACGTGTGTCAGGTCTCTTTATTTCAGAGGCAGAGGGAGGAAGGAACTTGAGTGCCCATCTGAAGTGCCAATGTCAACCTGAACTAGCAGAGCTGCTACTAGAAAGGTGACAGATGGCGCGTGGAGTGGTCTAGACTCAGGATGAGTAACACCCAAGGAGGGAGCTGGGCTCCCTGAGGCTGGAGGTGGCAGATTTGTAATGATGAAAGTGCCCTGGAAAGGAGTCCATGCGATGTAGGTCACACGTGTAATTCACACACACATCATCTGGAGCTGTGGTTGTGGGAGTGTATATCATACATATCATACTCGACGGTTGTCTTGCGAGCCCTCCCCTGTGCCTGAGGAATTTCTCCAGAGTGCAAATTCCTCCTCCATTATGGAAACGGCCTGCCCTCGCCTCATTAGCCGCTGCAACAAGACTGAGCTTAGCCAATCAAACACGTGGTGACCAACAGCGCACCAGAGGATGTGAGGAAGCTGGGAGGTGCAGAATCTATTTTCAGAGCAGAGTTTGAAGCGCCGTTGTGGAGGGCGCAGGAAAACTGAGCAAGGGGAGCATGGGGTCTGCGGCTCAGAGAGGTGACAGTGAGTGTGCCCTGCAGCAGGCCGAGGACGAGTCTGTGGCCCCCTGTTGGAGAGGTGTAAGCCACATAATGCCTTGTTTTATTTCGTTTAATCAGAGTGCAGAGTGTGTGCCTGTGTACGTGTGCACACACGTGTATGTGAGGTGTGTCCACCCTCAGAGCCTGCCTGCCTCCGTCATCGGACTCCTGACGCCCCGGCCCAACAACCAGCCGCAAGGGAGCGTGCCCTGAGAACGCGGGAACAAGGCCCTGAGGCCTGGGGACCTTTCTCCCACTTCACTTTCCCTCTCTGAAAATTGTGTTGCAAACTCAGCCATTTCTGTCTTGCCAACCACTTCACTTTCCTTTCCCACAATTCCTGCGGTTTCTGAGTATTGCTAGCAAAGCAGTTCGGTTTTCCTTGGGCCCAGAATCCAAGAGGGGCCCTGAGAGGGTGCATATTAGTGCGCATGTGCGGGGCAGGGGCGAGAATTGCACGTGGTGACTCTCTCGTCATAAATTCCAGAGTCTCGACTCTGTGCTAACACAGTGCTTTCCCTTTTCTTGTAACTTCCACCACAGAAATCTATGCCCTATATTGTTATATCTTTACCTCTTTTTTCTTTTTTTTCTTAAAAGAAGATAAAATTTTCTGATCCCAGCTTTTCCTAACTTCTTAGAAGCAGTAGGCAGCAATTGCTGACCACTTACTGTATGACAAGCAATTCGTTGACCCATATACATTCCACGACAATCCCGTGCAGGAAGTGAGCAGTTATTATAACCTTCATGTTACAGATGAGAAAACTGAGGCCACAGAGTACATTTGTCAGGGGTCTTTTGTGTATAAGTAATGAAATTCAACTCCAACTCAAACGAAATAAGCAAAATAGAATGAGAGAGGAAGGAGGAAAGAAAAATTAAATTAGAAATGTGTTGGCTCAGCAAGCAAACAGTCCCAAGGAAGATCTGGGAGCGCAACGGGTGCGAGGATCCCTGCTGGTATCGCACCTCCAATTTTGGCTTCCTTTTTGGCATTTCTTAAACGGGACAGGTGAAATTACCCTGTTTTGTTTTGTTTTGTTTTGTTTTGTTTAACTTTTAGCCTTAGGTTCAATCACAGTGATACTTTTTCCGGGCATGTATGGGATTTAACGCTTTTGCTTTTGGAGATGTAGCTTCAGTTAGTCTCAAAGCCAGGAATTTAAAGACATTCTAAGTGGATTTCCCAACGTCCATTTCCTTAAAGAAGTACTTTTCTTAGAGTGATGTCATTGATCAAATACGTATTTCCTTTACAGCCACATTCCTCAGGCTTGCTTTACAGTCTCCTGCACCCATGTTTGTTTAGGGGTTGAATCATATTTCTTGTTCCTCAATGATTTTACTTTTTATCTTTTATTCCAAAGATAAAATCCAGACATCTCTTAGACACAAACAGTTAGAATCATTATTTCTAAAACATTCATTCTCTTGTTCTAAAAATATCAATGGAAGACAGGCCTGGTAGCAAAGGCCTGTAACCTCAGTACTCTGATAGGCTGAGGCAAGAGGATTGAAAATTGAAGCCCAGCCTAGGCAACTTAGCAAGACCTCGTATCAAAATAAAATTTTAAAAAGGGCTGGGGATGTAGGTCAGTATTAAAGCCTAGGTTCAATATCCACTTTCACAGAAAGAAAGAAGGAAAGAAAGAAAGAAAGAAAGAAAGAAAGAAAGAAAGAGAAAGAAAAGAAAATCAGTCGAGTACCTTCCATGTGCTAGACCCCTGTCCAGGCGTGAGAGAAGGGACGGGAACACAACCTCTGACCTTGGGAAGCTTATGGCTTGCTTGGGTGGGGGGGAGGGAGACTGACAGGCAGGTCAAAGATGGCTGTGATACTGAGAGAAAGGGGCTATAGATGAGAAGGCACAAAGGCCACGGAGGCCCAGAGGAGAAGACCCTTCCCTGTCACATCTTCCTGGTTTCACGGGGGATCAGGTACAAATACAGGTCCCTAGCAGCCAGTCCTGTATCTCTCCCTGATGTATCTAAGGATAGCCACGTGCAGCACCCAGCACAATGTGTTCGTTATATTGTTTCCTTCCCTGGGCAAACAGCTTTCCCAGCCACCTTTGCAGTGGGTGGGACCATGGGATCAAGTTCTGACCAACTGGAATGTAAGCAGAAATACGTCTCTTCCAGTTTGGAAGCTAAGAACGAGTGCATCATGTTGTCCCTTTCCCTCCTTTCTCCCGTCCCTCCCCTCCCCAGTCCCTCTCTTCCCTTTCTGCGGTGACCTCAGAGGCCGCCTGTTCCAGATGGCGTAACTAGGAAACAAAAGAAGGCTGCCAGCCCATAACCAATGTGAGACAAGCAAGAGGCGAAGTTATATTGTGTTAAGCCACTAAGACTTTAGGATTTGCTGGTGGCCCATTCTAATACATTATATCTAGTTCTAGCCAATGAGATACAAGGGGTGTGTACTGGGGACTTTCCATGCAGATGTTTTCATTTTCTGTAAATGGACTTGCCATTAAAACGAGAAGCACATTAAGGAGTGCTCGTTGATTACCCAGGCTAGCTGCCTTCTTGGTTATGATGAAATATCTCATTAGATTTTGATCTTTGGAGCTGCAGCAGCCTTGACGTGAGTGAGAAGAGGGGACCAGCAGAAATATTAAGGAGCCCAGACATTACACAGCAGTTGGTCTAAACTAGGATTGTCACCTGGTGCACTAAAAACACAGTACACAGGAGCTCCTGGGGAAAGCGGGATTTGGATTTTCAGGGCAAGCATTGTGAGGCCTGCCGAGAGGAGAGGAAAGTGAAGGTAGCTCAGAGAGGGAAAGTGGGTTGCTCGAAGTCAGAACAGCAGCTTCGGCCTAGGAGCCTGGTTCTCAGATCCAAGCTGCTTCCGTAAGAACGTGCTTTCCTGATGTCACCAAAAACCTAACACAAAACAAAAGAAAACTTAAGAACTGAAGTGTTTCCCTTTTGATTTGCAATAAACCGAATCATTTCCGTAAAGGTCACTCCTTTAAAATTATTCCCGTACCATGGATGCAACACATAATTAAATTCAATTATCAAATTTAATTAACAAATTTTTAAATCTGTACTTTGGCAGGCTCTTTTTCTTAATATTCTATTATCCATTCTCCTCTCCTCTTACCCCCTGCCTTATAAAAATCAGGCAAAAATGCATACCTTCATTATCCAGGCAACGTGGTGTAGGTTCCGTTCTGTGCAATGTGTGGATTGAGCTTCCTAAGTTTTCCTTTTCTTAATCATCTTATTTATTACCTCTTCTGATAGATCAACATGAAAAAGTTTGTTTTCTATGTCTTTGAGGCAACTTACCTCTCAACTGAAGTACTTGGAATACGCGGAATGCCTTCACTGTATCTGGTCTGGGCTGGTAAATATTGCTCTCGCCCTGTAGCCTTAGACTTCGACATCAGAAAGTAACCAGTGTAGCACAGGCTGAGGTGTTTTAATCTCTGCTTAAGGATTGATTTACTTGGACTACAGGCCCAGGAACATATACTATTAAAACTTAAACCTAGAAAAAATGAACTAGTTATCACCTCATTTGGAAAGTCAGTCCTCTCTCCCCCTTGGGGTGACCTCTGTTGCTGTGCTGTGCTGGTCTGCCCTGGCGTCAGCTGTCTGCACTCTGGTGAAGGTGGGCTTTGGTTTCCTCTCCAGAGCCTGCATGGCAATTTGCCTGCTGTATATGGGTTAAATATTTGCTGGCCCTGCGTTGAGCATATTCTCTGAAATGGGTAAAATTTCTTCAGAACACGTTTGCTAGCTTTTTGTCTCTATTCATAGAACAAATATCTGAGATAATCTACTTATAAATAGAGGTTTATTTTGGCTCCAGTTTAAAAGGTTTCAGTCCATGATCTTGAGGTTCTAGCGAAACAACACATTATGGCAGAAAACACACAGCACAAAGTTGCCCATTTTGTGGCCAAAAGGAAAAAAAGAAAGGCCAGGATCTACCAATCCCCTCCGCAGGCATGCCGCAGTGACCTGAAGACCTCTCCATAGGTCCTGCCTTCTAAAGTTTCTACATGTTCCAATACTGCTATTCTCTGGGGAAAGCACATAACAGATAGGCCTTTAGGGACATTCCAAAATTATAACTGGGAACTTACCTGTACTGCCTATCAGAACATTTATGTGGTGGTCTTGGAGCCAATATAGTGAGTCTGGCAGATAAGGTAAACGCTAACACCAGGTGTTAATTCACCTTTTGGGTGCATGTTCTTCTCTGGCCGCTTAGCTTAGGTCACAGTGCATGGAGTGGGCTTTCTGGACCCGACTTCTCACCCTTATTTGGCTGTTATCTCCAGCCTGGCAGATGGAAGACTATCCTCAGATGCCAATACTTCCTGCCAATCCAATACTTCCTACTCCACCATCCAAAGCCAAAAGATCATCAGACTCAAAAGCAGAGAGCACAGAGGATAAACAAGAAGAGAGAACCAGCCAGGCCAATAAACCACTTGATTGGTTCTAGAAAAATACAGCACTGGGAATCTTGAGGAAAACTACTTTTGACAGAACCATGGGCACAAGCCAAGATGGCAGGGACTCTATTACCCTGGAGAGGCTGCGTCTCCTCCCACTCCTGCAAACTCATTATGGAACCTGAGGAAAACTCACCTGTATCGCTACTCGGGGAGAGGTTAAAACAGTGCTTTCATTATTCAGAAATGCATCCGGTCCAAGAGTGCTTGCTAAAAACGGTCTCCCTGATACTCTGATTTAAGACACGTCAAGGCCAAGAACGAACATTTCCAAGAAATGCCAAGGGTGAGAGGACTGCTGGGCCAAGACGCGGAAGTAGGTTGTCGCACCCATAGTTTCCTTGCAGTCTTGTCATTCCCACCATTGTCAGATTGGGGCGGGGGGGGGGGGGGGGGAGCTCAGGAGGTGACCAGGAAATGCTGGCAGCCAGCCAGCACTGAGCCGGGTAGCCAGATGGCAGGTGGAAGGAAAAGGCCAGGGAGGGCCTTACTCACCATGTCACTCAGATAGCTCCTGTTCCAGGAAGTGGAAAACTCAGCCGTGAGACAGTGGACAGGGTCTGAGCACGTCTGTTTCCTCTCCACCCCAAACTGAACGCTTACTCCTTCCCTTTCTCCATTTATGTGTTTATGTGCTCTAAAGGTCACTAAGTAGAAATGGACTTCGGCTCACATTTAACATTAGCTTCTGACATGTAAAAAATGGCAGATTTCATATTTAAGAGTTCCAGGTTTCTCTTGGAAAACCTGAGGGATCAGCCACACCGTCCTCCTTGTCCTTGAACACAGGGTGGGAGTAGGCAGATCCGTCCGAGCGAGAACAGCCTGACCAGCTCACCTTACCCATCGGGTCTCTAGCATAGGGCCTGTGAGGTTGCCCCTTCACTCTAAAATGTACCCTGGGACAGACCAGAATAGCGGAGGACTGGACACGCTAGGGAAGTGCCTTTGTACTGAGGTTTCCCGTCTACACAGAAAGATACTGAGCAGTTAGCAGTGTGGAACTTGTTGCATTTGTGACAAAGTTATTGAGCTTGCTGACCATTACATGGCTTCTCTGCAGAGGCACACAGAGAAATGAACTTCTTTAGTCTGGTTGTTCGGCAGTTTTCAGTAAAGATATGTGTCACCTAACTTTGTGATCGAGCAACTGCTCTTCTAAGAGTTTCTCTAATAGGGTTACAAAAATAGAGTGTAGCTCGGTGGTACAGTACTTAGGCCAAAGCTCTGGGTTCCACCCCCAGGACCATCAAAAAGGAACAAACGGGTCTTGGAGCAGCTCAGTGATTAGAGCACTTGCCTAGAAAACACAAGGCCATGGGTTCAATTCCCAGTACCACACAACACCTGGGTATGATGGCACACCCCTGTAATCCCAGTACTTGGGAGGCTGAGACAGGAGGATTGCCATGTGTCCAAGAGCAGGCTTGGGTTATATAGTGAGTTAGGACCGGCCTGTACTACAGAGCAAGACTGTCTCAAAAAAAAACAAAAACAAAAACAAAACAAACACCCTTCCCCAAGCTTCCCCAAGGCACACTACAAATCCTCATTAACAAAATGGAAACCCAAATTGTGATATATTTAAGTAAGAAATATGATCCCTCTATAAGAAAAAAGAACAAATCGCTCACACATGCAACATAGAAGAGTCTTAAAGCTCTGGTGAGTTCAAGAAGCCAGATGCAAAGACAAGGTGTGACCCAAAAGTACAGTGCTTAAGCCACTTATGATAGCAAAGGATGCAGTGCCGTGAATCCCCTCCGAACCCTCCCCTTCCCCTTGCCCGCCTTCGCGCCGCCGCCTGGAAGTCTTCTTTCATGAGTATTTTTAGTTGCACTGTCATAGCTGCCTTGATATTCTGAATCAATTCAAAATGCATTATGTTGGGGCCCTCAGGGCCCGAGAGCCTCGGCACTGCTCACCTTGGCCGAGTTCCTTTCCACGAAGAAATGTTTATTGCTTGAAATTTAAGTCAGGTGTGTTTTTGCTTGTTTGCTGTTTGAAAGTGGGATCAGGTGTTGAAACACGGGGCTGTTCAGTTAACAAGCGGGAAGGCAGGGAAGGTATAAAAAGGAAGGCTCTAGAGCATACAGCGTCTTTTGCAGCGTCTCTTGCGGGGGTCTGTGTGTTCTTCACTCCGCACTCCCCATCTCGAGTTCCCGCACGGAGGCATCAGTGAGGGACACCGCCAGGAAGGGGCGCTCAGGAACAGGAGTAAAGAGGACAAAGAGGTAAGAAGGGCGGTGATAAAATGGGACAAGGAATGTGGTTTGTGTGCATGATGAGAAAAATGTTGGGAGCCCGGGGAGTTGAAGTAGCAGAAAAAAGTTGCAACAATTTTTTAAATTTATGAAAGGTTTGTGCCCATGGTTCCCAGAGAAGGGACCTATGTGTTTAGATACTCAGGAAAAGGTTGGAGATGGTATAAAGAACTCTTAGGCTACTGATGCCTTTAGTCCCTGGTCCTTGCAGGAGGGCCAGAAGTTGTTAGGGTTAAAGACGGGGTTCTAAGTCTGTAGCCCCTTCCACCCCCCCCCCCCACCCAGTGTACCAGGATGTGGGGGCTGCCAATGACTGGCCTGTCCCTTCAAATGTTTTTGTGGCAGATAGAACAGGGAGAGGATATAAAACTGAAACTGATTTTACAAATCTGGTTTCGGAGTATTTAAAGCAGTTTAAGAACGAGATGACTCAGCTTCAGAAACAAGTAAAAACGCTTTTGAAACCCCCAGAGCCTCCTGCGACGAGGATCATTTGGTGGCTTTGATACGACCCAAAGCCACTCCTCCTCAGTCCTTGTTCGCAGGATATCATCAGGTTTTGTCACCATTACAGGCAGGAATTCAGAAGGCCGTAGAACAGGGAGAGGATATTCAGGGTTTGCAGTGCCGGGTATTTGAGGTCAAGTTCCTGTGGCTGCTGGGCCTGATGAGGACGCTGATATTGAAGATGAGAAAATGTCTTTTGTTTCTGACCCTTATTTGTTGCATCCTGCCATATGGGAACAAAATGGACTAACCAGGACTTCTCGCGATATCTTGGACTGGTCAAATCCAATGGACATATCCTCCTCTTCTTCTTATACTTTTTCCTCGACCACGTCTCCCTCCAGAGTTGCAGAACATGCATTGTCGGTGGAAATGTGGTGGTCTGATTCTGGACAGAGACAATTGTATCTTTGGAAATTGGGGGTGGCTTTCAGTGCCCCCTATGTATTTTTGGTAGGCAACTTGACTGTTACATGGCAAGATAATGGACAATTTAATTTGACTATTTGTATTATGTGTTGCTTCCTGTTAATGTTAGTAATGAACGGTATTCTGATTCTGGACTTCAGACATTACTTGAACTTGGAAAAGGCATTGAGCTGCCTTAAGAGAGTTGTTGGGCTAATTATTGCTGGAATTGTTGCATATTGATGTAGCACAAACTGCTCCCGTTATTTTTTCCCATTTTATTGATATGTATAAGTGCAAAATTTAAGATTTACAGTGAAGTTGAGCATTTTGTGCATCTACGTATCTTGTCAAGGTGACAATTACTTTCTCACTTTCCTTTTATCCCTCCCCCTACCCATCCTTCCCTCCCTCCCCCGCCCTACCCCCCTGTTTCACTTTTTGTTTTAAGTTCCATAAGAGTTGTGGTCTGGGTCTCTCATATCAGAGAGATCATCCGATGTTTCACCTTCTGCTTCTGACTCACTTCACTAAGCATGATGTTCTCAAGTTTCTTCCATTTGCCTGCAAAAGCCTCCACGCTGTTGAACCTTACAGATGCACAGTATTCCATTGTGTATAAGTACCACAGTTTGTGTGTCCACTGGTCTGTTGATGGGCATTTTGGTGACTTCCATATTTTAGCTATTGTTAGTTGTGCTGCTGTGAACATGGGTATACATATGTCTCTGTTATGTGTTGTTTTGGCCTCTTTTGGATATATTCCCAGGAGGGGTGTTGCTGGATTGAAGGGTATATTTATTTCTAGTCTTTTGAGAGCTCTCCATACTGCTTTCCAAAGGGGTTGTACAAATTTACATCCCCACCAGCAGTGCAGGAGGGTTCCTCTCTCCCCACAGCCTCGCCAGCACTGATTGCTATTTGACTTCTTGATATGGGCCATTCTCTCTGGAGTGAGATGGTATCTTAGTGTTGTTTTGATTTGCATTTTTCCTATGGCTAGAGATGTTGAACATCTTTTTGCCGTTATTCTTACTCAGTTAAAAAATGTTTCCCTCCTGGCCAGATTTTCCCCACATGTTGTATGGATTGATTGTACTGGGAGAAATGTTACTGATTTTATGTTTGATTTTTTTCCCTTGTATTATTTGTAGTGGAATGGAAGGATTACAAACTCTGGCCGCTCATATTCATGGTCTTAAGCTATGTGGCAACCCTACCACCCCCTCTCAGTTTTGGTGTGTAATTAAGCTGGTAGCCAAAGACGGGTAAGATTTCTCTGCAGTCAAGACAACCTAAGACAGGATGCATGCCATGCTGCATGTAGTCCAATGACGGGTAAGTTCTGACTGTAAGGGAACAACCTAAGACAGGCACAGTCTTGCACCAAACTTTGCATTAAAAAGTAAAAAAGGGGAGATGTTGGGGCCCTCAGGGCCCGAGAGCCTCAGCATTGCTCACCTTGGCCAAGTTCCTTTCCACGAAGAAGTGTTTATTGCTTGAAATTTAAGTCAGGTGTTTTGCTTGTTTGCTGTTTGAAATTTGGATCAGGTGTTGAAAAATGGGACTGCTCTGTTAACAAGTGGGAAGGCAAGGAGTGTATAATAAAAAGGAAGGCAGTAGATAATAAAGCGTCTTTTTCGGTGCCTTTGGCCTTTGCAAGGGTCCACATATTCTTCAATCCGCACTCCCCCTCTCAAGTTCCCGCTGACTGACTGAGCAGGCTCAGTCAGCATTATGGTGATTATGACTTTGGGGAAAAGCTAAAAGTCACACTGTGCCAGATTCAGTGAATAAGGTAGGCGACGACACACTATAATGGTTTTATTTGACAGAACTTGCTGTCAATATTTGATCAATGAAAGATGATAAAAAATACAGTGGATTTTCAAAACAACAATTTTAATAGTAAAAGACAATTGCCATTAACCCCTCTCAAAATAATCAAAATGTTTCCCCTCCTTTTCTTCTTGCCAAAATGTCTTTTAGTGTAACCAGTTTTTAGTATTTGTACAGTCACTGTACCTTTCAATAACTCCTCATATATAATCCCACTTACATGATTTTAAAAACATGGAATACTGAACTAGCAATAACAATCAGATTATCTCTGAGAGGAAGGGATTGTGAACTGGGAAAGGATTAATAAACTCCCAGAGATGGTAAAATATATTGTAGCTTTATTTGGCTGATGATTACAAATATGTATATACTTGTCAAAACTTGATTTGTACATTTCACTGTGTGTAAAATATTCTTTAATACAAACAAATTCTGGCATGGCATGCTCAGCACTAGTGTTACCCAACGAAGATGGGCTGTCTTTGGTACAGACACACCTAGCTGGGTTTCTATCCTTTCTTTACCCGTTCATTAGTGGCAACCTTGGGTACATTTTTTTCCCATTTTATTGATATGTATAAGCGCAATATTTAAGGTTTACAATGAAGTTGAGCATTTTGTGCACATACGTATCTTGTCAAGGTGACAAGGACTTTCCCGCTCTCCTTTTGTCCCTCTCCCTACCTACTCTCCCTCCCCACCCTATCCCCCTGGTTCACTTTGCTTTTCACTTTAAGTTCCATGAGATAGCTGTGGTCTGGGTCTCTCATGTCAGAGAGACCATTCGGTGTTTCACCTTCTGCTTCTGACTCATTTCACTAAGCATGATGTTCTCTAGTTTCTTCCATTTTCCCATAAAAGCCTCCACGCTGTTGGACTTTATAGATGCATAGTATTCCATTGTGTATAAGTACCACAGTTTGTGTATCCATTGGTCTGTTAATGGATATTTTGGTGACTTCCATATTTCAGTTATTGTTAGTTGTGCTGCTATGAACATGGGTATACATAGATCTCTGTTGTATGTTGTTTTGGCCTCTTTTGGAAATATTCCCAGGAGGGGTGTCGCTGGATGGAAGGGGATATTTATTTCCAGTCTTTTGAGAAATCTCTATACTGCTTTCCAGAGTGGTTCTACGAATTTACATTCCCACCAGCAGTGCAGGAGGGTTCCTTTCTCCCCACAGCCTTGCCAGCATTGATTGCTAATTTGACTTGTTGATACAGGTCATTCTCTCTGGAGTGAGATGGTATCTTAGTGTTGTTTTGATTTGCATTTCTTTTATGGCTAGGGTACATTTTTGAATCTAAGTCTCAAGTTTTCTCATCTGAAAAATGACACTGGCTCTAGATATTTTTTCAGAGTTGCCATGAAGAGCTAAAGCGTACAAGTAGATTGAACATTAGTCCAGCTTCTGGTACACAGTTCACTGACGCCTCCAGACGTATACATGCCTTAAGTGTAGGTGATTACCTGCTGTGATAAAAGATGGACAGGGAAATAGAAACCCACCTTTGGTTATGAAGACCCTGAGGAATTGTCAGGTCTGGGAGATAGCCTTTATGGGTCCTTGCTCAGTAAATGATCCAGGAAACAATTCTTCCTACCCTAAACCATCCAACCATTTATGTGTCAAAATATATAAAAGCCCCGGGTTGTTGGTATAGGATCATATGAGAAATACCCAATTCTCAGCACAGCTTCCCAGAATGCATTGTTTATATTGGTACTCAGATGTTAGAGGCTGAAGCAGCAGGGAAGCCATCTAACTCCAGTCCTCCACAGTCACAGAAAGCACGGGTCTTGAGACCAACCCCGGGAGATCTCTGTCTATCCCAAGAATCCGATTCTGGGGTTGTGAGGCTGCAGCTTCCCTTCCAGCTGTGTGCTAGCCCATGAGACCACAGGGAGTAGTTTCTGATAGCATCTAATAAATACTGTCGTCTCTGCCGTTACATTCTAGGAAGACCAAGAGGCGTCTGGCTGGAACATTTCTCTGTATTTTGCCCAACTGTGACTGAATATACTGGGATTAACAGTAAAGGAAAAATTTTATTTCCATAACAGATCTGTATAATTTCTATGGCCAAAGAAAACTCCTAAGTACATAATTGACCACACTCATGGTGCCGCCTTTGTAACAAATTTCAGAGAATCGTATTTATTGATCAAAAGTTGATTATCTGCTCAACAGAGATGCTACAAACATTTACTTCACCTTCATAGAGTTGGTGACTCTGAGGTTTCTTTAATAATTTCATAGTATGTTTTAATCTAGAATCTCCAACAATCCTCCTAGGGTAGGAATTTTAGAATATCTATGTATATACACATACACTAGACAGAGTGAAACTTATTAAATAATTTTATTATTTTATTCTTTATATTGTTAACCGTTGCCCAGTGTTTTAAGCATGTCAGAAATCTGAAGAAATAGAAAAATCTGGTTTATACAAAGGCATGTATAAAATTATCTATTCAGAAAAACAAATATCTGATGATTACACTGCCCAGATGTAAGAACTACAAAAATTTCTGCAAATCAAAGTAGTTCTATTAAAAATCCATTTTTACAGTTTCACCCAACCAACTTGTGCTAACAGAATTCAAGTTAAAGTTATAGCCAGAAACAGAGAAAACATTTGGTGTGATTTCTTACAAGTATTCCTCACAGAGAATAGTTGTGTGCTTAAAATACAGCTGGCTTTAATTTCAGCAGTAAGCAGCAATAAAGATAATGAAAATTCCCAACTTTTTAAATAACCGTTTTATGATATCAAGGAAAAAATACAAATAGTATTACATTTAAATGATAGATGTCAAGTTGTAGTTGTCACAGTATCATGAACTCTGATAAAAAAAAGTTGAACCAGTTATTTTTGATTCTTTAAAAAGCCATATAATATAAAATACATGCTTGCTAGTACAATAAATTCAATCCATAAGCAATAAATTGAATATCTTTATCAAGTACAGTGCAAAATGTTAGTAGTCTCAATACACACTGCTCACCACCTTCGCTCGCGGCAGCCCGATGACGAGCCACTGCATGGAGTGTGAAGGTGTCACTGCTAAGGAAGATGTGGAGCAGCCAAAAAAAAAAAAAAAAAAAAAGATTTCAGAGTGTCAGAGCCAACAGGCAGTTTCTCACGCCAGAGGTGGAGTAAGCAATTTGAAATGTCGATCAGCAAACAGAAGATACAGTATTGAATCTGTTGGTACAACACCCAAGAATCACTTTGCTACTGTGAGCAGTACTCGACATGCACGAGCAGATCCCGGTGCGCGGTGGCTGGGTACTGCGCGTTGCACTTGGGACACTCCACCAGGCTCTCGTTGAGGGCGGAGGTGGGAGTTTTCGGTGAGGCAGCATTTGCTTTGTTTTCACTCTCTCCTTGGAACGTGCCTACTGGCTCTGTGAAGGGAAGCTCATGGAGCTGCCTCTGAAAGAAATTTCCAACAAATGCCATTGGTACAGACGACCCACTGCTCAAAGATTTCACAGATTCTCTGGCTGCTGCAGCCCTTCCAGACACATCTTTTAAATCTCTGCTCCTCGACCTTTTGGTGATAACATAGGAGGTGGTTTTAAATTACCCTGATAATTACCGCAATTACTCCCATTGCCCAGGAAAGTACTGGACCTGGATGTTGATGTGGATAGGTTTTATTAAGAGGCTGAGTGTCACATGTGAAGGGAGGGTGCCTGTGTGCTAGACTAAATTTGCTGGTTTTGTAAAATTGGGACGATGTCGGCAATTAAGGTTCGCAAACCAAACAGGCTATACAGGGAAAGAACTATGATGTTGTACAAAATATTTTTGAGATTTTCCTCTTTTTTTTTTTTTGAAATAGCGTCTCTGTAGCCCACGCTGACCTTGAACTCATGGCAGTCCTCCTGCACTAGCCTCTCGACTGCATTTCACCTTAGTAATGAGTGTTTACACCAAGTTAGAGTTTGTGTGTACAGTGTCCAATTAGTATGCATTTCTTATATCATTCTAGCACAGTCAAGTATTTGTAAGTGGTGAAATATTATAAATATTACAGGAGTGCACCACTCATGATTTCTTTTTCCTTGAAAAACAGAATAATTAAGGAAGCTCAAAAATCACCATTTTACATCACTCTACGAAGACAGTGGACACTAGGAACATAGAATATAGAAATACTGCAAATTCTTTCACACCCCTATGGCTTCCTATATTTTGAAAAACAATTATTAATAGTAATGAATCTAACGTTTAGTTTCAAATATTACAAAAGGTCAAAAATCAATGATACACTGAAGAATAGAGTCAGATATATGTTGTCTTTTATTCACATAGAAGTTACAAATTACTTTCTATTTTTAAAAAAATTGCCTTTTTCGCCTTTGAAAACAAAGGAGTTAGATTTCTTTTTCTTTTCTGCCTTTTTTGGTTTAAACACAACCTTTCTACGTAGCTTCGCTGGCATCTGACTTGCAATCCTCCTGCCTCAGCCTCCTAAACACTGAGCGTAATGGTATAACATCTGGCAATGGAGTTATATCTATAATATCTCACCACTCACAATTTGGCAGTGCTAGGATGATATAAGAAATACATACAAATACTAACAGGCTTGGTCTAAAAGCTTATTAGTAATATGAAAATATGTAAAAAAAACCCATACCTTATAGAAATGTTAAATGTTACTGAAAAGTCCTCTGCTTTAAAAGACTGTTTTCAGGGTAACCTAAAATTATGCTTAACTCACAGTACACTTTAAAAGGTTATTAACAATAATCATTATTCTTAAGCCTCCCCTGTCTCTCCTTCTTAAAACATAATTTTGGCGCAGGATTCTCTGCCCTTCCACCCCTGTTCTTCTAAGCCTGATGCTGTCCCGCTAGCTGACGCTGTTCAGTGCCTCTAGACTCCCAGCACCTGCGCCAGGCAGGAAACGATCCTAGACCTGGACACAGGTGACACAATTACTATCAAGAGGTACACACACATTCCTCTTTCTGAACTCTAAACTGATGCTCTAAAAGCAGTTGCTTTAAGCAAGCCAAGGGTCTTGCTACCGATGTGAAGTAAAGCCAGCTGTAGCTTCCTGGTTTTGGAACTTGTTTGATACATAAATGGAAAAATGGCAGAAAGAGAAAACAGAAGAAAACTTTGGGTTAGTCATTCCCAACTTACCAAGGATTCTAACTGTGTTATTTGGTTCCGTGCTTTTCGGAGCTCCTTAAGGATTGTGTGCAGTTGATGCTGCATATTTTGACGGTCGAGCTTTTCATTTTCAAAGTCTAAAGTGCAGGCCTGCATCTGAAAATGTCCCAGAATAAGACAGTTATTGTAGGGAGACGCTGTCTACGTCCACCGTCTCTCAACCGGACACTTGAGGTTTTTATTAGCACAGGAAACACCCGCTGTGCCAACACAACAAGCACTCACCTGAGCGCAGAGGGACGCCAACTCAGCTTCAGGCTGAGGACTCGGTTTATCCGAGATGCAAGGCCAGTGCTTGGGGAGTGAGGAGCAGCTCAGAGAGTTGCTGGTTAAAAATATCCCTCCCCATTTCTTCTTTTACATTTTTTGGGGGTTAGGAGAGGAAGAGATGGCTATTCCCTGGTTTGGAATACACCAAGAATCTGCCGGATGTTCTGACAATAAATGGCATCCCTGGAGTTCTGCTTAAAGTCGTTAAGATGGCCCCGTTAAGAGAACCTGTAGCTACAGTGGGGACTACAGCCACAGGAAAAGGAGCAAAATTTACCAAGCTAACATCTACCTGCCGAGAAAACTGCCATGCCACCTGAAAAAAAATGTGGTTAGCCTAAGGACAGTGATAGGAAGAAAAAAATCCATTTTCAGACAGGCTGAATTGAATTTAGAAGTGACCCTGGTAGGTACCTGTTGTTCCAACAGAGCCACCCTTGTCTGTTCCTCTTGCTGCTTTAACAGAGTCGTGTAAAGAAACTGGACCTGTGAAATGCAAAAGAGCCGGCATTGTCTCACCTGACCTCTCTTCACAGGACCTGGGACGCACCGACACTCTAAGCAGGACATCTGCTGGGCAGGTGACTCACTCCAGCAGCCACGTGATGGCTCTCCATGCAACTCCCTGGCAATTCCCTGAACTAACAGCTGAGCTCTGAGGTGGCCACACTTCCTGTCCTGGAAGTTCTGACAGCTGCTACTATTTCTGACAAGGATAACAAAGCAGCAGGATCTAACCTCCCTGGCTTCAGGTTGCAGAAAAAGTTAAACCTTTCCGCTTAATCTTTCCCCAAAGCCACTGCTCCTGTCTATAAGAGAGAGCAATTAGAGTGATCTCTTATCTTAGAGGACTTAAAAAATTACAATTATGGTAACAGGCATAACTAACATTGGTATTTAATTTACAAAGCACTTCCACAGCCTTTGCAATGACCCTTACAAAAGCCCAACAGGGTGGCAGAAGGGACTTATTTATTGGATCAGTGAAGAAGCTGTGAGTTAGAGACGGGAGATGACCGGCCCAACGGGGTAATACTGGACGGGAGACTGGGTGTGGACGTTACTCCACTCCATCAAGAAAAAGGTAACGATTTTCTGTCAAAGTAGTATTCCATTCTAACAATCTTAGCTTATTAGCACCAACATTACTAAGAAATTCTACTCAAAGCTGTGAGCTGAGCGTAATGACAGTCTGGAAGATGCTGTGGGGATCATGGGAGCACAGGGCTGTCACAATCAAGACGCGGCCTGGGAATCATCAGGTTCCTCTCACTACTCTGCATCTTTTGGCTTTTCCCTCCTTTGAAGTAACGGCTTCCTCGTTAAGGGGCCGCCTGGGCCTAACCTCCTCCTCCTCAGAGGGTATTCCCGCACAGAGTCAACCTGCCTGCTGGTCCTTGTCACCAAGTCTTTATCTAAATAATCTCCCCTGAGAGGCTTCTGCTGGCCCCTAATTCTCTGTCCGATCACCCTGTGACATGTTTTTTCTCGTATTCATTTACTTTGGTACTTGTTTATAGTTTGTTTTTGTGCTAGACTACAACCTCCCACAAGGGGCTAGAAGTCGGTTAGCTACTCGTTGTCTACCGGCAGCAGCCACAGGCCTCGGCCATGGCTCCCAGAAGACCCGGGCTTACCTGGGAGGCCAGCTCCTCAGATTGCTTCCTCTCATCCTCGAGTTTGTGCCTGGCAATCTCATTCTCTTCCTTGAGTCTCTGCATTCTCTCTGTTTGCTGCCTGTCCTCTTCCAAACGCTGCGTATCAGCCTTTCTTTGTGAACACAATAGCTGATTTAAGTCTTGAACTTCTTTCTGCGTCTCTTCGTATTTTCTCCGAAACTCACTCAGTTCCAAATTCAGCTGAGCTGTAGTTTGCCTTTCAATCTCGAGATCTTTTTTGGCATTTGCCAAGAGGTGGTCATAGTATTTTTGCTTCTCTTCTTGAAGATTACCTATGACAACAACAGCAGGGCGTGACTCATTTTATGAAGTTTCATTTTACGAGGTTGACGAGACTCCTGAGAAGTTCATCTTCTTTACATGTGATCCCACCATGTGCTAGCTTATGAAAGGAAGCCTCGGTGGGGGACCATAGGTTGGTATGTGGTGGGTTAGGAAACAGAAGTTTGAGTACCTTACCTGAAGTCACAATGAAAACAAATAAAAGACCTGAAATCTATACCATTATTTTGTGGAGAAAAAAGTCCCCAGTGTCTAAAGATAAATCAGAAAACATGAGCATAGCTCATAACTTATAGAGATGGAGATAATTATTCAAGTTAAAGGCAGAAGTGGAAAGATGAAATAAGAAAGATGAGACAGGCCCTCTGGTTGTATTGTTAGATTATTAAATGCTCATATTACTTTGGGAAAACATGGAAGGGGAAGGAAAGGAGAAAGAGAGAAAAAATATATTGCCAAAGAAAAAGAAAACTTATCCCATAATGAAAATTCTTTTAAGTGTAGGAAACACGTAAGAGCATTATGGTGTTGCAACTCACAGCTTTAAGTCGTCCATAGATACATTCTCTTCATATTTTCTTTTTAGCATTGGCTTCTTCTTCAATATTCAAGAATGAGGCTCCAACACGGTAGTCCTGGCTATGCCAGCACTAGGGTCTCTCTGCGTAACTCAGGGCTGTCACTGTATTGAGCAATGCTTTGCACGGAGTTTGCTCTTTTTCCCTAGCTTGTCATCTAGAACTGCTATTCCTCCTTCTGCAAAATCAGATTAGTAACCCTGACCCTCCACGGCTCTACCTCTTAGAATTGTCCAACTCAGATCCGAGTTACAGAAACAACAAAGCACTTGGTAACCAGCATTATAAGCAAGCATGATGAGTAAGAAGCACTTAGTAAACAGCATTCTTTGAAGTTGATGGTAAGGTTCAAGTAATTGAAGAATCATCAACAAAATGTCCTTTTAGCCAAGCATGGTGGGTGTGCCTATAGCCTTAGGTGCTCAGGAAGCTGAGGCAAGAGGACCACAAGATCAAGTCCCACCCTTCGCTACATGTCAAGACTATGTCTCAAAATAAAAACTAAAGCAAAAGACCCAGAACACACATTCTTGCTCCTGGGGTTAATATGAGTAAGTGCTGCAGGGAAGGAAAGTAAGAGGACAACCAGTAGCAAGGCTGGCGCTGGGGGAAGTGACCGTGGCCCAGGATGTTGAGGAATGGTCAGGATATGCACGGGCAGAAGAAACTTAGCGTCGCTTCAGAGGTGCATGCCTTCAGCCCTAACCTGTGCACTCTCTGGACCTGAGAACATGAGGAAATGAAACAGATTTGCAAAATGATATTTTTTTAGTTCAAACTCAGAAGACGTGCTCTTATTCTGTTTCCTAACACGTCTATAAAAATCTAACTTTGATGACTCAGTCCCTCTGGGAAACGGCACGCCTATTCAAAAAGAACATTTTTACACCAGTCAGTACCTCCTGATTCGGCCTGTTCTGTCTGCTGTGGAAGGGAAGGAGCAGCTGCTTCCGTTTTCTTTTCCAGCTCAAAGATCTTTGCTAGAAGTCCCTTGACGAAGGCTTCTCGCTGCTGGTCATACACGAGCCACTGCTGATTTTTCTCTAGAGCCTTGCGGTGAAAATGGGGGGAAAAAGTAAAAAAGTGTAACAACTAAAACTCTTAAATGGGCAACAGCTACATGTCACATACTTTCAACACACATTATAGTATGACAAAGTCAGTTTACAAGGGACTGGATTTGCTTGTGTGCTACCTGCTACAGACAGCTCCCTTTGCGCCCACGTATGTGTCACTCTGCAAACTAGAATGCTTTTGTGGCAGGCAGAAAACAAGAGGCTCCTTCAGGTCCCTTCGCTTTGGGGCTGAGCTGGGCAGTTTCAGCCGCAGCAGAACGGTGGCAATATCCACTCCCAGAGGACTCTGCTCTGGAGGTCCCTGTGGCTGACAGACACACACAGGCAGTTGAGCCTCTTACCAATGAAGGCCTGTGTATGTGGGAACTCTAAAGTCTAGAGAGTCCCAGGGTTTGTTTTCTATAGAATTAGGGGATGGATTAAGAAAACAGACACAAGCCAGGTCGTAGCGTTGCCTGCCTATAATTCCAGCATATGGGAGGCTGACGCAGAAGGTTCACAAATTGAAACACAGCCTGAACAACTTAGCAATTTAGGAAGAACTTACCTCAAAATAAAAAATGATAGGGTTGGGGCGTGCTCACTGGTGACACTTGCCTACCAAGTACAAGGCCTTGGATTTAATTCCCCAGCATCAGATAAGCCATGTGTGTTGGTGCATGCCTACAGTCCTAGCACTTGGGAGGCTGAGGCAGAAGGATTGCCATGTGTTTGAGGTGAGCTTGGGCTACATAGTGAGTTCAAGAGTAGCCTGGACTACACCAAAAAAAGAGAAAAAAAAAAAAAAAGAAGAAGGAAAAAAAAGGACCAAAGAGCTGGGGATGTACTCAGTGCAATAGACTTAGGTGAACCCATAGAAAAAAATCAAACCACAAAACAGAACAGGCACAGCATCTAGAATAAAGGATCAAAAGTAGACCAGGTCCCTGTAGCCTCCAGGCAACTGTAGGTTGCTGTCCTTGTGTGACTTAGGAGCTCATTTATCAAGGTGGAGATGCTGCATATCCATTCTGTATCATATCCTCAATAATAAAAAGTTCTAGGATGACTTTTTCGTAATAATTTTACTTAACAAGTCTGTCTCACTGTATCTTAGGGGCATATATGCGATTGGTTAGAATACTATGTTTCAACTTTGCTATATATTTGACATTTTTCAAAGTAAAGTTCATAACAGAAGATGGGCTTCAAAGCAGTTCGAGTCTTAACAGTCTGAACTCGTAGTGAAGCTGGCATGGGTGTGAATACGGCGCACCCAGAGCCCACCTCACCGAGCTGCAGCCGCCACCCTCACAGGTGCCTGCTGTCTCCCCAGCGATGCTCTTAGTCGCTGCTCTTCCGAAGAACAGCCTCACGTTTGTGGTCAACAGGTTTTTAAGAGATGGCACTGTGTGACTCCAAAAGCACACATGTATTTAAATACTGACTAGCAACAGGGTCAGATGCTACCGTTAGCTCAAAATTTACATCTGTCTATCCTTAAGTATTTTAACAAATAATTTAGGTCAAAGTTGGGTGGTTATGACTTCTTTCCTTTGAAAGAACCTATCAATAATGTACTGAAATATGAGAAAGAGTGTTGGCTTAAGAGTCAAAAAGCAGTACTCTGAACAGCCACATGATGGCGATATTACTTTAATGAAATAACATTACTCCTGGCCTCATGGCCACCAGGACTCCGCTTTTTCCTTTCTAGGAGTACCACTGCCTGGACTGGATCTTTAAAGCCATCACTGCACTAGTAATCCCTTCCACCTTTTTGTCATTGAAACATTTGTGAGTCATGTACTTAACATTGTCATACAAGTTACCAAAAAAAAAAGCAGAATGTGGGCAATAGTCCATTAGAATGTGGATAATGTTCTCTCTGTTTTGACAGAGATCCATCAATTCATCAATGTTCTGCAGGTGTAACTTTTAAATGTAGGTGAAAAATGTTAGCCTGTACTGAACATATATGAAATGGGGATTAGTTGTTTATCAATCCACTTTATTATTATTGTTGAAAACAGAATCTCACTTTGTGGCCTAGAATAGTCCTGAATTCACTATGTAGACCAAGCTGGCCTCAAATTCATGGCAATCCTCCTGTCTCAGACTCCCAGGTGCAGAGATTATAGGCCTGTGCCACACGCCTGGCTTATGTGGTGCTGAGGAATCAAACCCAGGGCCTTGCAGTAGCTAAGCAGGCACTCCAACCTCTGTACTGTCCCTCCAGGCCCTATCAATCCACTCGTATAATGGGTTGGGGTGGTAGGTGAAACAGAAACATCATGCCCATGTTAAAGTAACTGAAGTTTCTATCTGAGCTGTAGAAGGGAAGAGAGTATCTTCATCTTAGGAAAGACAGACGGAAGCATGTGGCTTAAAGGTCGTGAGCACATATAACTCATTTTCCAGTGATTAAGAAAATAGGACTATGAGAGTGGGTTAAGGTCAGAGAGGAACAGAGCGAAAATGGGGCAGGTGCTCACAACGCATGAAGTTTCATAGACCGCATATGGGTGTTTGGATACTGTTATATCCTCTACACACCCAGGAGATTTAAATTTCTCAAGTATCAAATAGACTTCAAGAGACATTTGACTAGTGAAATAAAGCAATCACTTTGAGAGCTTGTTCATCGGGGTAGACATGCCAGGAACATTTCTGTAATCAAAATTCCTATCTACTAGCCTAATAATTAAATCAAGAACTTTGTTTTGTATACCTAATAAAAATTTTTAAGAATATATTCAGACTGGTAGTCCTGTGTCCTTAGTTTATTCAATTCCCAACAACTCTTACCTATCTATTCACTCAAAACCTGAGCTGGAAATAATACAACTTTACCATATATCTAAAATAAGATGATACCAAATTTTAGAGAAAAATACTGAATGTACAAAGAATATATTTTCTTTCCAAACTACAAAATCAAATCTTCTAAGAGAAAGATGTCAAGGAGTGTATCTTCCATAGATAAACAAAAAAGAGAAGAAACTGCAAATGAAGTTACATTATAATATAGAAGGCGGAGAAATTAGATTTAGGTGAACAGCTGAAAGTGATGTTGCTGAGGTAGCTGGTAGCAGTGGGTAGCTCCTCGGGCTTCCTAGACTACAGAGACCATGCGTAGAGGAAATAATCTCCTAAATACCTGGGAAGAGACTCAGACAATAATCAAAAGCTACTTAGTTCCCATCACTTCCAGTCAGCATTAGTGTTGCAACTTCTACGAAAATTAAGAATTAACAAATCAATCTTTCTTACCCATAATGAAACAGAAATGAACTTACATCTTTTAGCTGTAATTCCAACTCTTGAACATTATTCATTGATGAGCTTGCAGCTACTGTCTGTAAATGACCAGTATTAGTTAATGTCATATATTTAACAACAGAAGTTCCCTTTTGGTATGTGGTTACATAAATACAGTCTATTTTTAGGAGAATCCCCAAAACTAAATATGATCTAGGCTGGTGAACCACCAAGCCAGGTGTTAGTTACCAGAAGACAAATATCAGAATTAAGGTGTTCTGGAAGCTTCCTAAGGAAACTGGAAACTCAGAGATTTCAGGTCTGATTTAACTGCTGAGATCCTTTGGTCCCCAAAATCACCTGAACAGCCTTACCAAAAGGAGCCAAACTTAAACAACCAGACTATTCCAGCGAAATCTAGAAAACACAATTTCAAATATGAGAAGTCTGTCGTTCTTATAATATAAATGACAAATAGAGTCAATAAAGCCATAGATACACACCAGACTCTGGCTTCTGAACAGTACTCTAGGTAAAAAATGTAGGTAACAGGAACAAAAAAATAAAAAATTAAAAAGTGACCTGTAAGTTCACTGCCTCGTTATTTGGCAAATAAGCTTTCACAAATTCTTCACAAGAATTAAAAGCTATGTTTTAAAGGGGGAAAAAATCTAAATTTCAAGAAACTATTAGCACCTGTGTTAAGTGAAGAGCACTGATACTGCGTTCAAATTCACTGAGTTGCGCCCTGGTAGCAGACAGCTGTTTCTTCAACGAATCCGTCTCTTCGGATGAAGATTTCAGCAGCTGCTCCATCCTTTCACCTTCCTTTGTTTTTTCCTCCAGCTGCTCAAGCAAGGCAGCGGTGCTGTATCTGGTCTTCCCCTGCTCTCGGAGTCGCCCTATTTCTTTGTCCTTCTCCATAAGGTGATAAGCATTCTTCTCCCTCTCAGCTTCAAGAACTCGGATTTTCTAGATTTAAACTAAGAAGAATCTTAGAATAAAGCCAGGTCAAACACAATACACTTCCACGCGTAGTTGTGATGGGCTTATTTCATATCATGCTGGCTTTCTGATACCACGGTCTACAGGACAACAAAGCCAATGTCCTTGCTCACACGGGTCAGAGAGAGAGGATGCTGTGCACGTGTAGCACACGTGCTCCAGCTCACACACACATTCATTGAACGGCAGAGACATAAAGGAAGGAGAAATCACCTCTATCAAGAGTGCCACGAGAAAGCCAAAGGAAGGCTGGCTCTCCTCTGAGTATCTGAGAATCCTCTTCCACCGTACTGGATCTTATAAGCCTAAAGGATAAACCTGGGTCTCACGAGATACGCATGCTCTTTAGTGAACCTGTGCCAGCACAAATTAAAATGTACAGGATGTGATCGTAGGTGCTAAGATGTGTTCATTAGTCTGCTAGCTGCTGATAACTGATCTGGTGTTGAGCTAAGAAGGAGATCTTTACAGGAGTGTTCAGTATCTTCCAAGATTTGCAAGAGAAATAACTCTTGTTACACTGTTGTTGGCACAGTGAAAAAGAGCAGAGAGAGATGACAGAAACATTATTAGAATGAGTAGGGTAACAGGGTGAGGACAGCCAAAGTTAACACTTGCATCTAGGGTAGAAAAGGAAGCAGCTGGCCAAATAATAGCTCGAAAATTAAAATTTAGGTGTACGGTTGTCAGTATGAAAAATGCAGAGATTTCAGTTGGCCACAAACCTAAGTCGAGTCAGCAGTATGATTTGGATTTGATAGCTGCACAGCTTCTGGCATAGTAGAGTTCAGCGTTAAGATATACCCTGGTACCTGACCAACCGTCAATTTGGATAACAAATAGAGTTGTTCTGAATAGCTTTAGAGGGCATAATTACATAACTGGTAGAAGTTACGAAACACTAGTTTTTATTTATTATGCAGAAAAACATGAAATCTTTACGAAAAGTGGAATGAACTAGAAAATTATCTCTCAGGAAGGCTCTAAGTTTGCCAAACTGTACATAAACTTTTTGTCTATGAATTGGTGATGGTTTTTCTTTTTTCTTTCCTTTCTTTTTTTTTTTATATAAGGTCTCACTTTATCATCCAGGCTGGTCCTGAACTCACTATGGAGCCCAGGCTGGCCTGGAAGTCACAGAAATTCTCTTGCCTCAGCCTCCCAAGTGCTGAGATCATAGGTGTGCGCCACCACACCCAGCTTATGTGGGGCTGGCGAATCGAACTTAGGGCTTTGTAGTTCTTAGGCAATCACTCTAATCTCTGTGCTATTCCTCCAGCCTGAGGATCGTTTATTTTTCCATGCCTAAGTGTTTTATCCCAATTTATCTTATTAAAATAATAAATCTTCCAATTTAATGATGTGGCTTTAAATAGACTCTAAAGTAATAGTAAAACTTTATGAACAATAAAAGTTTTTGCAAAATAAGTAAACAACAACTTATGATTAAACATTTACATCCTTCCAGTTCTAATACATTCTTAGTATCTATGTCATAACAAATTGTAAATTAGGAAATCCGAATCATAGTTTAAAAGCAAGCAAAAACACTAATGCCCTCAATAATTTTATCTCAAAAAGCCTGACCGCAAAGCTTACTTGGAAAGCAGCCAATATGCATGATAAAGTAGAGTTTGAAACATTTACAAGGATGTGGGTGGTGTGGCTCAGTGGTCAAAGTGTTTGCCTAGCAAGTGAAAAGCCCTGGGTTTCGTTCCCCAGAGCCAGGTAAGCAGAGTATGGTGGCACATACCTATAATCCTAGCACTCAGGAAGCTGGGGCAGGAAGATTGCCATGATTGAAGGCTAGCCTGGGCTACCTAGTGACTCAAGACCAGTGGAAACTACAGATGAGACCCTGCCTCAAATAAATTAAAAAATTAATTAACTTACAAGGACATATGAACACAAGCACTCTGAAACAGTTACACAGAAATCTGAACATTATTTAACCCTCTGAAATGGATAGGCAACTTAGGACATACTAAATGGACAGACACAACTTGTACATTTAGCAAACCAACAGAAAAACTGGCTTATATAGTTATTTGGCTAAATACTTTCTCTTCTCTTATACTAAAAACTGTGAGAATGGTCCTATATCTTTAAAGTATACATTAATGAATAATACAGTATTCCAAAAAGCATGAAAGTAGAACACATCTAACTTGTAAAAAAAAAAAAGTGAGTGTTTTACAATTATAACTGTAGTACGCTATGGTTTGAATGCGTCCCCCAGAATTCACTTAATGATCAACCCAACGATGTTAGGTGGAGGTGGGGGCTCATAACTGCTGATTGGGTCACAGAGGCAAAGCCCTCACAAACGTGATACGTGCTTTATCACAGGACTGGGTCGGTCATCATGCATGGGTTACTACCAAAGCAGGCTTAGCCCCGCCTGCATCTCTGCACTCTCCCTCACATGCGAGCTGGCCTTCCACCATGCTGTGATGCAGCATGCTCTTGCACTTGCCAGTCTCCAGATCAAGAGCTTGACACAAGTTAAAAATTTCTTTTCTTTTTAAATTACTCAATCTGTGGCATTCTGTATAGCAACCCAAAACACACCAAGACATTCAGGGTTTATTAAAAAAAAAAAAATAGTGTAAGTAAGCTAGGTTATCAAAAAACACAGCCTGGACTTCATAGCAAAACTCTACCTCATAAAACCAAACCAAACCAAAAAAAGCTGTAGGAAAAATGAATAATATTTTGTTTCAAATAAATGAAAAACAGGCCAAAGTAATATGTAGTGATTTGAACTGTGTATCAGAATATCTTTTCCTTTTTTCTCGGCAGTACTGGGGATAGAACCCAGGCACACGCTACATTCTTGGATCTTTTCTTTTTGTTTTTGAGATACAGTCTCACTAAGTTGCCTAGGCTAACCTCAAACTCAAAATCCCCCTGCCTCGACCTCCTAAGCAACAGAGATTTACAGGTGTGGATCACCAGACCTGCCTAAATAAATTTATTTCTTAAGTAAACTTAGGAATTGATACCTTAAAATCCATACTCAGCTACATTTAAAAAGTGAGAGAAGTAGTAATAACAAATATGTATCTAAAAGTTGGCAAAGTCAAAGTAGGAATTTAAGATTCCAACGCTAGCTGAGTAGGGTGGTGCACACCTGCAATCCTGACACTCTTTGAGGCTGAGGCAGAAGGAGAACCAGCCTGCACACTTGAGTGATTTACTGACAGCCTGCCTGTCTCAAAATAAATTTTTAAAAGGGCAGAGTGAACTTCAGATGCACCCAGTGTGAACATCCTGGGTTCACTAACCAATACTCTCCCTCCCCACACTCCAAATAGCTTTCCACATCCAAGACCAGCTTTTAAAAGTAACAAATGAGGTGGAACAAAGATAATGGCAAGAGGAAGGCCAGGGCATCAGGCAACACAACACAAGTTTTTCTAAGAATGATTAGTACAACCAGAGGGTTCAAAGACCATTTACCTCCAACAGTTTGTGTCTGTCTCTTTCCGTAAGTTTTCCTTTTCCACTTGTGATTTCATCCACCGATGTTTTGAAAACTGAAATATCTCCTTTAAATTTCTCTAACGTGGTTTCTGACTTTGAGTTACCAGCCTTTAATCCCCATTTACTCTTAATTAAATCTTTGGGACTTCTGGAAGACATCTCTGAAATTGTCTATAAAAAAATAAAAATCAATTATATTTGAAATCTGAGCTTAAAAATTTTGAAATAGGCCTAATAACCTATTCTGCTCCATACAAAAATGATACACCAAAGCTAGGGGGTTACATAAGAAAAAATGAGGATGGCCACTAGGCTATCAGAACTTTTTAAAACATAGGTAGGACCAGCCATGGTGGCATATACAATAACCCAAGCTACTGGGGAGGTTGAGGAAGAGGATTGCAAGTCCAATGCTAGCGTGGCAATTTGGCAAAACCCTTCCTTAGAATAAAATAAGGGCTGGGAATATAGTTCAGTGCTCCCTGAGTTCGACCCCCAGTATCACAAAGCAACAAAAATCTCAGGCTGTGAACACATGGGTAGTACTCACCTCCTAGAAATATGACAACTTGCAGACTTAATGCTTTGTGTAGAGATCTATTCGTGTATTATAGTTTAATAGAAATGCCATTACTGAATATTGCAGTATGTTCTGCTTTAGAATGTATGCATGGTTTAGCTCTATCTTGATAGTCCTTTCAGAGAGGACAATGTGAAGAAGTCAGATGCAAGATGAGAGATTCATAAATTATTATTTATGAAAAATTACAATGTTCAGGGGATTTAGAAATACAAGAATTGAGAATAAGAGGCTGATTTAACTAAAGAGAAGCTTAGTCTCTGCTAAAGGGGATGACAAGTTAGAAGCCTAGATACAATCCAAACTCTAGCAGGTATAGCGAAGTGTACTATCCACACAAGTAGTATATAAAAGTAGCTCTCATGACACAGGCCAAACATCTTCCCAACTCACGAGTCCCAAGAAAAAATAATGAGGGTACAGGGAATCTAGAAGAGCTTGAGACCATTCATGCATTCAAAACTTCCTACTGAGCCCACTCCTTACCAAGAACCCAAGTACAAACTAGTTACCAACAACAGCAAAAAGAATGCAGCCCCAGCTACAGCTACTTGGGAGCCTGAGGCAGGAGGATCACAAGTTTAAGCCTAGTTTAAGCCTGAGCACTTCAGCAGGATTCTGCCTCAAAAATAGAAAAGACTGGGGACGTTATTCACTGGCAAGCACTTGCCTCCTTTCATGCTTGAGGCCATACGGTTGATCCCCAGTACTAAAAAAAGGAAGACATGATTTTTGTGTTACGGACCTTTCAGTGTAGTAAAGTAAGTGGGCAGTAACAGGAAACAGAGAGCTTTCAGAGTTCTCCAATTGTACTAAACAGAAGCAGAGTCCAGTGACAAATGCTATCAGTAAAAAATGGGGAAATAATACTTGGTGTGGTGAAGTGATTTGTAAGGTTGTCCTGTGTGCGATCAGAATGCCTGAAATACTAGCACTGTGTAGACCGAACTGAACAGTGTAGTGTGAGGTCAGTCCTGGGCTTTCGTTCACATTAAGGTCAAGATTAAGGCAGCCAGTAAATCCGCTGAAGCAAATGTACCGTATGGTCTCTCCTAGGAAGTTCCTTCTGACGGGTTTCTCTTGGTATCACATGTAGACTTGATGTACTTGACTGATAGGACAGCACACTACTCAGACTCTGAGAGAGCCAGACCGAACGGTGGACATCTACAGTAGCAGAAGCTGAAGTAATTCTGGGCATCGAAAAGGCCTGCAGTGAATGCCGACTGTGTTTCTAACCTCTGGTCCAGACTGCCATAGCATCCCCCCCCACCAACACACACCTGGTCCTACCCACCTCCTGTCTCTCCATTTGCTATCTTGTTCAGGCCTTACCAGACATAGTGGCATCGTCTTCAAAAAGCCCTCCTTCTGTGAACTCTGTGAAGGCATCAGCCAGGTCCCTCTCTCCAAGTCAGGTACTACATTATCCCAGTCTCCAACTTTTCTTTCAGTCTTTCAAAGACTGTTTTAGGGGTTGCACTTTACGTTTTTTGCCATCACAGAGCCTAACAGCAGATGTTCGGGAATCATCTGCTGATTGACTGAAATGATTTAAATCACATCAGGCAGGGCAGGACCAAGGAGGGATATCAAACCAGTTATGTGCCGGCCACGCGCTCCGCAAGGAGAGACAGATCTTGCAACACCTGTCACGCAAGATTTCCCAAGAGCAGAAAGACGTGAGAAGGACTGACTGCAAAATGAAGCACTTGCTTTATCACCTCTAAAATGAAGATGTCTGTAGAAGGGACCCGAAAACGCATGGTGATCAGAAAAAGCCGCACTAAAGAAGAGAACTTCGCCAAGTCGCTTGGCCTCTGCGCCTCCCGGAAAGGAGGAAAAATACGCACCGCAAAGTCGAAAGGAGGAATCGACGAGCCGACGGTGGGAAGGCGCCCAGCCCAGCGCCAGGCACGGAGGGTGTGCCAGGGAAAGGGGCATGGAACCGGACAGCGGAGACTGAGACGGGCCGCTGCGATCCGCCTCCGATCCCGCCGCCCGTGCGGTCCGACCGTGCCCGGCTGCGCGGGGCCTGGACACCCTCGCCACTCTCCGCAGACGCAGCCGCCGCCGCCGGTCAGCAACTGAGGCGGCACCGCGTTCGGGTTCCACAGGCGACTCCCTTCGGTGCAGAAACCGCTTCCGGGAGTTTGAATCCCGCGCCTGCGGGGCGGGGCACGTCACTGCCGGCGGGGCGCGCTCCCGGATTGGCTGCAGGCTGGTTCTGGGGGCGGGGCCGGGGACTGAGAAGCGGCCTTCCCGGACTGCCGCTGGTTTCCTTATTTTTTTTCCCCCCGAGTTTCTCTGTGGGCTCAGACTCGTTAATGTTATAAATCGATCAACACTGGACTGAAGTAATTTGTTTTGTGTCCTTGAGAATAATTCGCCCATCTGAGGAGCATTTCCTCCTTGTATACAACGGGGCTCATCCTGGGAAAATGGATTGCGCACGGAGCACAAGCCTTCCTGGTTGCAGTGAGCAAAGCCTTTATTCCGCCAAAGCCGGGGATGGAACAAAGAAAAAAAAAGGAGAACCTATAGGCACGCTCTGTTGAAAGCCGAAATTGTGAAACCCACAGCAGCAGGGTATCAGTTTCGGATTTTGTGTTGGCTTCTTCTGGCCTGATGACCTATGGTCTTGGTTACCTGCCTTGAGAAATTTCTTGCTGGGACAAAAACCACAGGTAGTGTTTGGTAAGGCCTACCTTTCTTAGACCAAGCATAAACTCGCTGGGAAATTAGAATGTAGCTAAACAATAACAAAGCTAGGAAAGCTGTGTTGTACCAGTTGAGGGCTTGACTGCCTCTTACCTTAGTCACCTTGGATACGTTATTTAACCTCTCTGAGCTTTGATTTCCTGATTGGTAAAACGATGCAGGTAATAGTGTGGTATGAGAATTCAACGAGAGAATCTATGCAAAGTGCTTAGCGTTTAGTAAATGCTCAATTGATTTGGAGATTATCTTTTAAAAAGCAGCAAGTTAATATGTTACTAAATAGAATGGATGAGAAATCAAGTAGTGAATTTTAAAGAATAAAAATTAAAACGTTAGATATTTGGTAGTCTCTTCCCAGGAGCTCACATTTTTGGTGAGAAACTGAACAGTCTTGGCTCCTTTAAAGTTGTTGTGTTAAAACAGTAGATGGGATTAGAAAGTCTGCAGAGTCAGGGTGTGAGCATTATTCATTGCTCAGAACTGAGATGGGGATAAATTTTTATTTCCAAAGACATTTGCAAAGATGAGAAAGAGGAGAAAAGAGAAAAATGTCCCTGCTCACTTAAGAGCTATATGGGGGGCAGAAGTGGAGGAGGGGGGAATTTGGAAGGGAGGCTACCCAGAGGACTAACAGACATACTGAAACCCGATTCCATAGGAACTTCTTACATGTTAGTGGTTCCCTCCATGAACAGGAGCCATGAGAGAAAGAGGAACAGGCCTAGGAGGCTTGTTTAATTTAAGTGCCATTATTAAACCTGAAAACCATTGTTTGCCCTTCACAGATAGGTGCTGCCAGTCATAAAGTAAAGAGCTGGTGGTTTCCATAAACCACCATAAGGCCTCACAAGATGATAGTCCTTTAATATTGACAATTCCCTCAGGAATATTCTAGGACAAAGATTCAAAACTCATCTTTATTCATGTAAAGAGAAATAGGACAGCTGAGCAGACTAGGTACTTAGCAGGTGAGCCCGTTTACTTCACAGTAGAAAAGTGTTTTGGGACACCACAACAGCATCAAAATGTTGCTGCATGGATTTAGAGTTATTAAATGGAAATAGGGAGGCTGTTGTGATTGAGAGTGTCTGTCACCTTGAAGGGTCACATCTTCCAAAGGGATGCTAATGAATGCACAGAACCTCACCAGTTAATCACACTTTCTTCAGTAATGGAAAGCTTCCTCCTGCTGTGTCCAATATGGTAGCACTAGCCGTGAGTGCTTGGAATGTTACTATTGTGATTGAGGACCTGAGTTTTAAATTTTACTTAATTTTGTTTTAAAACCTGATAATTGATTCCATCATTAATAAACTTTTAAGTATGTTTGGAACAACTTGGATACCTACACTTACTTTTTTTCAATCATAACTTTTATAAAGTCTGAATATGGATCAAATATTTCTGATGAAGGACTGGAGGAATAGCTCAGTGATTAAAGCAGATCAAAGCACCTGACGAGTAAGCTTAAGACCCTTGGTTTGATTCTTCAGCACCACATAAGGTGGGCATGATAGTGTACACCTATAATCTCAGCACTCAGGATGCTGAGACAGGAGAATTGCCATTAATTTGAGGTCAGCTTGGGCTCCATAGTGAGATCAGGACCAGCCCAGACTATAGAGCAAGACCCTGTCTCAAAAAAATTTCTGATTGTATTAGTTGGGGTTCTTACAAAAGGCAGCGTTTACAGAAATTATAACAAAAAGGATCTATTTGGAAAGCTCACAAGTCTGAGGACAGAGATAGTCCAAGATGGCAATCTGCACATGTGAGAGCTGAACGTCCAATGGCTGCTCAGTCATGAGGTAGAATATCCATTCAAGACTTTAGGATGGCCACTGAGAGTCTGCTGCGGGTCTTGGTTGTTCAAAGAACATCGGTGATGACCAGAGGCTCAAGATTGGGGACTGAAGATCTGCGATGAGCACACAGGCATAGGTCCATACTGGAGCAAATCTGTGATGAAGATCTGAGGCATGTAGCAAGTCAGTGTCCATAGACAATTGTGAAGGTGAGATCTGTTCCAGAGGAAAAAGCTATAACAATCTTCCTTCTTCCTTTTATACAGTTCAAGTTCTCAGTTGGGCCTCCCACATCTGGGTGGGAGTTCTCCCCTCATTCACCGGCCCACAAATCACTTGCACTCTAATCCAGGCTGGTTCCTAGTTGCCTAATCTAGGCGTGGTTCCTAAATCCTCAAGTGGTTCCTAATTGCCTCAAGTTGACATAATCATCTCTCCAAGGGTCACTCTGATGAAAATTTTATGTCCAAATTGGCATACATGAAATACACAGCAAATTTCAGACTTAGTATACAAAATATAAAATATTGTACAAATAGTAACATATATTACTAAATGTTAAAATCATAATATTCCGGATACATTTAATAAAATGTATTAAAATCAGTCTTAATGTGTTTTACTTTTTTAATGTGACTAAGAAAATTTGAAATGATAAATGTCGCTCATGTTGCATTCCATTGGGCAGCACTGGTATATTTGTGACATAATTTTATTAAATGTGAGATATTTTTCTGAGTTTAGTTAGAAAATAGAGACTGGGGTTGTAGTTCAGTGGCTGAGTACTTGCCTAGCATGCATGAAGCAATATATTCAATCTCTAGTAACACACACAAACACACACACACACACACACACATTGAGAGAGAGAACAAAAACATTAATATTTTCTTAGAAAAGTTCATATTTTTTCCTGGCTTAATTTTAGCATTTTTAGCTCCTCCAAGTACTCTGGGTAATGACATTATACAAATGTTATGAAATACTTTATTTTCTCTTACCTCCCACCCATACTCAGTCACTGCCAATCACAGTTTTCAAAGAATGTAATTCAAATATGCTGACCCTCCATAGTCATGGAATCCATAATTATGGATTCAACTCACTGTAGATCAAAAAAAACTTGGGAAAAATTTATCTGCATTGAACATGTATAGACTTTTAACAGCATTCCCTAAATAATAGGGCATAATAACTATTTCTATAGTATCTACATTGTTTTAGGTATTATATGAAAGTCCTGCTTAATTTTATGTCAGTGACTTGAACATCTATGGATTTTGGTATCTGAGATGGGTCTTGGAACCAACCCTCCAAGGATACCAAAGGATATTAAAAATAGTGTCTGCCTCTGTACAAAACCCTATAATTTAGCTTTAAAAACTAGCATTTTACTTATCAACTGACATAATTCTTGAATAAGTACTTAGCAGACAGAATTTAACAATGGACCATGGTTTTCAAACCATCTGTTTGAAAACTACTGTTAGGTAACATGCACCCAAGATTCTATAAAACTGGAATTGGAAAAGGATGTTTTGAATCTACATTTCTCTCCCACCAAATCCTCTTTGTGCTTACTTTGATCCTCTAATTGAGGTTTCTTTTAAGTGTCTCCTCTTTCCCCTTGCATATTTTCCTTTATCTATTCTGTCCTTCTGTTCTGGGACAGACCCAAGGCCACTCACGGAGGTGAATGCCCAAGTTTACTTAATGAGGGAGGTGAAGATCATCAAACAGAAATAAAAGACCTCAGCCAAGGTGAAGCAGGATAGGAAGTTGGACTTAAGAGACATTGCATTTGAATCCTGGCTCAAGATGTTAGTGTTTCCAGAACTGAACTTCTTTAGCTGAAAGGGTGTACACAGATATTCTAGCTCACAGGGTCCTTGAAAACAGAGAATGACCGATAATCCATGTGAACTCACGGAACATGGTCTGCCTTAACCTGGGAGCTCCATCCAGGCTGACCTACTCTCTTCTAAAACCCCAGTACCCAACTCATGTTCTGGCTCAAAAATTTGCTGAACAAATGAACACGTTATTAATGAATAACCTGATGTTAATATTCTCTTCCATAGTTTTTCCAAAGGAAAATAAACTGACAGCCTCAGCACCAGACTCCTTCCATAAATACCATAAGACCTACCTCCTCCCACTTCCCTCTTTGCATGTTATAAAGCTCTCCCTTTTTTCTTCTCAATGAAGTCTACCTCATAACCCTCCTACAGCCCTCTCACCACTCCCCGCCCCCGCACCCCACCCCCCCTCCGCTCTTTCTCCAGGCCTGGGGGACAGAAGCTCTAACCCTCAGCCGCCATCTTTTCTTTATTTCAGCTGTGAGTCACCACCTTCCAAGTGCCCCAAGCTGCTGCTTATTGGTGAGGATGAGGGGATGTTTCTCCTGTGGCACAGCCATTTCAAAGCTGTACAAACAGTTCTGATCCTTTGATGACGTCCAAACATTACTGTGAGTTACCTCCTTCTCCTGTGCCTCTTTTTTTTTTTTTTTCTGGACTAGATGCATCAGTGCCAAATAGGGACTTCTGGAAATGCTAGGGATTGGGGGGTGAATCCTTCCTTGCTATGACTGGCTTGCCAACTTGACAGGATCCTACTTTTAGATATAGCTCAACAAATATAATTAATTTTACTTCATGCCACATTTAAGATGAGATTTTTGCTGTAAAAATTGATAGGTTTGTAAATAATGATGTTGTTGAAATGTTGTTACTTATGAAGGGCTGTAATTTCTTGGTAGTTATAATTCATATAATTTCTTTCATAGTGAAAAAAATCTAAGTTAAATAAAATTAACATTTTATGAATACAGAAACTTACTGGTTAGTGAAACAGAAATCTCCATTTTTGTTGTGTTCATAATTTTTAAAAATAGGCTTTATTTTTTAGAGTGATTTCAGGTTCATAGAAAATTTGAGTAGGAAATAGTTTCCACATACAACCTGTTCCCCAACAACATCCTGAACATCCTCCACCAGAGAGTTTTTTTTTTTATTTTTAAGTGAAGATAACTTTAGGAAAAACAAGGACTGAAGGATAGGGCCTTCCACTAACCAAAAGGGATCCCAAAAATGGGCTGCTCTGGCCTATTTATTATAATTGACAAACCTATGTTAGTGTATCATTACCCAAATTTCATAGTTGACGTTTTTCCCTATGTTTCACCCTTAGTATTGTCCATTCTATGTCTACGAGTGTATTGAGAAGTGCCTACCATAATATCATACACAATAGTGCAGTTCAAGTGTTCCAGAAACCCTGTGTTCTACCTCTTTGCCCCTTCTTTCTCCCTAAACCTTGGCAACCACTAATAATTGCGTTTCCCCATGATTTTGCTTTTTGTAGAAGGACATATAACTGGAATTGTACCATATGTAACATTTTCAGGTTGACTTCTTTTCCTTATTAATACGCCTTTAAGATACCTGCATGTCTTTTCATGGCTTGATAGCTTATTTCTTTTTAGTACTCAATAATATTCTATTGTCTGGATAAGCCATAGTGTACCTTTTTCTCTAAAACATTTATTAGGGAGCATTCTTGAGACAGAGTGCTTCCTGTGAAAGGGATGGAAATATCCCACAACCAAAACCTCTAGGACCTGTGGTGGTTATGCCGATGGCAAAATGCATTTATTACAATTATGTACCCAGAGAATGGGGAAATAACTACCAGGTATGTCTGTGAACCAGTGAACTCTGTAACTTCAGTCTAGAGAGGACTGAACCAATTTCTTAGTAGAGCTGGTGTACTTTTACCAGTCTGTTCTCCATTGCTTTGGTAAATAAGGTGTCCTATAAGCCCCATTTGGTAGAAAACAGTCATCTGGTGAAGGTTTTCTGTCTTTCATAGGATATTACTTTACTGGGCAATTTTCCCTGCTTTTCACTGCCTGTCAGAGAAATTAAGATTTTTTTCTAACTTAAGGCAGTCTATTTTTTTTTTTCCTATGCTTCTAGGAGATACCCGAGAAGTATGTTCAAACCACCTTGCAACATGTGAAATCCAGTATCTTGTGACAGTGTGCTTATAATCACAAACTTGTGTATTCAAAATTTATGTCTGTGTTGCCCCTTAATCCAGCACCTTAGAATCCAGCCCCACAGGCACACCTCAGCTCCCACCAGTACATACTGGCCCCTCCTGCAGCTCCCACAGCACTGCTTCGTCCTGCACTTCCCCAGCAGAGGTGTGTCAGGACCTAACCCTAGTTGATAGCCTAGAGGCCCGGAGCAGACGTGAAGGTGGATCTTGAAGGAACGAGGTGTCTTTGCAGGGAAGGGGGATGTGTATGGTCTCTGACCAAAGTGTAGGGCTGCTGGTCTCCCATCAGGAGGAGTGTGCCACTCTACCAGGGTCAGAGGGCTGAGAAGCATAGGAGGATTCAAAATTTCAAGGGCATCAGCCAGATGTCCCCAAGCCATGTGTCAGGGTTCCATTCTTCCCCAACCAAGGCCTTGGCATTGTCAGAACTGCCCCATCTTGGCTGGGGGTTCACTCTTTTCCAGAGTGAATTTAGCACCAGCTATGCAAATCCAAATCCTTGGTGTTACCGTTTCCTTTGTATATTCCAGCCACAATTCCCTTCCTTTTTTGTAGCGGTCTAGTTCATTGGTGACACTTTTTACAACTATCCTGTGCCATGGATTATAAGTGACCCACCTACAACCATTGATGAGGTCTTGTTGCCAGCCGAGTGTTAGGTGATCGAGCCCTAAGCCCCATGATAGGGTCTACTTTCTTGAACCATTCCTGGCACCAACAGAGACATGGGTTCCCCAAGAAAAAAATTGGAGATCAGTACATAGGGCATACCTTAAGTATTCTTCAAATAAGACCACAGAAGGGAAGAGAAGGGAGTAGGGCTTGGAGTGATGCAGTCCTAACATTGGCTTCAGCCCACCACGTAGGAGCCCGGGCCTGGGATGGCCTTGCCTGTTCTCCCCACCTGGATAAAAGAACAAGTCTTTACCATGGCATTGCTCCATCATGGGGGTTCGTCTGCTCCCAGAGGGAAATGTGATGTGGGGTGAGGTAGTTTCTTTAGTGTGGGCAATTCCCCAAAGGGCTGACAGCTGAGGGATGTTTTCTGGCAGTCCTTCCAGCAACTGGGGTGTGATAAATTCTTTGTTTCTGGAGGAGGATGTGGGTGGCTGCAATGTAGCAACCACCACATTCTCATAGTCCATGAAAGGCAGTCGCTGGCCATGTCTGTCACTAATGGGCTGGATGACAGGGTGCTTCTCCTAGGAAAACGCTAAAGTCACAGGGCAGCAAGTGAAGATAATTGTAATGCTCTCCTAGAGATAAGAGAACTACACGGGAAGCCAGAATGTGTTAAGATCACGAGAGCAAAAGCTTTTGAATTTGGAATTCTGTGCCAACAAGCCTCTCAAATCAAATGACAGTAGAAGCTGGGCCTGATGGTACAGGCATGAGGATCACAAGTTCGAGTCCAGCCTAAACAATTTAGTGATTTAAAAGAGACACTGTGTCGAAGTCAAAACTTAAAAATGGGCAAAATGGTCTGGGTATGCAGTTCAGTATGAAGGCCCTGGGTTCCATTTCTAATAACACACACACACACACACGCACGCACGCACACGCACACTCTTTTACAAAGGTATGACTTATAAAGGTATAAAGGTATGGGTATGATTTTATAAGTAGCATATGTGTATCTGTATAGAATAAAGTTGTTCAGATAGGAAAAGTCCATGCCTCAGCAACACCAGAAAGAGGAAGACATGGAATTCTAAATAAGGGAGATGTAAAGGAAGAGACGGTGGGTGAGGAAAGCCAAAAGACAGCAGCCGTGCGTGCCATTGGCACCACAGCAAAACCATCCCAAGCCACTGAGAAGATGCCAGAGTGGTTTCATCAAGGAGATAAAATATTGGAAACAAAACATTTGGAAATGTTGGGAGATTTGCATGAATTGAGGTGAGTTTAAATTTTAAAAACTAAAGTACTAATTAACTTCAGGAAGAAAGAAAAAAAGAAAAGAGAAAGTGAAGAGAATGAAGCCCAGGTGCAGTGGCACAAGCCTATAATTCCAACAGTCTGGTTGGCTAAGACAGGATGGCCGTGAGCTCAAGACCAGCCTGGGCAACGTAGCAAGACCTCACCTCACAACAAAAAATAAAAAGGGACATGGCCACAGGTAGTGGTAGAAGCCTTCGGTAGTTCCTGTCAAAAAAGAAAGAAGGAAAGATGTGAGAGAAGACAGAAAGATAAAAAGCATATCCTAGTGTTCTTCCTAGCTACACTGAGGGGGTAGCTTATGGAGGAGTGAAAGGAAGTTACGCCTTCGTTTGCCTTGTTAGAAAACAAGTAGATGAAGCCTTGAAAAAAATTAAAAACTAGAAATGAAAATGTGTTATTGGGCGATAAATATCAAAAGAATAAAATTAAAGAGTTGAGAGTGGGGTATTGGAGAGTAGCAATTCTGTCAGAAAATGCTGCAGGGAGGAGAGCTACGAATCTAGGATTTCTTGTCTTACTGCCTTCAGTTTGGTTTGGTCCTGTAGTGCTGGGGACTGAGTCCAGAGGCCACCCACCAATCGGCTACACCCCACTGTTCTGTCTGGAGACAGATTCCTCCTATGACCTGCGCTGGCCTTTCACAGCACCTGCTACCTCTTCCCCATTGAGGAAGGCATGTGCCACCAGGCAGTGGATTTCTTGGCTTTTACAAATAAAAGCAGGCACGACTTTTATCAAGTAGCAACTTTTCAGAGAAAAACTTAGGTTCATAAACTCTCCCAAAAAAATAGAAAAAAGGAGCCCCACGCTCCATGCCCCTGCCACCATGCACCAGGCTCCGTGTCACTTTAGGATGCTACCATAACCTTGATATCGAAGCCTGATGAGGATGAAAAGGGAAGTTGGTCGTGTGCGTAACTCATAGATGAAAAGGTCACGAATTACTCTTTAAACATAATAGCAATCCAGATTTTACAATATGAAAATAAGATTGTGGTACCCTGACTAGGCCTGGGATGATTATAGGTAGAAGGTGGCTCATACCCCAATAATCTCACCTCTTGAGACCGGCAGGAGTGGAGCCACTCCCTCTTATCCCAGGCCCAGGATGGCCCACAGCTCAGGTTTCATCTTACCTAAATTCTTTCATTAAATTTTATTTATTTATTTTTAGCTGTTTCTTTTTTTCCCCACGTTTTATTGATATGTATACGTGCAAAATTCAAGGTTTACAGTGGAGTTGAGCATTTTGTGCACATACGTATCTTGTCAAGGTGGCAAGGGCGTTCCTACTCTCCTTTTGTCCCTCCCCATACCCACCCCTCCCTCCCTCCTCCACCACCCTACTCCCCTCTTTCACTTTGTCTTTCGTCTTAAGTTCCATAGGTGTTGTGATCTGGGACTCTCATATCAGAGAGATGATTCGATGTTTCACGTTCTGCTTTTGACTCACTTCACTAAGCGTGATGTTCTCTAGTTTCTTCCATTTGCCTGCAAAAGCCTCCACGCTATTGGACTTTATTGATGCATAGTATTCCATTGTGTATAAATACCACAATTTGTGTATCCACTGGTCTGTTGATGAGTATTTTGGTGCCTTCCACATTTTAGCTATTGTTAGTTGTGCTGCTATGAACATGGGTGTACATCTATCTCTGTTGTGTGTTGTTTTGGCCTCTTTTGGATATATTCCCAGGAGGGGTGTCGCTGAATCAAAGGGGATATTTTTTCCCTTGCTTCCAGACCCTTACCAGAAATCACGTGGTCAGGTTTCAAAAGACCCATCATGCAAATTAGGAGACTTTCAGACCCCCAAATTCCTCTCATTAGTGAATGACCCTTGCCCTATTACTCTGGCTGACCATCCTTTTTTCAACTGCTTATAAATGTGGCCCTCACCTCCAATAAGCAATTCAGTCTCCTGGCGGTAATTCTGTGACATCCGTGGTACTCATGCAGCTGGAGACCCTGTTCCCCCAGACTTCACTGGTTCCTGACCACCAGTGGTCAACTGTGGCCAAGGACCCTGGAGACCCTGACAGCAGATATGTTAATCATATTGTGGTGAGCCCAGAAGGAAAAGGTTAGTTTAATATTAGAAAGTGAATGCAATTAGTTGCATTAAACATAAATATCATACCAGCAAACTAAAACCATTTGATAAAATGTAATTTCATATGTTATTATGAAAAGGTTTAGTAAACTAGAAATAAGAGAATACTTTTAATCTTACAAAGATTAATTATTTTAAAAACTTTAAGCAAACATACTTCTTGGTAAAACGTGGAAGGAAGTCTTACGTCTTGCAGCATGGAAAAACGTTTACGTTTCATCAATACTATAATTAAAACATAATAAAAATTAACATATTAAGAAAACTAGAGTGAGAACAAAGATTGGAAAGGAAAAACAAAGTAGGTTGTGTAATTGTAACAAGCACTGTGAGGAAATCCGTAAGATTTGCTGCTGATGACACAGTAGCTTGTGTAATTGTAACGAGCACTGTGAGGAAATCTGTAAGATTTACTGCTGATGACGCTCTCATTAGCAAGCAGGTGGTTTCTAAATGCTGAATATTCTTTTAAAAATGATTGCTATATTTATTTATTGATTTATAAATTTCTTTAGACAGGGTCTTGCCGTGAAGCCCAGGTTGGCCTTGAACTCATCTTCTAGCCTTGGCTTTCTGCATGCTGGGATTACATACATGTGACCCACACCAGTTCAACATTCCTATCACCCTGGCAGCATTGAATTTTGTATATTAGTCCATTTGGTGAGTATTAACAGTATCTTATCTTTTTGGAGCTATAATTTGCAGTTTTGTGATTAATAATACAGAAATTACTAATTACTTTTCACACTTATGCTTTCTAGCTTGGGATGTGGCCTGTTTAAATCTTTTACCTAAGGGCTGGCGTTGTAGCTCAGCAGTTAAAGCGATTGCCTAGCAAGCGCAAGGTTCTGCAACTGGGTGTGGTGCACACATTGTAAAACCAGTATTTGGAAGCTGATAGAGCTCATAACTCCAGTGCTTGGGAGTTCAAAGCAGGAGGTTTGCCCTGAGTTTGAGGCCACCCGGGGCTACATAGTGAGTTCAGGACCAGCCTGGATTACAGAGCGAGTGAGTTCAAAAATAAATAAATACTTTTACCTATTTCCCTATTGAGTTCTCAGTGTTTTTCTTATTAATTTGTCGGAGTTATTTATATAATTTGAGTATTAGGCCCATATAGGCTGTGATTTTAATATAACTTATCAATTTCCTTTATGATGAGCATAGCTCTTTTCTATTAAGAAATTTTTTTCTCCCTGAGGTCATAAAGATATTCTTCTATATTATATTCTAGTATATCTTACTTATTTAGATTTAAACTTTGACTATAATTGATTGTGTGTGTGTGTGTGTGTGTGTGTGTGTGTGTGTGTGTGTATATATATATATATTTTATTTTTTTTTTTGAGACATGGTCTCTGTAGCCAGGCTGCTCTGGAAATCGCTGGTGTAGGCCAGGCTGGCCTTGGACTCAGGACAATCCACCTGCCTCAGCCTCCCTGCTGGGATTACAGACATGCCACCACGCCCAGCTTTATGTGGTGCTGGGGAATCAAATTCAGGGCCTAGTGCTTGCAAGGCAAGCGATTTAACTGCTGTGCCATTCCACCAGCTCCCAATTATGTATTTTATAAGATTGAAAGTCATGCTTCAATCCTCCTCTCATAAATAAGTTAACTGAAATTAAAACTCCAATGAGGTATTGCTATATACTCACCAGATGGTCAAACATACAGAAATCTACCTCTGCTGATGGACACCAGAAGTCTCACTTACTGATGGCCAAAGTGCGAACTTTACGACACTGCAACACAATTTGGAATTACCTGTTAAAGGTGAGAAAATGCAAATAGTGTTTACTCCAGCAATTCCACCTATGGGTTAGATTCTAAATATACTTGTGCATATCTATATCAGAAAACATACAAATAAACCTGACTGGTTGCAATTGCCCCAAACCCGAAGTAATCAAGTGTTCCTTGTCAACTGATTGGTTTATGAAATGTGATAAAATTCATACCACATAGCAATAAGAATAAATAAAGTTGGGCTCTGTGGATGAATTTCACTAAGTTTTCAATACAGAAAGGAACTAAATACAAAAGAATCTATACTATAAGATTCCATTTCTAGAAAGATCATAATACTTCCAGTAACACATGTGTAATATAAATATATACGAATATATGCACATGAAGTTCATTTTTAAAAAATAAAAGTACTAACACAAACCTAAACTTTTTGACAAAAAAAACCTATGAAGAAAAAAAAGAAAATTGTTACCATAAAAATCGGACTAAGCAGGGCCCAGTAATGCAGGTAGGGCAGGCCTGTAATCCCAGCAGTATGGGAGGTTAAGGCAGGGGGATCGCAAGTTCAAGACCAGCCTAGGCAATTTAGAGACTTAGCAAAACACTGTTTCAAAAGACAAAAATGAGCTGGGTATATAGACTAGCATGAAAGCCTTTGTCTTGATACTCAGCATCACACAATCAAATCAGGGTGGTAGTTGTCTCTGGCAGAAGAAGGCAGCTGTGACATATGGGAGAGCCCAGGGGCTTCTGGTGTGCTGGCCACATTCTCTCTTTTGTTACAGAGTCCTGTTAAACCGTCAAGTTTGTTGTAGCATTTTTCTGAACATGCATTTCATAATAACAAAGGAAAAACTGAAAACTGCCAAATAAAATACTTGCTTTCTATATTGCGCTGAAATTCTATGTTCATTAAATACAATAATTGGATAATTGATTTCTTTATGGAAGGATGTGAAAAAAAGCTACTGAGAATTCTGTAAGTTAAACCATACTTTTCCAATGCACGTCAAGTGCTTGCTCACAGACGGAGCTTCTTGGTTCTATGTTCAAAAGCAAAAAGAAGCCCTTGCCCGCTTGTGGCCTTTTCCTCTGAAATGATGCTCTACCCCAACTTAAAGCCAGCTGGCATTAATGGTAACGCTATGACAACCCAGGAAAATCACGAATTTCTGGTGGGTGCATGTGTAATTTACTGAGTACTTCGTTCCAGGGCCCCGCGATCTTTATCCTCTAACAAACATTGTCTCTATGTTACAAGATGAGGAAACTGAGACAGAGAGTAGTGTGGCACTTGCTCCAGTGAGGTGGCTTGAGTGGTAAAGTGGGAGCCGACCCACGCAGGCCTGACAGGCTGGCAACTCCAGGTGTCCTCTCCTGACCTCAATTCCCAGGCTCCACGACCTTACTGCACTGCCTGGGATAGAAGACACTGTGTTCTCAGGCAGGCGCAGGTCGAGATGCAGGGAACACCACGTCTCTCTCTACTCTGAAGATCCTGTGCAGCGTGTGATGAAGCAGGAAGGCTGGGATTAATCCTGTGGCCAGTCCTTTTGTAATGAATCAGATATATTTTTTTTTAATCGGGAGACAAGATCTCCCTCTGTTGCCCAGGCTGGTCCTGAACTCACTACGTAGCCCAGGCTGGCCTCCAGCGCATGGCCTCGGCCCCCCAGAGCTGGGACAGATACGGGTTTTCAGCCTTGAACTTGCCTTGAAGGGACCGGGTCTAATTGAGACAAGCCCAGCTAGCGATTCCTGGGCCGTACAGTAGGGGGCGTCTTCCAACTGCTTTTCGGAAGCTGTTAAGTGGCTTCTGAGTGGGTGTGTCTAGCAGCGCGTGAAAGGGACAAAGTTTTTTAAAAAATAAGTTTTTAGATTCCAAGAAACTTTGCAAAAACTGAAACACGCAGGAGGCGGATTAATTCCCCAGGTATTACTAAAAGGCGACAAACCTATTCTGTTGCATGTGTTGCAGAAAGCGGCCACTGTCCTTGAGGGTTGATCCTGGCCACTTCCACATTTTCGGGATCGGCCCCGGGCGCCGCCGGCCCACTCGCAGCCTGGGTGTCGGTTTACACTGAGCCTGCGGGACACACCCCGAGAGGTCCAGCCCTCGCCGGCCGGTCCCGCCCGCGCCTCCGCCGGGTCCCTGGGCGGCTCCGGACTCGTCCGCGCCGCCACCAGCCATGCTTCGCGTGATCGTGGAGTCCGCCAGCAACATCCCCAAGACCAAGTTCGGGAAGCCGGATCCTATTGTTTCTGTGGTTTTTAAGGGTAAGGAAACGTTTTCTTGTCTCTGGGGCCTGGTGGCATTGGGGCGGCGGGGAGCGCCAGCCTGTCGCCTCCCCCTCGGCCACCTGGGGAGGTCAGGGCCGGGACATCGCTGCGGGAGGCGGCCGTGGTTCCGGGGCTTCGGGACTCGGGGAACGACCTGGTGTGTTAGTTTTAACATGATTTCTGCCAGTCCTCGAGGGAAAAGCTCTGCGTGGCTAACCCCTTAATTTCAGGAATCGGAGAGATTTGGGTTGGTTCACAGGGACAGTTCGATTATATATACTTTTTTTTTTTTTTTTTTTTTTGAGATAGGGTCTCACCCCGTAGCCCTGGCTGGTCCTGAACTCACTGTGGAGCCCAGGCTGGCCTTGGACTCGCGGCAATCCTGCCTCCGCCTCCCGGGTGCTGGGATTACAGGCGTGCGCCACCACGCCCAGGTTTTGTGGTGCTGGGGAATCCAGTCGGGGCCTTTCGCTGGCTAGGCAAGCGCTTGCACCACTGTGTCATTCCTCCAGGCTGAGTTTTGATCGTCTTGGATGCAGTTTTTAGTTTTCTCTACCTGTGAAAAGGAGTGAAAAAGCCGTCATTCCTCTATTAGACAGCCTTATGCTCCTTTTAGGCGACGTGAAGTCAGTACTCGGAATTGCTCTGCTCCCACCCTCGCTGGCCGCTGTGTGAGGAGCGTTCATTTCTAAGGGACCGGGGTTTTCTTGGCATGTTAAAACTGCCAGATTGCTGCCAGGGCTGTGAACAGCAAGGCTGCAGCTGGGAATCTGGGTGCCTGACCCACTGAGCTTGGGCGAGCACCGTCGTTTCTCCAGATCTCAGTTTTCTTCCATAAAGGAGATGAGAAGGGTTTAGACTAGATCATCTTTAAAGAACCCATGGGGATTCCAAGAAGTTTCTTTTATGACATTTGGCTGTAATTGCCGTGGAGGGACTGGGAGTGGCTGGTGTGGCTGCCCGCTCCGGGCATGGCTTGGGCTACTAGGGTGTGTGTGAGGCTGGGTTTGAGGGCTTTCCGCGTTCTGTTTGTCTATAGCTAGGGGTAAGATTGCAGGATAAGATTGCTTGGCAGGGGACAGGAAGGAGGGAGGGTAACCGAGCGTGGGGGAGGGGGCACTGCCACAAGGCCAGCTGTGCTCTCTGCTTCTGCCTCCAGGAACCTGGCTGCCTCTCCAGGCCTCTCCCGCACACTTCCTGTGGAATCCAAGCCTTTCCTCCTTCCTTCTGTCCATCTTTTAGCCCCAGTTTTCTTCTTAAACCACTCTTTCTTGTGAGCAAGAAAATGAAAGAAATGAAACCCAAAGCTGCCAAATTATTGAAATGATTGTTCGGTTGGTGGGGGGGGGGAGAGAGAGAGAGAGAGAGAGAGAGAGAGAGAGAGAGAGAGATACTTCTGAAGAGTAAAGTTTGTTTTTGAAACAAGGTCTTTGGTCTGTAGTCCAGGCTGGGCCTAAACGCAATATGTAGGCCAGGCTGGCCTCAAACTCACAGCAATCCTCCTGCCTCAGCCTCCTGAAAGTGCTGGGATTACAGCTTGTGCTAAAATTCCCATATTTTGGGGTGCTGGGAAATTGAACTCAGGGCTTTTCAGTTGCCAGACAAGCACCCTAACTTCTGTTATTCCTCCAGCTCCCAGATTTGTGTTCTTAAAGGATGATGTGGTTTTAGAACCTGGCAAGTGATATCTTGTAATGGTACTACATCAGAGTTCATTTATATCTATTAATTTTATTTTGTTTTTCAACGAGTTACCCAACAGGGATATAGTAATGCTTGCATCCCTCAGCATTGGCTTATAAAGACATATCAAATTATGTTAGATTCATTCTGGTAATGCTATTATTTGAGACAAGTCATATAGATTATAAACAAATTAGAAGGAGCACTATAGACATTTGACTTATTTTTCTTAATACATATGCATTAATTGGAAATTTTTAATCATTGAATTATATCACCGGGTCCAATGATATAGGCCTGTAATCCCAGCACTCCGGAAGGCTGAGGCAGGAGGATCACAAGTGGTAACCCAGCCTGGGCGATTTAAAGACTTAGGGAGACCTTGTCTCCAACTCAAAAATAGTCTGGGCATGTCATGTGGTGTGAAGGCCCCGGGCTTGATCCCCAGTACCATACAAAGAAATCTATACCTATCTGTCATCTGTACTGAAGGCCATGAATGTAAACTCAATTGAGTTGAAACTGGAAAAAAAATCTAAACAATTAGCAAATGTAGTCTATCCAAGCAATTGCACTAGATTGTTTCACACTGACCTGTTCCAACCTCACTTGATTGTACAAAGTTGATAAAGTACTTCCCCAGTCACTGATTCAGCTAACAAGCAACCTGACACAGAAAAGAACAAGGAACTCAATGTAGAAACATTTGGACTGCAACTGACATTAGCTAAATATCAGGGATGCTGACTCATCCGGATTTAACCACCTGGGTCTCAGATTTCCCAGCTGTAGAATATGGAGGACGGGGCTGGAGGGATGCTCCGTGGTTACAGCACTTGCCTATCCAGCGCTAAGTACCCAAGTTTCATTCCCCAGCACAACATAAGGCAGGAACCCAACAGTTTGATTTCCCCAGCAACACATAATCCCAGCGCTCAAGAGGCTGAGACAGGAGGATTTCTGTGAGTTCCAGGCCAGTCTGGGCTATCTAGTGAGCTCAGAACCAGCTGTACTACAAAGTGAGACACTGTCTCAAAAACAATAGAGAGAGAGGATGGATCTTCTGTCCTTTATGGTTCTGTAATTTTCCAGTTCTATGTCTTGGACATCTAGAAGGCGGAGGTCTACAGTGATGCATACAGCATTTTTCTCGCTTTCAATCTTTCCTAGTGACTTAAACCAATGGTGACAGCAGATCCTTTCCAGCTGTGCCCCTAATTTATTTGTTTTTATATTTTTGGATTTTGAGACAGGGTGTCACTCTGTCGCCTAGGCTGGTCCTGAACTCACTATGTAGCCCAGGCTGGCCTCAAGCTTTAGTTTGTACCAATAAACCCAGAGGATTTGGGATTACCGTAGTCTCTAGTGTGCAGGCACTGCAGGGGTAGATTGTGAAAGCCACCAAGTTTACGTGACTTTTCTTTTTGGGATGTGTGCAGTGCATCATGAGCCGTCAACCAGCTCTGGATCGTAAGCTATAAGCCTGGGAGCCAGAGGCCGGATGGCCGGGGAGGCCAGGCTGTGGCTAGCAAGAATGAGATTTCACAGACCTCTAAGAGCTGTCTCAATTCTGAAACTGTGACTCTCTAAAACAAGATTTTATGAGTATAATATTATAGGTAGTATGAGTATAATAGTTTGAGATAGTTGCTTTTTAAATAAAAGGTAACATATATAAAAATAAAACAAAAATGTACTGAAAAATAAATAAGTCCAAGAAGACATTTTAAAAAATTAACTAAGAGGGCCCGAAGAACCAGGCATAGTGGCCCATGTCCATGACACAGTGGTTGGAGCACTTACCTAGCAAGCACAAGGAGCTGAGTTTTATTCCTCAGTAGTATGTAAGCCGGGCATGGTGGAGCATGCCTGTGAATCCCAGCTCTCTGGAGGCTCAAGTGGGAGGATTGCCCTGAGTTCAAGGCCAGCGTGGGCTACATAGTGAGTTCAGGATCAGCTTGGACTATAGAGCAAGAGTCTGTCTCAAAAAATAAACAAAAACATCCTAACAATCTAGAAGCGATTGTCTAACTAAAAAAGTAGCCTGTCTCGCCCTTCCTGCTGTCTCTCCTTATTGCAACCTACCTGACACCTCTTGCTGTGGACATGCCAACTGCCACCTGATAGTAGGAGAATCCTTTTTTCTTTAGAAAGTGGAGCAGTCCCATCTTAAGTGAAAGGCAGTAAATCTGCAGAGGTCCCCAAGGACTGTACTGCAGCTATTAGAGACCTGACTTACGGTCTATACCAAGAGTCCATTTGCAGGACATTAACTCTGAGAATATACGTAACATGCAATTGCAAATTAAGGTGTTGTAAAAATGTATTTTTATTTTGAATGGTACATAATATCTGTATGTATTTATAGGGGACAGGGTAACATTTTAATACACATATACAATGTCCAGTGACCAGATCAAGATCATTGGCTTATCTATCACCACAAGGCTTTTTTTTTCAAGTATCTTTGTGTTAGGAACATTTAAAATCCCACTCTCCCCCCAAATTTAAATGATTCTTTTAAATAAGCACAAAAGCTGTGAGGTGCCATTAAAGAAAGGGCCCCAGGTGTTGGAGTCTGCGAAGAGCAAACGGCCCACAGAACCCAGGTCTAGCCAAAGGATAGTCTTGCCTTAAGGCTTTTCCAGTAGAACCACAGTATTGTGTTGACCAAACACTCGGGGAAGACACTAGTGTTTAATCTACTGAGTCATTCCTGTCATTTCCCGGAGAACAAGCCCTGGAGACTCGGTGCTGAAAGACAGAGGCCCCACCCTGCAAAGCATGGAAACCCTCAGAAGTCTGCCCCCAGAGGCACATTCTGCAGCTCTTGGGCAGTGCGTTGAGCTGCCGTTGCCTTCAGGAATTGCTCAGCCGGCCCTATTCTCCTTTCCTCCTCCGTAACATATCTTACCTCCTGCCCTTGGCCGGGGGTATTGGTATTTTTATGGTCTAGGTTTCTTTCTGATTATTGGTGATTTTCTCCCTCTTTCAGAGACCTAAAATTTTTTTTTATGTCTTCTGCAAACTTGACACATTACTGCTGCTGAGTATGAATTTTTAGTGTTGACCACGGGATCAAAGAGCTGTCAGGAGTTTGGTGACAGCTTGGTGCATTAAAGTCACTGATTCTTCATCCATGACCCTGGAGAACTGGCTAATCTTTGTTTAGACAAAATCACATTTAATATTCTCTCAGGTGTTTGGTGGATGAAGGTTGGCACCTGTTCCTGTCACCTGCTGTGCAGGAGCAAATTCATGGTTTTTTTGCATTCTTCTTCCTAATGTTTCCCTACCTCCCCCCCCCCCCCCAAAAAAAAAAAAGAGAAAGTAATGCTACTAGTTTTTGTGTTGAAAATTCATATGTAAAATATTTAGGGGTCCATAGTACATATACTCCTTAGAATGTCTATGATATGGAAATGGCCACCTTTCCCGCTGTGAACTTCCTACTGAACAGCTGTTCATTTGAACAGGAGTGCACTTTGAACACAGTTCTGCCTCAGAAATAGCCCTGAGACATCTGGTACTGTCAGCCTTATCGGCTGCTTCCCATTGGACCTTAGGAGGCAAAAGCCTTGGGCTTGTGGAACCTGAGACATCTGAAGGAGAATTTTAATTGACAGCTCTTCCTAATTATTTATATGCAAATAAAATCTCCAGCTTCGGTGTTTAATAATACTTCTTGACACTGCACACAGGGATTCCTAAATTCCTTATGGTAGTTCCTGGAGCCCTACAATGCGCCTGACATTACCTTGGAAACCAAGGCTAGAAAAATACACTTAACGTGGTTTAGTGTTCTAGACCTAGGAGACAAACTACGAATACTAGAGTGAGCTGGAACTAGTAGGAACACCGAGAGTGAGCTACAGCAGAACCAAAATGCAAAAGTTACCGTTTAATTATAGATGGAAAAATTAAAAGCTTTGTGAGAATGTGTTTGACTTGCTCTTTATTAAAGTTAAAGAATGGGTGGGAATTAGATCAAGAAAATAGGAAGAAAGTCATTCCAAGTTTTGCAACAGCACGAAAGGACTAGGCAGGCTTGGACTTTTGCAGGGAGGGTGATGAAGGTAGTCTGCCCGCGTTAGAGATTTTAGTCATAAACCAGTGGAAAGCTTCTAGTCAACAAAGTCAGTGACAGATTAGTACTAGTTAAGGAGCCTAATTACAAGATTTACTAGCTGAGACAAATGCTTTCCAGGGCAAAGGGAGCTCATTCTAGGCTTTGAATCAGAAGGAAAGATGTAAAAAAGGGCCTTTGTCACACTCCCCTGTGAGATGGAACCACAGACTGTCCTCCTCCCAGCTGGGCGGTGGCTCAATCAGGGCCAGTGAGGGCTTTAAGCCTTCAGACACAGGGAGGGAAACCATTAGGTAAAACAAAGGCCTTGAAGTTGAAAGTAGTATTTGAAAACAAATTACAATTATTTGAAGACAATTACTGTCTTTCCAAAGTTCAAGTGGAGAGCGTATTTCCCTAGTGAGTTGAGACGTGGGTCTCAGACGCTTGAGACCTTTCTCTGAATGTACCATGGCCTGGTCCCGAGGGTAAAAGGTTGCTGGGAATTGCTCAATTGATTCCACTCAAACTTGCCCAAGGAATTCTTTTTTTTTTTTTTTTTGGGGGGGGGGGGGGGAAGGGGCGGGTAGGATGATTTTTGTGCCTTAGGGGAATTTTCATTACAACTGAAGCAGGCAAGAAATGGGGAAAGGAAAAAATTCTATTTACGCATTCTTGTGACACAGGTGTTAGTTCAAGGGAAAATCTTTCCTTTCTTTTTTTCCTAAAACTAGAGAAAAATCTCTCAGAATCTAAATCCCGAGACTTACGGGGGAGTTGTGCGGCCTCAGGCCTCTGGTTTCTTCCCGCCAGGGGTAGCCATTACCTTTCCACACGTTGGCTCCTTTAATGAGGCCTCTTGCTGGGTGGACCTCAGTTTGCCACCAGGTGACATAGTCCAGACTCTACATCGGTGACAGTGTCACTGTCTCCTAATTGAGATCGTTGAGAGAAAGCCTCTGTGTGGCTCATGTGGGTCAGATGCTCATCAGGTCCAAGCAGCCGTGACCACAGGGCACGGATGCCTGGGACATGCATTACAGGTGCTCAGCTGAGTCTGCCGGCCTCGAATGACCTCTCGCCTCCTCTCCTTCCAGCTTGGGGTGAGACCTGATCTTTTCTGTCTATAATCTGTTATTTGACCTAGCCTCTCCCCCAAAGAGCCCCATTTTTTTCTAGGATCAGTATGATAAGTGGAAAGAACTTTAAGTCAGACAGTTTGATCACTAGGAGCCAAATATCTTTGGACTACTGTATTTTCAAGCCTTTATTTCCTCACCTATAAAATGGGGAGTCTAAGACCTACTCCCTAGGCGTATTGTAGAGATAAATAGTGATGGAATACCTAAAGCACTTATGCCTGACACAAAATCCTCGTATGCAATTGCTCACCTCCTCCTCCCCTTACGCCCACCTCTCTCCATGTAGGAACACACAGAACTGTGGGGGACATTTCTGAGGGGTGGCCCAGGCTTAGTTGTTCAGAGTTCACAGGATGCAGTTTGTGGCTACACAAGCAGCTTGAGGCCCATGCCTGCTTTTGTGGTGAGAGTGCAGTATAGCCTCTCCAGTGGGCACAGAGTGAAGGATTTGTTGGTAATTGTGGTAAAGGATATACATTTGTCCTTATTTGTCCTATATGCAATTTAAAGTGTACAGCTCAGTTATTCAAGGCATGCATCGTGTGGTACAACCATCAACCTGACACCCACTCACAGAGTTCTTCGTCTTGTAAACTGAAACTACAATTCACTGAACCACCCATTCCCACCCATTCCCCGTTTCCTCAGCAGTGATCCTTCTCCTTTCTGTTTCTATGACGGTGACTCTTTTTCTACCTCCTAAATGAAGAAGCAAACAGTAGTTGACCTTCTGAGCCAGGCTCACTTCACTTAGCGTAATGTCTTCCAGGTTCATCTCTGTTGTAGCATCTGTCAGAATTTTCTTCTTTTTTTAAACACTGAATAATACTGCATCATCGACACATAGTGCACTTGGCTTTTCGATTCATCTACTGATGAGAATTTGGATCGCTTGTACCCCCTGGCTCTGGCGGCAAATACTGCTATGAACGATGGTTTACAAGACTGAGAGACAGTGACCAAGAATTCATTGGTGTCCTTGTTTCTCATTCCTTTGAGTGTGTGCCCAGACGCAGCACTGCTGGGCGTATCAACATTTCATGTCTAATATTCTATTGTAACGGCTCTGTTCTAGTGGCTGTATCATTTTACATTTCTACCAGCAGTGCCCGCAGATTCTAATTTCTCCACATCTTTGACAGTCTTGTTGCTTTCTCTCTTTTCATGGTACCCGTTCTAACGGCCGGGATGTAATAGGTCTGAGCAGCTCTCTGACTTGACCTTGCTGCTGTTGCTTCCCCTTTCCTCTCTCCTTCCCCTTCTCCTTGTGCTGGAGATTGAGCCCAGAGCCTCTGCCCTGAGCTACATCCCCAGCCCCGTTTTAAGTTTTCGCTTGGAGACAGGGCCTCAGAAAGCTGCTCAATCGCTCAGCCTAGGCTTGAGACTTGTGAGCCTCCTGCTCTCCTCAGCCTCCCGGAATCTGTGTCGCCATGGTGACAAGGTAGCTGGCCTGGTGAAGTCTCTGTGGCCAGAGTTATTGGGATCCGTGGGAGAGCTGAGGGCATGTAGGCAGTGACCTTGGTTTCCTGCAGTACCAGATCTTTTGGTGGCCTTGGGTCCCCAGGATCAGGCTGGAACCAGAGGCCACCTACAGTAGAAGGAGAGATCACTCTGCTTCTGAGACACATCCTGGGAGAAAAGAGTATTGCCCAGTCAGCTTGCCCTGAAACCCTCGTCTGGCACCCTCCTTCAGGGCACTTGCTGAAAGGTACAGTTGTCCATTTCTGTGTGCCCTCCATTCGACAGCAAGTTCCATGAGGACAGGGCCGAGGTCTCTCTCCCTGAAGCCCAGTTGTTGGTAGTAACTTTTGAATGAATACATCTGGCTCCTCCTTTTCTTTTGGATCAGGGCTTCACAGATCAGAGGAACCAGATGGGACCAGATTGTTGTGCCTATGAGCTACATACCTGATGTGGAGTATTTATAACTTCAAGGTTTCCAGGAGGTGGTTAGGATCCATGAGGTTACATTTCAAAGAAAGTTGGAGGTCAGGGCATCCCCACACTACCTGGACCTTGATGTAAGGTCTGGTCTCATGAGTGGCAAGAGTCCTGATTTCCCAGCAGTGAAATGAGGGATGAGGCCTACCTCTGAAGATCATAAAAATCACACAGCATGGTGTGTTTAAGGTGCCTGGGCTTACAATAGATGCGTATTCTCCTTATGCCCTTTGAAGTCTGATTCTCTTTGCACATTGTCGAGTGAAAAATTAGTTCAGCAAGTAATGAAATACAGTTCAGAAATCAAATGAGGACCGCTAACACAGGATCTGTAAGCTGTCCTTTTCACAGTAAAGCTGTGAGAGTCTGGGGCATAGCTCAGTGGTTGAAGCACTTGCCTAGCAAGCACAAGGCCCTTGCTTCAATTCTCCAGCACCACAAAAGCTGGGAGGCTGAGGCAGGACATAACTATGAGCTCAAGGCCAGCCTGGGCTACATAGTGAGTTCAGGATCTGCCTGGAAAACAGAAGGAGACCCTGAATCAAAAATAAAAGTGAAGTAAAGCTGTGAACCTGGAAAATTAGTCTAGCCTAAGTTCATATTTTACCAAATAACTAGTCAGTCTGGTGAAAACAACATAGTTCATTTAAAATATATATATATTTTTTGAGACAGGGTCCTGCTCTGTAGCCCGGGTTGGTCCTGAACTCACGCTACGTAGCCCAGGCAGCCTTGGACTTGGTAATCCTCCTGTCTCAGCCTCCTGACTGCTGGGATTACAGGTGTGCACCACCATGCCCAGCTTTATGTGGTGCTGAGGAATTGGACCTAGAGCTTTAACTGCCGTGCCATACCTCCAGCCCCTAAAAAATTTTCAACTTTAGCAATCATTTTTTTTGTGTGCCTACTACGTGCTACTGCTGTGGGAACAGCACTGTCCAGGAGGACTTTCTATCATGAAGGGGACAGTTAAGATCTGCTCTGTCCATTACAGTGGCCACTAGCCACTTGTGGATGCTGGTCACTGAAACATGGCCACTGGGACTGAAAGATTGAAATTTAATATTAACTTTGATGAATTTAAACGTAAATCTCCACATGTGGCTACTGATGTGGTCACGAGCTTGCCTCCTCTCCGCTGTGCAGCACCTCTGGACCTCAGTGATCTCGTCTGTGGAATAGAGGGTCACATCTGTAGCGCAGAGTGCCGCGTGGGGACCCAGGTGACAGTGACAAGAGCACATAAAAAGAGCTTTAGGCGACAGCTGCTGCTGAGGTTTTCTGCAAGTTTTGGCAAGAAAGGTCAGCCTGAATTCGTCGCGGGCTTGGTTCCTGCACCGCAACCTACCTGGATTACTCAGCCTTCCTTTCATGTGCCAAGGTGGTGCTAGCCCAGCGGGCGCCGTCTTACCCTGGTGCCTACCGTCCTGGGCTCACCGCAGCCAAGGAAGCAGTACTGCACCTGGTTGTGACCACCCGGCAGCAGGAATGCTTCTGTTCCCTCCAAAGGAATGAGGTTGTTTGGGATCCAGGCTGGAAGGGAAGAGTGTGTATGAGAACAAAAGAGTTAATTTTTTTTTTTTTAAGGGAAAGAAAAAACCATCCCTGCCAGCCTGAACTTGCCACGGGGAAGTGAAATTCTTTATGAGGTGCTGTGACTCAGAGGCCAGAGGTGATACAGCTTAGCAGGGAATCGGTCCCGATGATAATCAGGTTTGGGCCATTTTACTGGTGGGAACTAACTCGAAACTTTATGTGTAAAGTATTGGAACTTAGCTGTCTAACTGGCAGTGTGGGCTTCATTCCAACTCCTGTCCACTCGCTGGTTTGTCACCATCATCTTTTTCATACTGGTAATGCAGCTTATAAATTGGAGGAAAGATTCTTTTGCCTTATCTGTCATCCTTTTAGTTTTTGCTTATTTGTTTGTTCTGAGACTGGGTCTTGCTCCGTAGTCCAGGCTGGAACTGAATTCATTATGGAGCCCAGGCTGGCCTAGAACTCATGGCAATCTGCCTGAATCTCCCATGTGCTGGGATTATAGGCGTACCCAACGCACTTAACTTTTGAGGTGCTGGGGAATCGAACCCAGGGCCTTGTGCTTGCGAGGCGAGCACTTTAACTGATGAGCTACATCCCTATCCTCCGTTTCTTTCTTTTACTAAGTAATATAAAAAGTTTGCATAACCATCCTTACTGCATAAACTCACCCTGTCTCACTTTCCCTCCTTTTCTGCTGCTTCCTTCCCCTAAACCTGAGTGTACTGAGCAAGCATTGGTGGCGAGCACACTCCAGCAGTGTGCCGGCCCTGTGGACAGGGTGCAGGACACGCCAGGTGTGGGGCACATGCTGCCACCAGCCTAAGCTACACGTAGAGCCAGAGTTAGACACACGAAGAGTGCAGCGAGCAGTCATCCCTGGAAGCGAAGCATTCCAACCGTCATTTGCAGCTCACTGTGATGAGCTTACTAGTGGCAGAGCACCGTGTTTCACATATATTTACTTGTTTAATTTTAAAATAAAGTCTTTTGGAGTGAAAGAAACTAAGTTTTCAGTGGTGTGGGTGTCTTAGTTATAACAGAATACCCAGCATCCACAATCGAAGGGAGGAAGAATTTATGTAGCTCATAGTTTCAGAAAGTCTCGTACAGTCCTGTCATGGACAAGGGCGGGAGCACATGGCAGAGGCTGGAGAGCTACTCACTCCATGGCAAAGGGAAGCTGAGTGAAGCCAGGAGCGAGCTGAAGTCTGGAGACTCAGGCAAGGCTGGAGCTTGCCCAGGAAGAAGCCGTAACAATGTTCCTTCCCTTAATTAGTCCAAGCCACCAGTTACGCTCCATAGCTCTCTTTCTTTTGTTCTAACTTCTGTCCCTGTCCTAAGATCCACTGACAAACCACAACCACACCCACTGTAGACGCTGAGCTCTTCAGAGCTTAGATCTTCAGCAAAACCACCTGCCACCTCACTAAAGAGCCCCGAGGTCAAATTCTTTTGCAGCATAGGAAGACTGAGGAAAACAGATTAAAATTTCTGGCAAACCAAAAATCCCATGTAAAGAGATTCTTAATTACGAAGCAAGAAATGATTCTGGTCTGGGGCTAGAACTAAACTCAGCCAGCTATTTTTTGCCCAGATTATCAAAGTTTTGATGCCAAGCTTTAACTTTGCTTTCAAAAACTTCTGTGTGACTATTTTATCTATTTTTGATATAAGGCTTTTGGAGATAAGGAGGGCAGAGAATAGAATCTCCCTAATGCTTGTCTGTGGAAGAAGTTGCCGATTCCGACTCTAACACAAACATCCCTGGCATCGTAGGCACTTTCAGGCTTTCTTGTTGGATCCTTCTGCCATTGCGCCAGGTAGATTTCTTTGTTCTCTTTCCACGAGGGTGCTGGCTTGGAAGTGGATTCGCTGAGTGCCAGTATTAATTCATTTGATAGAAAAGTATGTCGTAGACACATGCCAGGCTGAAGCTACGGTGATTGTAGCCCAGGAGCCAGACGACTTGCATTCTAATTCTGGCTTTATTTCTTACTAGCCAATGAAAGCATATAAGCTACTTAACTTTACCAAACCTCAAAATAAAGATAATAATTCTATGTAACATTTATCAAGCCCTTAGAAAGAGTGCCTGGCTGATTTTAAGTCCTATCTGTTACTCCTGGACATTAGACACTGATTTTTATTACTGAAGAAATCTAGATAGATTAAGTTAGAGAAAGTATCGCAAAGTCACACAGCTGGTGAGGGCTGAGGATACCATAGGTAGCTTGGCCCCTTCGTCCTGCAGTACCAGTTAAGAGTATAGGTTCGGGAATGAAGCAGATTTGGAACTGAAGCTCACCTGTGCCATTCATTTACTATAGTCCCACACTGGCCTCGAACTCATGGCAATCCTCCTGTCTCGGCCTCAGTGCTGGGATTGCAAGCATGTGCAAGCATCCCCAGTTTATGTGGTCCTGGGGAATCAAACCCAGGGCTTTGTGCTTACTAGGCAAGCACTCTAACTGCTATGCTATTCTTCCAGCCCCCTACTTACTATCTCTGTGATCTTGGGCAAGTCAGTTAACATCGCTGAACTTGTTTTATTATTTACAAAATGAGTGAGCTAGAACCTTCTTGGCTAAAGATTTAATACAGATGTGTTTAAAGTTCCTGCCATTGAGTAGATAATCACACAGAAATTCGACACCAAGGCAATTGATTCTGGGACCTAGCTCTGCTTGGTTCCCTCTGTCAGAGACTCAGCAATTGGCACAGCTGGGCCATAAGGGCTCCACAGAATTATTACTTTGGGAGGAGATTCTGTGAGCCCTTCAGAGTGACAGGCTTGGCAACAGGTCCTTTGGTGAGTCTGGGCTTGAATCAAGAGCTTGAGAGCCTGAAAGGCATCTCAGAGGCCTGTGGTGCACAGGGTGCACAAGGGAACCGTGTCCCGCCGGCCTTCACTTGGCTGGGTGGTCCTGATTATCTGTGAGAGGAGCAGCTGCTTCAGAATTGTACGAAACAGCCTGTCTTTGTGCCAGGGTTGCCACTTGGCCCACGTGTTTTTTCCTGGAACCTGTTTGACAACATTATTCTGGAGCACTGAGCCAGCCAGAATTAGAAACCACAGAGGCAGGGACATTCCTCTAAAGAAGTCCTCCAGCCTGTTCCTGCCTCTCTCTGCTTTCTGAGTTCCAGTCACATCTCGAGGGTTGAGGAGTCTCCTGCTGACCCGTCCCAGAGCCTTACTGTGGAGTTATCCTGGTTCTGTGGTTGTAAGGGAGTACCGTTACTGTGCTTGCTGCCCTGGGAGGCGCCTGCGGCCTGCACTACAGCCAAGAGAGTGATTCCACCAGGGCTATCCCCAGACTCCTGGGCACTTCCTGTAGTCACCGTCAGCGGGGGCCCTGACCTCTCACTCCACAGCTGGGGGATACCCAGGAGGAAAAGAGGTGGCTGCCTGGGTACCTTCATACAGAATAATCTAATAGCTCCTATTGCTCAGTGCCGATGGTGTGCCCTGCTCAGTGCTGGGCCCCTTGCATTCATTTTCTCGCTTAATCATTAAATTGACCTTGGGAATAACAGTTGTGTCAAGTAATGAAGTTCAAGTTACTCAAATCATAAAGAAAATATATAGTAAGCGTTTTGGGTGCATACAGTAACAGGGTGAACAAAATACGCTCCCAGTCTCCGGGGAGTCGCTGTGGGGCCTTCATCCTCCAACCTCAGAAGCCACTCTGCACCTCTCTCTCTCTTCCAGGATATAAATCCCAGCTCTGCTCCTTCCTACTTGTGTGACTTCTGATAAGATCCTGGACCTCTCTGTGTCTTGGTTTCCTCTGTGTTAACTGGGATGATCATTACAGAACAGAATTTATTTCTTAGAAGGGAGGTGGGGAACATCTGACCTGTAGATCCTATACGGGCCACCACATCATTCAGTTTGAGCCAGACAAGGCAATGGCCCAAAAGAGAAGTAGTTTCAGCCGTCATATTAGTGATGTGTTAATTATTTTACTTAGTATGGAAGACTGACTTTTAAGTCAATGAGTTAATATGGCCCACTAATATCCAATGGGCCCTTGGCAGAATATAGACCCCCACCCCTTGTCTCGGTATTATTGTGAAAAATTTAAATCAGATAACTGAATGGAAAGTGCTGGGAACAGTGACTGATCCGAAGCATTTGCTAAATGTTAGCCATGTGTGGGTGGGTCTAAGGGAGTATGAGAAGCTTTAAGCAAATGGTGGATGAATTTGTGTTTATTCCTCAGAAGACAGGTGACCTGGGGTGAATGGAGTTCAGGTCTAGGTGCAAGGAGGACCCCAGAGATCTTGTTGATTTACTCCACCCTCCAAAAAGTGTAGTTGTTTCGCGAGACTTTGAGGACAGCACGCCCATTTCTTCTGGAGCCATTTCAGAAAGACACAGCAATCTTATCACTCAGAACTTGGAGGCATTTCCTCGGGCTCATGTACTGCTGGACCTGGGAGAAAACTTAGAGATTACCTTGTATAAATTCACCCAATTCTGAGTTGGACAATTGAACCTTACCTCTTCTCAAGACAACAGCTCCAAAATGGAAATTCTCTGATTTGAAAGTTTAGTCAGAAGAGCAGGGCCGATATCTATCCTTTTCCTTGAAGGTCCACCAGGAGCAGTAAGGTACTGCGTATTTGGAAGTGTTTAAAATGTTGCACCACAACAGGTTTCAGTACTTCAGTGGGAACTTACTGTTGTTGATTGGATTCACAGTTCTCAGAGAAATAACCGATAGGATATATCAGGGAGTGAGAGATCCTAAGAAATGGGCTCATGTGATTTTGGCCATAGGCAGGTATGAAGTTTGCAGTGTGGGTTGGGAGCCTGGAAACCAGAATAATGGTCGATGCTACAGTCCTGAATCTAAGTCTGAAGGGTAAGCCAACAGGCTAGAAACTCAGGCAAGCTTATGGTGCTGAGACAGAATTTCTCTGGGAAACTTAGTTTTCACTCTTAAGGCTTTCAGTTGTTTGGGTGGTGGCTCAGGGGAGCATTATGGACGTAAATCTACTGAAACACTACTGATTGTAAAATATTGATCCTATTTATATTTCAGGACCGACCACTCGGTGCAGGTATAGCCAGCTAGTCTTAGGAGTCCTGGAGTCTTCCAGGCCTTTTCAATAAAATCCAACCTACGTTCTGTTAGAGGACCAGCAAAGCAAATACTTGTGTGAAGAGGGAGGTGGCTGTTCAGTTCTGAGGAACTTTGTTGGGAAATTGGCATTCAGGTTGATGACTGCTGTGGTGACCTTCAGGGAAATGACTGAGGGAGAGGCAGGCATAGCTAATCAGAAGACAGGAAATGTCCCAAAGAATGCCTTCAATTGTAGTCGAGAGTGTTCTACATTTGAGTCACTTCTGTTTGTTCTGGGTTGAAAGTGTTTAATTCCTTTGCATAGGAAAGAATAGTCATCTTAATAACATTCGAGGTGGCAGCCGTGGAGGAGGTAGGTGACCTTGGAGCAGAGAGTGGGAGTTTCCTATAATGTGTTAATTTGTTCTGATATTTAGTGCCTACAACTTTGACCTTAAAAAGATGGCCTCAAAAAATTGAATAAAATAAATACCTGACTTTGTAGTTGCTGGTAAGAATTTATCCATTTTTGTCTTTCTCTGACATATTTATGCCCAAGAATAGGATTTAAGCAAAATATAATTAAATAAAATAAGATTTTGATATAAATCAGAGCCTCCTTCGTAGAAGGTATGGAGATGGGTTTCTCTAGAAGGGGCGAAGCTAATACCAGATACTTTCTTTTTCTGCATTACCTAGGGAGTTAGGAAGGTGTAGGGATTGAGTGTGAGGGTATGGAGTTAGACTAGACCTGGTTACAGGGCTTCTTCCTAGCTCTGCGATCATGGGTCAGTTGACCTTACTGGACTCACTTTGCTAATGGCAAACTGGAATGGACAATGCCGACCTCCTCGGCTAGCTGGGAAGAAAACTTGGTGACACAGGTAAAGGGCTCAGCAGTACCTGCCTTGCCAGAGTAACTGTTAGGCGTACTACCTTCAACATTATTAGTATGTGCTCGGTACTGGGAGCTGCCACAGGTTGTATTTAAGCAGCTCCACCTAAGTACAGTGTTTGCTTGGATTTAACGGTTTCCTGTTGTTCTTAACATACAACTGAATCATGCATTGGAAAAGCTGTTGAGCAACTTTTTTTTTTTTCTCTCTCTATTGGATTAGGAACTTCTAATATTCTCTTCTCTTAAGAGACTTACATCAGCCAAGTGAAGCTTCAGGAACCCTAGAGGGAGACTTAGTGGAGATGAGAAGGGGACCGAGAACATGGGAAGGGAGGAGCCGGGGGGCGGGAGAGGAAGAAGCATCAGAACACAACATTTGCGTACACCAGTTCCTCAAACGGTATGTAATCAATGTGTAAAAGTATATGTATCACAAAAAGAAAAACAGTTCTTAATGAGACCATAGCCTTCCCACACAGCCGTGTCCCCCATCCACACTGCTCGGTTCCACCATTTGGCCTGTGCGGTGTTAGCAGTCACAGCCAGTTCTGCCCTGTTCTATGGCTGACCTGTCTACGCCATCTCCTGAGCCTGGAATGAGCTGCTTCTCAGCTCCACATTGGTCCCTGCTGCCCGTTTGATCCTGGGCTCTGCTCCCTGTGTGAGCCCTTACTTAGTACCAAGATTTGAAATCAGCTTCCTTCCGTCTGAATTTGCGTTTCCATCTGTGCCAGTCCTATGTACCAAGTAACCTATGCATACATCTGCCTCCTGAGAGCAAGAACTGTGTCGTGTGTCTTGGCTATTTATGTACTTCCCACTGTTCAGCTCAGGGCCTGACAAATGGTATTTCCAAAATATTTATCGGGTGGAAGAATGTAGGAGCTGATGAATATCTGTGGAAAACCTCACTCTGTGGACATTTCTGGGGGCTGAGCTGTGAGGTGTCTTGGCCTGAGCAGGCGGCTCATTATTCCCATTGTTTCCTCTCTTACAGGAGGGAAAGGGAAACCAGTTTGACTAATGATGCCCACTCAAGTGGAAAAGTTAGTGTTCACTGGAGTGAGGGCCGTGACTCATGGCCTTGCTATGCGGAGGTCTGAAAGAGTGAAGTGGCTAGCGCCTCAGCCAGCTGTGTGCTGGGACTTGAAGCCATGTGAGAATCAGCTGAATAAAACTCACTACCTCCTCCTACATTCCATAGCAGCAGAGGGGAAGGAAGTCTGTCTGAGGTGGCATTCGAAGTGTGGCCATTGAATGAGATTACCAGAGTTCTAATCCTCCCCTTACCACTTACTGCTGGGTAACTTTCCATACATTTTCTAACTATTCATTTTCTTCCTTAGCTGTAAAAATGGGATGGTAACAGGAATATATATGTATATTTCTATAAGAAGTATGTTTCTAAGAAAATCCTATATATATCTGTTCTTTATGCTTCTAAGGAAATTCTGTGTTTACAAACTGTTTGGCGCTCAAAGATTAGCTTTTATTTTTGTAAGCCTTTGGGGACAGAGAGAGACCCAAAACGAAGCCCTGCCTTTTGGACTCTTCTCCAAGGAGACTTGAAGGACTGGCTGCATTTACTCTGACTGCTAGAAAGGTGGACTAGACAGGTTCAGACAGAGAGACAAAAGACTTTGAGTTTTCAGGAAAGATTGGCCAGGAATCAAAGGTGGGCTGTTTCAAGAAAGTATTCCCCTCCTACTTTCCAACTTTGAGGCCTGTGCGAGGGAGTCCAGTTTCATCTTTAAGCTGTTTGGCAGCATAGTCTCCAGAGCCTAAATTTCAGGTTTCTATCAGAGCACCCTTGACTTAGGAAAACTTACCACAACTGCGTGCGCCTTGGTGTCTTCTATAAAGTGGTGATACTAGGATCTCAAAGGTCAGCTTTGTTGGCTTCTTTCTGCAGCAAGTTGGACATATAGCAGTCCTGCAAGTATCGAGTAAGGGAGGGTCAGAGCACCATGGTACCTCTGTGATTTTGATCCCTCATCCCTAGACTCCTTATAGACCTGAGAATGGGGAAATATCGTAGGCCAAAAAATCATCTCGGGTCAGGTATTTTCCACTGTAGGCCACTCAGTGGGGCTCAGGTAATGTTCTTTGAAGGAATAAACGAATGTTATATGCTCTTTACTTACTTCTAGTTGATTGAAACTCTTAATTTTTTTTTTCAGATGAGAAAAAGAAAACAAAGAAAGTCGATAATGAGCTCAACCCTGTCTGGAATGAGGTGACTTCATTGTTTTTTCAACTTTGTTTTTAGTGGATAAGTTGTGTCCGATTGCCCCTCTTTGGGTCATAGGTTGATTCTTCCCTTTGGAAAAGAAATCTGCAGACATTGGCCCACGCCACTCTCCTTTTAGTCTTAGTCTGCCAGGGAAGGCCAATTCAAGAATAGCAGCTCAATGATAATGACCGCTTCCAGGGCAGCAGCTGGGGGGGTTGGTGAAAGGTGCCTGAACAAGAGGGAGGAAGATTGAGGTCTCTCCCAGCTGAGCCAGCAGCTTGCTGTGTGACCTTGGCCCACTTGGGTTGTGTATTTGCAGAGCCCTCAGGGGAAGAGTTAGATCATCTTCAGCATCTCAAAAGGAAAGCCTCACAATTAAAAATGCATCTGAGACTGGCCTGGTGCTCAGTGGCACAGCACTTTCTTGGTCTGCACAAGGCCCTTGGTTTAATCCCCAGTATGGCAAACGAAACGAAAGTGCGTTAACCAAAAGTGATTAAACAAGAGCCTGTCACATGATATTTCTCAGTAATGATATTTATTGTTTTTATGTTGATAAAATGATGAATACATACAGTAAAAACTTGGAAAACTTCAGGGAAACATTACTAAATAACTTCAATCTCATCTCCTCTAGAAGAAACTACTGTGTATCAAAGAATGCTTATTGAGTAAATGCATTTATAAAATACCATGCCTGAAATCCAAACTGTTGTAGCATTAAATGGCGAGCACAGTTTCCTATGCTTTTTCTGACTGTATTCTAAGCATATGCCCATAATGCTTAATTCAAAAGTATTTCTAATGACTGTGTAATAGCCAAAAAGATATAACTTCACCCACCACTGACTTTATATCTGTTTTCTAAGTAGTTTTGTGTTTAATGTTTGCATAGACCTGTCAAAATTTTAATTCTTTCCACTCATAGGATTTTTCTAATTTTTTTCTTTTTTAAAGTTGATGAGTCTCATTGTGTATTTGAAAAAGCTGCATCAAACCTCCCTGGACAAAAATAGGAATAAGAATCTTTGTTGATTTCCCTGAGTCACCTGCCTGTGAGGACTTCCTCTCCTCTTTCCTCTCCCAACTACTTTCAGTATCTCCACAGAATATGGGTTTGCTTCTCATAGTTGAATGCAACGGACAGGAAAAAGTCTTCTGGTCTCTGAAAAGCCCCGCTGGTCTTACGCAGGTCAGGAGGAAAGTCCTTTCCTCTGTAATTTCACTGGAACGCATAGTTGGAGCACAAGCACCATGAGAACAGGAGGCCAGCCTTGTTGATCCCTGCGGATTCCTAGCCCCCGACACAGAGTTCTAAAAATGAAGGAGATACAGACACAGATGGAGACATAGGATTTGTTTCTGCGTGTTTTTGTTGCTCCAGGTTTTGAGTCATTGTAATATGTTCTTTACATCTGAGCACAATCCATGTGACCAGAGAGGCGCGCTGTCATGGGAGCGACCACGGCCTCTGCAGGGCGTCACTAGTTCTGTTTTGTTTCTAGTGTGGTTTGTTCCTCTCATATTGTGGATGTATTTACCAAGAAAATTCCCAATTGTCATTTTATAACAAAAACCAAACCAGAATAAAATTCCAACCCCATGCCCACTGGAATTAGTGGGTGGGTTCTCGTATGGGCTGTAAGTTTTCTTTCCATTTCACACTCATTAGAAGAAGGCTCAGAATATTACCTGGTTTATTTATTTCATTTACTACCCAATCAGTCAATGGCATCAGTGATGCTATATTTTCAAAGTTTGTCACTAGAAAGCAATTATTGCATTAGGACCAGTGACTCAGAAAGGTCAGCACGGACTGGAGTGAAACTTTAAGAAACTTATAAATTTTAGAAAATGTTTTCTCTGATTATCTTTTTTGTTTGCCAGTAATATGATTAAGAAGAGCAAATAAATGAAAAATAAACTTTGAAAGCATTTTCACATTTTATTCTTGCAGCACAAAGTATGTGGTAATTCCATTTCCCTATGAGTCAGAGGTTTGGTGACCTCTTTAAAGCCACAGACCCAGAAAATGGAAAGCCAAGAATTGGTTACGGGTTGTCTGGGCCTGGGTCTGGTTTGCTTCATCATAACCCTCAGCTGACTCTGGGTTTAGAATTTAGTCATCTCTGCCAAAGTAAAGAATCAAATCATTCAAGAAATTGTCATTGGTGGAAAATAAAAAGGTCCCAATATACAATAGTGGTGCATTGTAAATATAATCCTTGTCTGCTCTAACAGCCTTTTTATTTTCATAATCCTTACATGAACAGATTTTGGAGTTCGACCTGCAGGGCACACCACTGGACTTCTCATCGTCTCTTGGGGTCATTGTGAAAGATTTTGAGACAATTGGGCAGAACAAGTAAGTCATTTTCACCAGTTTTTCTAATTTCATCTATTACTACGTTTATTTTGTTGAAGAACGTATCTTTAACAACAGATTATAATACACACAGTATAGTAGTGTTCTTAGTTCCATGCTCCCACCCCACTGTAAGCCAATATCAGGTGTAGCTAATCAGTCGCAGCACTTTTGTCCAATGACTGCAGTATTTCAATGAGGATGAAAAGACCGAAGCAGCACCAACCGGTCTCTGGTAACTTCTCTGTTAACTGTACGTTGCTCTTTGCTTTGGCCGTTCACCTGAACTGAAGTCACAGTGAACACAACCAAAGTCTTCCCTTCCGAGTGTGTGTTGTCTACCTACATCCCAACCAAGTTCAATTTCCAGCTCCACTTTCATTTTAATGTTCCATTAAACTTCTTAAACCCACCAAACCTAAATAACTCCTTCCACTTTTAAATGGAAAGGGGGGATGGGGATGCTCATGGTGACGCTGAGGATTGTCCTTGGAGTGAAACTGGGAGATTCAAACAGGTCTCCGTGAGACAGAATAGCCTCGGTAGATTCACACCAGTGCTGCATCTGGACTTTGGTTTTGTAAACTCGGAGCCCAGTCTGAGATTACCAATTAAAATTGTTCAAGTTTCCAAGAAAGTAATGCTTAAGACCAAAATTCCTGCTTCCTCCTTCCCACTGGAAATCACGAGGCACATATTGCCTGGTGGGTGGACATTCGTATTCTTAGATCGATTAATTTTTCTTCACATCATACCACATGGCAACCCAGGTTACTCTGTCCTAGATTATGAGAGGTCTTGGTTCATAAGATGTGATAATAATTACAAGGCTGAAGGGGAAAAGAAGCTACTATCAATTGTAAGAAACATCTTAGTGTTTTAGTAATATTGGCACCTTTAAAAATACATGTCTGAACTCAGGCACTGTTGGCTTAATCAGAAGGCTGCTATGAGAGTAATAAATTAGAATGACTTAGTTGAGACAAAGTAACCATATGCTCTGTCTACGGGACAATAATTAATAATGTCCCATTGTCCTAGAACAATGGTCAACAGTGTTCCTTCTGCTCCCAGCAGTGGCTTGGTTTGGACAGTAAATTAGATGGTCAATCCAATCTTTAGGGTCTTCTGCTCGATGTTGCAGATTCAGTCTGGACAAAGAGCTCCTCCCTGCCTTGGTAGTGTCATGGTCCTTTTCTCCATGCTCTGTGAATGACCAATGTCCCTTGGGAATAATAAATTTTTTCTTAAACTATATAAATATATTCTGGAATGTTCTGGTCCCACTTGGATGGAAAAAAATCAATCTAATCAATCTATTCTTTTAAGATTATGCTGCACATCTCAGCTTTGAAGCATTATGTGATTGTTTCTCTCTTAGCCTAACTCTCAGGAGATGCTTCTATTTCCCGTGTTTCACAGTTTTGGAGAAGCGGGTGTCAGAGCCTCCCAGTAGCCTCTGATTATGACTTGTGGTTGTCCCTGCTCTCCCTTACTTTCCTCCTTCCCCAACTGCCAGCACTGTTGATATTCTAGACCTGCCCTCTCCGGTAGAGATGTAGCACAGGGTGCACATGCAACTTAAAATTTTATAGTAGCCACGTTGGTAAAAATAAAAGGAAATAGGTAATCTTAATGTCTTGAATCCAAGATATCCAAAATGTTGTCATTTCAACATGTAATCAATATTTTAAAAATCGTCAAGATGTTTTTACATGCATTCTTTTCCTTCTAAGTCTTTGGAATCCGTTATGCATTTTATACTTAATGCACTTCTCATTTGAGACAAACCATCCTTCAAGTGCCCCCTACGCGCGTTTGAGGTAGAGTTGACGTGCAGTCTATCTGAACCTACACATCTTTCCAATTTTGAACAAAAAGGCTATGATCAGTCCTGTTCCAAGGTTTGGTATGCATCTTGCATCTTGATGAGACACGTTGCGTCTGATGTTTCCATATCTGCTGAGTAGAAAGACCAAATGAGCACGCGATTGCTGTGGTAGCATGGTGACTGGCGGATATTTAGGCATAACAAAAAAGGTAGGAGCTGGGAGTGCAGCCCAGTAGCTAGAGTGGTTGTCTGACATGCACTAGGACCTGAGTTCGATTCCCAGCACCACAGTAAACTGGACACGGTAGCACATGCCTGAAATTCTAGCACTTGGGCAGCTGAGGCAGGAGAATTACCATGAGTTTGGGACCAGCATGGACTCCAGAATAAGACTGACTCAAAAAATAGTCAACTCTAGGCAAATATGAAGCTGTCTTTATCACTTTTTGAGTCTTTCCCTCCCTTGCCAGTCCCCTACCCAATGACTTTCCCAGGCCATCAGCGTCCTTGTGCTCCGGGGCCCTCACCTGGGTAGAGATGAGCTCTGGCCTCTGAGTCACATGCTGAGTCACATCACATTCTTTCTTCTAAAAAATTTTACCTGGCCCGGGGCTCAGTCTTTCCAGGTTCTGCTTTAAGGCGCTTTCCGATAAACTGACCGGAGAGGAGGTGTAGCTGTTGCCAATGGCTTAGTGTGTGATCTTCCCAGAAACTCTGACTTTGGGTTGGAGGCCAGTCACTTACCCAAGAGACCGAGCAAAATGGGACTTTTAAATCCTAGGGTGGTGTCACTGGGCCGGTGTTTTTAATTAAAAGATGAGTTCTCTGCCGTGTAGACTTGCGGTGTTTACTGTCCTGCAGTGTAAGCCACCCTGAGCCAGCTCAGGAATGAGGGGCCATGATGATCGTGTCCCCCAACCGCCCCTGCTTTTATTATCCTAAGCAGCGGGCTTCCCAGCATCCGTGGGAAAGTCATGACCTGTGGTTAGGTTTCTATCCATAACGCAATGGGTAAGACCTTCACGAGGTTATCTGTACATTTTAGCAAACAAAAATAAAATTAAGCTGCATATTTGTCGGAAATATTTGTATGGTTTGGGCTCAAATTTTCTGCTTGGCTTTTGCACTAGGGGTCAGGCTGTGAGTGGTCTGAATTTTCTGCTTGGCTTTTGCGCTAGGGGTCAGGCTGTGAGTGGTCTGCTGGTTGCCTGTGGACTGCGTCCCCACCTGCCAAGTGCAGGGTGCAGGCAGAAGGTTTTTCTTCCTGGTTAAGGAATGTCCTGCCTGCTGATTTGCCTGTTGCTATAGAGACCAGCAGTTCAAATACAGTGTCTGCAGCTGTGGCCTGTCCTGCGCAGATGGTGCCTGGAGGCCTGTGTTGGACTGTTCACTATGGTCACATCCCCATACACTGTCCCGGACAGCTCCCGTGGTGGCCTGGATTCAGCTGTCCCTCCTCAGGCTCCGGGAGTGGGTTGGAATGCTTAGTGCCACCTCTGCGGCCATCCTTCCTCACTTTATTATCAACCAGCCAGGTGTCCAGGTTGAAAAGGAGAGAAAGCCGTAGGCACCACACGATGCGCGGGGTGCTGGTGCTGGCGGTGGTGGTTCCAGCTGAGGTGTCAGAGTGGAAGGACGGTCTCAGAGCAGACAGGCAGTGACCACCGCTTGGGACCGGGGGCTGAGCCGTCAGCCCTTGGCTCTCCGCGTTTGACCTTATCCTCATAGACACCGGCTGAGGCAGTTCTCTCTTCCCAAGGAGTTTTAGTGACCTGCTCAGGTTATGATGCAGGCATGGACCAATTTATCTCCAGGCCTGTTGTCCTGAATTGCAGGCTGTTGACCACCGACAGGAACCAAAGCCTGTGTGGAAGAGTCAATTATTTCTTTGCTAGAAAGAAAGTAAAAAAGTAAAATACAATAGAAGTAATTTTTCTTAATTTTGAAAAAAAAAGCTCTCTCAATATCAGAGTACTGATAGTGCTCACATGATCCCTAGGGTAAAATTTAAGCACGCATTTTTATACCCTTGAATAGAGAGTAATTTTACTCTTATTTTGTGATGTACAAGGTAAGGCCAGGATGTATGTCTCTTTTCATTTGATCTTCACCATGACCTTGAGAAGTGGAGAGGAGAGAGGTTGAGGCGGGGACCCCAGAATGCTGCCCCAGTTGTCTTCCACCTGTTCCTAAGGAAGCATCACCTTCAGGAGCCTGGATGTGCAGGAATGAGGCATATTGCTAGATTTTGGGTTGGTATGTATGTGTACACACCCGCCCAGCCAACAAGCCCGGGGGATAGAGAGGCACCAAGTGCAGCGTGTGTACCCGCTCCTTCCCCTGCGTGGCGTGTGCTTTCTTTCACATTGCAGTAGGCGTTGGGTCTCAGCATCTCTGATCTAAAGCAGCTGTTCCCACACACCTGTTCTGTCTCTCCAGAGCCCGTCCGGTTCTGGACTTCTCTTGAAGTTGGGAATGAAGGAGAGGTTCTGTGGGGGCAGGTCGGTGCTGGGTTTCGGTCTGAGTCACATGCACACTTAGGGCATGCGTCGGTCCACACATCTGCTCCGTGTAGCTCAGCATTTACCCCTATCTGTAATGTTCTTATCAAGCCCTCCTCTGCCCACTTCTGTCTTTTCTGGGCAGTAAATGGCCCTGCATGGCAGTAGAAGGCTCTCAAATGAATGAGCGAACATGTGAGTTTGCAATTGGGCTCCACGGATGAAATGAAATCTTCCCATGCCACCTTGTGGCTGGCTGTGGGCTGCTGGTTTGGACCCTGTTTGCCTCAGTTCTCTGGAGCAGTTCTTTGATCTCAGCCTGGGCTAAAGATGCCAAAAAGCAAAGAACACAAAGGGCCCAGGACACAGAGAAGCAAGTGTCTCTCACAAAACTCATGCCCTTTGCAGAGAGATATGGGACTTAAGATTGTCTAGCCAGATAGAGACATGTTAGAGACTCAGGCCATCGGGTTACTAGAGTGACCTTGAGCAGGTTAGTTACCCAAGCTCTCCAGCCTCAGAATTACCATCCTTACAGTTACATAGTTTAGCAGTTCTGCTTGTGTTAAAATGACATTACGGGGACCGGATTTACCATCCCACCTGTCACACCTGAAAACTAGATAAAATACACAGGATGGCATCTGTGGCTCTGGAGGAAGGCTAACTGAGGAGCGCAGATGGTGGCAGCTGCTGCCCAAGCCAGAGAGCTTGTATTCCAGAGCTCGAGACGCAGGGGGCCGTGTAAAGGTTCTGGGTAGCTCAAGGGCCAAAGAGAGTGTGAGAGCGGGAATAAGACAGACACAGGGACAACGGGAAGGGTGCAGAGATAAGACTCAGGAAGAGACCCAGGAAGTCAGAGGCACAGAGAGACAGAGACAAAGAGGACATCCAGAGACTTGCAGAGGTCTCTCGGCACCCAGCTGAGCGGGACTTGATGCAGGGTTGCTCCCCGCCACCTGGCAGAGGCACGCAGTGCGGTGTGCACTCGCATGGACCTGGGGAAAGTTTCTGTTCCCGCCAGTCTGCGTGGATGAGCCTTGTAATTCACAGAGAAGGCCTTTCACTTCAGCAGTGTGAAGAGGATCAGTAGAAACCAACCCAGAAATGGTACCGATGATATTTTAAGTAGATGTGGACAGTGAAACAGGCATAATTGTAATTCATAGATTCAAGAAGACAGAGGAATGCTTGAAAATGTTAAGTGGAGGCTTGGAAAATATTTAAACAATCCAAATTGAACTACTGGAGGTGAAAATGACAGTGCCCAAGACGAAATTATCTACCATAATGACGTAGGTGCTTGCATTTCTGGTGTCCTGCCTCTGTGCTTGTGTGTGTGCATGCAGAACGACCATCACCTCCACACACATGCCAAGCAAAAGTAGCAGTGGTACCTGAAGGCGAGCTCCTGTGCAGGGCTGGGTGGCGCTGTGCGTAGGCAGGAGATAACAGAAACCCCGAACACATACGAGAAGAAAAGTTCCCGAGTTCTTGTGCAAGAGACGTGAGCAGGGTCCAGCAAGATAAATTGGGAATTTGGTTCTACGACTTACCGGACCAGTTTTTCACTGTTATAATGGCAGCTGCAGTATCTCCTTAATACATCATAGACGTCGGAACACATTATGGGAGCATCTGTTTCCTGATGCTCAACGTAATAGTTCATGTTTGTGGATTAACTGAATGCCAGAGATGGTGTGAAAGCTATTCCTCGTGTAACTGTATTTAATCTTTATTACAAATTCATTCAGACGGTTATATTCCCAACTGGCTGATGACAGGTGTGGCTCAGAGAGCTGCTTACAGTTACCTAGCTCTTTAGGTGGGGCTGCGTGGAATGTAGAATGCAGGACGTGTGACAGTTGTGCAGATCCTTGTATGCAGATCCCAGACCTTCCAGCCTTCCAAAATGTCTCTGTCTCATGTATGTATGTATGTGTGTGTATGTGTGTATTTTGAATGCCAGGGCACGAGAAAGTTAGAGGATGACATAGTAAACATACATGGGCACATAAGTACACATACCGTCACATATATGTTCAGGGAAATAGGAATAAGAAGACAAGAAATGACAAGCTTTAGGGCATGGGGCATAGCCTAGTGGTTAGAGTACTGGCCATCAGTGGTTCGAGTCCTGCAGGGACATGGGTTCAACCCACTACTACCACATTAACGGAGCCGGCTCAGTCAACAGGAACTCAAGAGGGGGAGTACGGGTTGAGGAATACATGGAATCTTGCAAAGGCAAAAGACTCTTTATTTTTTACAGCCCTCCTACTAGTCTGCTGGGGTTCTCCGGGTTCTCTGGTGCGCACCCCCCCTGGGGTGGAGAGGTGGCGCCACGCTCCCGCTCCCAATCCAGATCCACCCCGCTCCCAGTTGTTTTCCAGCTTCTTAATTTGTCTGAGCTGACGAAGAGGAGTCCATGTTTGAGCAAAACAACACCTGACTTAAATTACAAGCAGTAAACACTTCTTGGTGGGAAGGAACTTGGCCCAGGTCTGTGAGGCTGAGGCTCTCTGGCCCTGAGGGTCCCAACACCACATAAACATTAGGCAGCTGTGATGCCACACCTCTGATCTTAGCATTAGGGAGGCTGAGGCAGGATGATCGCTCTTGTATTTTTTTCCCCTCAAAACAAAAATAATAACACTTGGTTTTGAAATATATTAACTTCCTGGGCAAAGGTTTTTTTAAATTGGAGAATATATGAATACTGAGGTTTGGAATGAAACTAATTTTCTGGGGCAGCATGGGGTATGTCTTACAAGTCCTCATTTCCTGGGATAACAAAGACTGTCTTCCAGCTCGTGATACTGTCACTGCTCCTTGTTCTGAGACACACTCTTGAGGTCTGTTTAGAGCCTTACTTTCTCTCCTGGGTGTGGTTGCTGAGAAATCAGTGTGGATCGTGCCAGCATCTCTGGCTCGAGCGGCTCCATAGGCTATGTAAAAATCTGAATGAACCAGAAGCAGGTGGAGGGAAGTTCTGACTCGTGTAGTTCCCCGTTTTCAGCAGAGCAATAAAAGTTTGGAGAGATCAGAGCCGGTTAGGCTGGTTTTGGATGCTGGGGTGGCAGCATTGGTTGGGGAGGTCAGTCCAGGTGCTGCTAGAGTGATGCCCAAAATAATGCTAATACACAGTGACTACTAAAGGTAGCACATCAGCCTTTGAATCCCTGCAGCAGTACGGTTACATAGCCGCTGTTATTCCCATTGATAGGTGAGGAAACTGAGGATCAGGGAAGCTAACCTGTGTGCAGCCTGTAGGCGGAGTCCAAATTAGTCAAGTCTCTGGTTAGTAATCACAGTGTATAAGGTGTCAAGCGCATGAGTAAATGACAAACGGCTATTCCGGTTGAGAGAATTAGCGCCAGAGCCGGGGAACTCCGCTGACCCATGAGACCAGGAAGCATAGTAACTTCAGGCTCTCAAACTGAGTCAGCAGAACTGGTCAAGTGAAAGTTACTGCAGAGTGGTGATTCTATCTAAGGAATAAAGGTTGGTTAACCCGCTTCGCAGCCACAAAGTGACTGACATGGACCTTGATGCCTCCCTGGCCAGCAGGGCTTTGAGAGGAGACCTGGCCTTCCACTCAGCTCTTTCCAGGGGTTAAAGACATACCATCTGTGGCAGGAGGGATGGGAAAAAGAAAGCACAAGCTGTCGTGAACAGAGCAAATCCTGTCAGAGCCTTCAGCTGAGGTCAGTGTGTCTAGAACGAAGATGGGGAGTTTTGTTAAAAATAGAGCAGAGATTTGTGCACAACAGGTTTGGGAATACTGTTGTTTGGGGAAGCAGAATTGCTCTCTTTTTTCTGTGTGTGTGTGTGTGTGTGTGTGTGTGTGTGTGTGTGTGTGTGTGTGTGTTTGTATGTGGCACTGAAGATTGAACTCAGGGCCTTTTCACTGAAATATATTTCCAGCTTTTTAGTTCTAATTTTGAGACAAGGTCTAGCCAGGTTACTTAGGCTGGGCAAAAACTTGCGTCTTTCTGTCTCAGCCTCCCAGAGTGCTGGGATTATAGGTGTGTGCCACCACCCACATCTTCTTGTTAAAAACCCGTGCCTCCTTTGGATAAACAGGAAAAAGCCTCTGACAATCCTGGCACGGACCGAGGAGGGGAAGCCATGGGAAGGGCACAGGGTAGTATGCCTGCTAAGTAGGTGTTGCTCGAGTTTTGCGCACACTTAGACGTGAACCTGTATTATCAGAGTGCTTATTTTTTAAACTCCACGTGTGCACCCTTTTCTATTCCGACTTTGCCAGCTACCCTACTCGATTCCTGCCCCACCCCCTGCCCTGTAGCTCTTATTAAGAGTCACTGGTCTAGACCATTGTTTCTCAGACTTCCTGGGAATAAGAATTGACCAAGGAAAAAGGGTGCCACAAGGTCCTGAGAATCTGCAAACGCCTGGTGATTTTGGAGCTCTGGGGAGTCACATTCTGAGAAGTAGTCATTTGGTATAACGTAGGGCTGAGCAAGGATGGGACACTTGGGAGGTAGGGGAGGTACCAGTGGATACAGTGGGAGAACCCAGCAGACCTTAGCTGGGGATTCCTGGGATATGATCTGCTGCCACGGCTGTGTGAGATGACTACTCTGTGACACTCGGAAGGAAGGCCTTATCCAGGACTGTTACCATGAGGGGAAGGCCACTGTCACCCAGAGCTGCAGTGAGGGAGAAAGACCGGTGCTCATTGCCCCAGGCGGCACGGGCAGGTGGGAATTCACAGCCACAGTGCAGGGTGGAAATCAGTGGGTAGAAAAATTGCTGAGAGGAAACGTAGGAGAAGGGGGATTCTGGCCAAACCAACCTAACAGGATTCTTGATGAAGGCAGGGCAATGTGATCTAATGTCACCTGGGGGGCAGTGGAGGATGGGGAATCTGATCAGATATCAAAGGTAATTAGATATCCAGGGGGTGTGTGCTGGGGGTGGATCTTGCTAAATACAGCAAGGCTCTTTGTTAAAACTGGACATTACAAGGAAATGCATGATCTGCTAGGAGAAGGTTCAAGAGGCTGACTCAAGTTTGGCCAAGCAACAAGCCTTTGCCAGTGGCCACTCGCCCTGCTGCCCATCTGGCTCACGATCAGGGGCACTGTGACTCTTCTGCCAGTTGTCTGGGGACAAGGCAGGAACTTGATGGATGCCAATTCAGTAAAAGGATCAGGGCAGTGAAGGGACGTGGGGCCCAACCTGGGAACTCCATGACCATTCGGGCCAAATGACAAGGTGGAATGAATGACAGGTCAAAGTCCATGCATTTCAGGATGGGAGGGCATGGTCTTTTGAGGCTCTCCCCTGGGGCCTGGGAGAAGCTCACAAAAGCTGAACCCAGCCCAGCTGTCAATTGTTACTCCCTCGAGGACTGCAGTTGGGTCTGTGCTGCAGTTCCCAGAGGCAAAACTGTGATTTATTTTGTAGTATCCAACTTGTTTTTCCTTTTCTTCATGGAGGAATTTTCAGCAAGCTTTCCTCCGGCTATCCTCGCGGGTCAGATGTGAGCTCCCCTGCTAGGAACTCAGCGAGAGCCCTTACTCACCACACAGGCATGTGGCTGTTAGTGTGAGCCAGCGCTGACTGGGAGAACATTTTTCCATTCCTCCTTTTTAAACAAACTACATTCTACACAGTTTAGAAGAAACAAAACGGTTGAGGAATAACTAATACTTGCATAACTAAATTGACTACTTTACCATTAAACTCTTATTCCCTAGTCATAATACCGAATTGTTACCTAGTTTCTCCTGTTGCTCAGAATTCCTTCTTACAGAGGCCCAGCTCCACGTTGTAGGTATGACGTTCAAGAACTAAAAGAAAAAGGAGCCCCGCTGGATTTTCTTTCATTTAAAAATGTATCTGCTGCTTATTAATTCCACAAGTGGAGCAGAGGAGCCACAGGGCCTTGTGGTGCTTTCCCTTCCGAGACTGTGGTCTGTCTGTGTTAGTGTTGGGTGGAGACCTTGGTAAGACATTTTTCCATGAAACTGTAAGTTTCCCTATTACTGTCATATTCTATCACTTTGGCCTGTTTGTAGCATTAGTACAATTAAAGAAAGAGGGTCCTTGGATCCTCGGCACCTCCTTTAAAGGAATCAGCTTGTGGTGGGACTGAGCTGTTCATCCTGTGTAGGAGGCTGAGTCATCTTTCTTTGGGTTCTGTGTGTCCAGGCAACATCCCAGCAAATGGGCCCGGTCAGGCCTGCCCTGGGAGTAACTGCAGAACGTTGCCTCCTCCCCAGGGGCCATGGCCTCAGCTTGGCTCTCAGAGGTTGTCAACTACTTACATTTTTCCTCAGCTCAGCCTAGCTGTAAAAACATCTTGGAGATGATTCTCTTTCCAGGCTTTCATCTAAACGCTCTATTTTTACTTCAAAAAAAAAAAAAAAAAGTTACTTTCACACGTGCCCACACCCACAAGCAAAACCATCAGAATTTTATGATGAGAAAGCGAATGTTAGGACTAACGTTTTCTAAAAGAAGGAACCGAGGATAGATTTTTATCATGGACTTCTTTGACTTTTTCTATTTCTGGTCATTGATTTGAAACTATCCTCTTAGGGAACGGAGAAATCAGCAGATATTAGTTGAGTCTGAATGGAGATTGTGGAGCCATTCAGGACCCTGAAAGGTCAGGATATGAGCTTTGTCGTAGGCAGTTAACCTCAAGCCCTACCACGCTCTATTGCCAGCACATACAGTATTGTACATTTCTCTTCTTGGTGTAACTTTCCTCTTGAAACTTTGTGTGAATTAACGTTGACCTGTGATATTATAGGCCAATATCCCTGGAGGCAAACCATGCCTATTATTTTGGATTTTCTAATACAAACATGTTCTAGGTGTTTTTCCCATAAGTTAGAGATAAAAAATTTAATTGAAATGAAATATTTAACCTGACATACTTTTATAAAACAGGTGTGATAAAAAAAAAGCCCTTATACAAGTCTCAAAGGAGACTTTTAGAGCCAAAGAGTCCGAAATTATTTATTTTTATCCACTTATTGCCAATAATTAAGTAGACTCAGAGAGTCGAGTTACGTAAAGTCTCAAAGTTGGGACACAGAATTAGGGCGAGAACAGGAATTGTTCTGCCCTCCAAGCACAATTGGCAACGCGTGAAGACGCATTTGGTGATCACACGTGGGGCTGCTGTGGGCATCTGGTGGGTAGTAGAGGCCAGGGATCCTGCTGCGCATCTAGCAAAGCCCGGTGACCATCACGACAGGAAAACGAGTAGAGTCCAGTTAGCAGCAGTGCTCAGGTTGAGAAACGCTGGTACAATGTCAGGCCAACCTTTCTCCACTTCTACTGTCAGGGTGTACTGGTTGTTCTACAACTTAGTTACTGTTGAGAGAGGCTCAGGTCATTCTGACTTTAGTAAAAACAAATGGGGACGTGTTCAAGTGTACAATGTTATTATCCTAATCAGCATTAGGCTCTGAATCACCACACTGTGAGGAATGTCTTTGATGGTGAGGATCTCATTTAGAAATTTAACACCAGGGGCTGGAGGAATAGCATAGTGGTTAAAGCACTTGGCTTGCAAATTCAAGACTCTGAAATTGATTCCCCAGTACCGCATAAAGCTGGCCATTGTGGTGTATGCCTGTAGTTCCAACACTCACAGGGCTGAGGCAGAAGGATTGCTGTGAGTTCAAGGCCAGCCTTGGCTACATAGTGAGTTCAGGGTCAGCCTGGGCTACAGAGAGAGACCTTCTCTCTCTTTCTCTCTCTCTCAAAAAAAATCAGTGCTAGTCTGATGGTGCTTTAAACCATATACTTCTCATGTTTTGTTCTTCTTAAAAACTCAGTCGACCTGATGGATAACTGTTTGTTTTAAAACCGTAGGAATTCTCCTCGGGCTTCCTGTGGCCTGAGGGAGACGTGGAGGAGATTTCAGGGCTTTGACCACTGTTGTGTCTGGTGGATGTGGAGCAAGATTCCAGCCCCCTGTCCTTAATATGTCAGGGGAATAAAAATTCGACCGAGGAGGAAAAAACACTCTAAGATACCAAGTGAACAGAGTGATTTTAAAAAATACTCTATGAAGAGTTTTTATCAATTCCTAGCATTGACTGTGCTGTGTTAAACTTTTCCTGGGTGTCATGAACAGAGTCTGTTCACTTCAGATAGGGCACAAATGACAGAGCAGAGTAACAATTCCACCCGAGTCTAAGTTGGTGAGCCGGTGAGTGTGGTAGGGTTCCTGTCAGAAGTCTGGAGTGGGGCACTGCCTTATGTGGTCTATAATCCGTGGGCATTTTCCGTGGGTTCTCTGTCTCCTTTACAGGCCATACTGGGCTGCTGGAAGGGCTTTGTCTGGCAAATAATTTCTACCTTTTCTAACTTCTGGATTGTTTCTGTAATTTTATCATAGCCCCCTTCCCTCAACTGCAGGCAGTCTCTACTCTCTGGTGGTCACCACCCTACTCAGGGGAGGGTAATGGCCCACTCCCACGACCTGCTTACTCATTCGCACCTGCACCGTTTTACTCCACATCCGCCCACTGCTGCCCTCTGCCCAGGAGCTTGTGGGAGTTACCGTGAATCACTGTACACACAGTTCCAGGATCCACTAAAGCCCAAGTATTTTGCCACCTGAACCTGTGGTCTTCGGTTGCCACGTGTGGCCCTCACTTGTAGCAGCCTTGGTCACCTTGGGAGGAGCAGCGGGGGTGGGGGGGGTGCATGTGATTGGGTTATAGACTTGGAGAGTTAATCTAATTCTGTTTCAGAAGTCTGTGTGGGGGAGAAGAATATAAATATAGGGCTGGAGGAAGGGCTCAGCAGTTAAGGCACTTGCCTAGCAAGCCCTAAGTCAAGTGCGAAGTACCCGAGTTCGATTCCCCAGCACCACATAAGCTGGGCGTGGTGGAGCATGCCTGTAATCCCAGCACTCAGGAGGCTGAGACAGGCAGACTGCTGTGAGTTCAAGGCCAGCCTGGGCTCCATAGTGAATTCAGACCAGCGTGGGCTACAGAGGGAGGCACTGTCTCAAAAAAAAAGGAGAATATGAATATAAATTGGTTACTTTCAAAATAATAGGTGCGCTCTGACATCAACTTTTTCTTTCTGAGTTTTAAAGAAACTGAATAAATTAAAACGATGTCTCCACAAAATCAACTTCCTTGATAATTTTTGCCCCAAAGCTCAGAGTTACATCAAAATAATCAATTATTACTCTTTCCTCACTGTGAACGTTTTGATATAAAGAATCTAGTGTGTCCCTTTAAGGGCCTGGTGCTCATTTTCTGTTTCCATGCTGGTGATTCTCTGTTGTACCCTATCTGCTAGGTGTTAGTGTAAGTGGCTGCACATGTAGGCTGGAGAGAAGCACTCTCAGCGTTCTTACCGATTGTCCCCTCCTTTTCCGGTGTCCCTACAGATATGAAAGCACCCTGGGCTTCCCCCACCTTCCTCTTCCTCTCCCTTCCCTCCTCCTGGGCTGGCTTCATCCCCAAGCTGCCGAGCCTCTCCCTAGGGCACCTTCCTGTGCTGACTAGCTCCCGGATATATGTGCTCTAAGTATTCTTGACCACGTGCCTTTAGCCGCACACTGTTTTAGATATCCATTCTCCATGTATGCAGACTCACTTATTCTTGGCTTTACTCAGTAATTATCTTTCCAGGACCTGCGGTGCTCCAGGCACCTGGGACGTGGCAGGGAGATGGCCAGTGTGCCTCTCTGCCGGCGCGCCCTGTGTAGTAGGAGCTGGGTGTGTAAGTGGTAGAGACTTGATGTAGACTCAAGGAAGAGAGAAAGGAACAGAAGTCTTAATTTAAACTCTGCCCTAGAACGTATGTGGGAGCTAGTAGCCCCTCAGGAATCCAGCAACTCCTTCTCAAAGCAGACATTTGAGGCCCACGTGGGAGACATTTTTACATTGGGCAGTTTTATGGGTCCTTTTGCATTTTTATTACAGGAGAAATACCTTTCTCTTTCACTGACTTTCGTCCTATGTTTCCTTCTTCTTAGCTTCTGAGGGGCTACCTTCAGCCTTTTCTTCTGGTCCATCTACCTCTTTTACGGTTGCTGGAGTTTCACAGGCATTGGTTTGACTCTTGAAGTAACTACTTGTCATGGAAAAGTGGCGACAAATATGTCATATTTACTGCAGATTCTCTGGTCCAATCTTCAATGCTAACAGATCAGCACCAAGAAGCTTGGAGGGCCTTGGAGCCCATGGACCCAGGCCCCCGACTTACGCTACTTTGTTCTGTTTATCCTACAGGTTAATTGGCAAGGCTACCGTCTCCCTAAAGGATCTGACTGGTGACCAGAGCAGATCGCTGCCCTACAAACTGATCTCCCTACTGAATGAGAGAGAACAAGATACTGGGGTGAGCATTTTCCCTCGTCATTGAAAAGGCTTTGAAATGATGTGGTTAAACACAAGGTTATTTAGAAAAGAGTTTAGACTGATAATGAGCTCACCACACAAAAAGCAGAAATCTGGTTTTGAAGTAAATGGACTCATTTGCAATGCTACGGGCCTTATGCTGGATTGTCAGTCACAGAACTTAACATTTGTGTGTTACACATAGCTCTGTGTATCAGATACGCCTTCACACAAATAGAAGGTAGTCATGAACATTAACCTTGAATGTCAAGACGCTAAAATCGTGATCTTTATGGTTACATTGGCAGCTAAGTGTCTTTTGACCACAGCCTCTATAATAAGTACATGTTGTCTAGTATAAGATTAGAAGTAAAATGTGCTTTTAAAAAAATCAACTCATGCTTCTCGGATCCAGATTTCGTATGACTATTAACAAGCACTTGTAAAGCTACCATACTTGGCCTGTAACCTCTGCTTCATTTCACAGTCAACTTATCTTGCCTTAGCGCCCAGGTAAAGGGAGAACACCTTGTACTAAGGGGAGGCATCCCTGCAGGCCAGAACACGGTTGAACTTCGCAGCTTTCGGTTTTGCTGATTTAGTCTTTAAAACTATTGGCTCTGTCTCATCAATATTCTGATCATCTACCCAAAGCCTGGCTGAGAGAAATGATACTGAGGAAAGATGGTATGTTAGGGAATTTTCTGATTTTTACCTTTTTAAGTGAAGAAAGCACACACAGAACCCTAAGGTGTCAGAGCTGTTGTGGCCGAGTGGGCTGAGGAAAGTTCAGGCCTCAAGTTGTGCCAACTCTTCTGCCAGGCTCCGTCACCCTCTGGGGTCTCTAGAGTACCTCTGGGGATTCTGAGGTTTCTAGAACCACAGCATGAAAACCACCAACCCAGAGGGTGGGACCCCCCATGGGCTCATCCAGCTTCCAAAGCTAGAGTCCCAGGTGTAGCTTGGCAGCCGTCCCCCACAGTCGCCCTCAATGCGCCCTACATTTCACCTCCGCTCTGTAGCCCTGGTCTTTGGCCTGGGTGGCTGTAAGATGCTGCTGTTAGGATTCTTTATTTGCTAAAGGACTGTGGACGAGGCTTAGTTACATGTGGCCAGTCTCGCTCAAAGCAGTCATTCTAAGTTGTCAGCCGCCAAATGTGCTGGTTCATGAGGGAATATTCACAGATCAGCCAACAAAGGAAAGAAATAGAGGCTGTAGTGTGTGTGTGTGTGTGTGTGTGTGTGTGTGTCCATGTCCCTGTGTGCCATGTTAGAAGTCAACAGACATAGCAAAATAGCAAATGAAGTATAAGATGCCCATGTATAATGATTTCAGCCAGACAAGTCATTTTTTAGTCTAAATATTCTAATTATCATATCTTGTATTTTATTTGTTAACCGGGTGTGTCTGTGTGTGTACCATCCTTGCAAAGGACTCCTTTTTTTTTTTTTTTTTTTTTTTTTTTTTTTTGAGGCAGAATCTTGCTTTGTAGACCAGGCAGGCCCTGAGCTCACTAGGGAGCCCAGGCTGGACTCAAACTTTCAACAGTCCTCCTGCCTCAGCCTCCCAACTGCTGAGATTACAGGTGTGCACCACCACATCCAGCTTTTATGCGGTAATGTGGGGGAATTGAACCTGGGGCCTTTTGCTTCCTAGGCCAGCAGTGAGCTACAGCCCCAGCCAGCAAAGGACTCCTCTTATTCTGAGATTTGTCCTCCCGTTTTTGACTTTCTCTCCTGAGACGATTGTGCGAGACGGCAGGTGTGGATGTATATTTTTGCAAAATAAAAGCTCACAGTCCTTGTTGGTTATCTTTAGCAAACTATTTTGAAACTTTACTGACTCATGAAGGGCAATGTACAAAAAACTCTGCCGTAAAATGACCCCCGTATGAAAAATATTACATAAGATTTTTAGAAGCGGAATTCCTTTATCTTCTATACGGAACCAATGCTTCCTTCCCTCTGTTAATGAAAGTTTCATAAACTTTGCTTCCCTTTTTTTTCCTTGGCTCCCAAACATCTTGAGATTCACAGCTTGTGCGAGAGGGATAGCAATTACGTTAACACTGTGACTTGCATATTTATTTCCTCTTTAATCAGTTTCACTTTCCATTTTTACCTTATTTTATGAATAGCATTGTTATATACATTTCTGTGGAAATTTCTAGAGCAAAAATATGAAAATAAACGTCAACAGTTAATAATTAACTAAGTCACTGTGCAACAAATAAACCAGTACTTTAAAAAAAAAAAGCCTCTGCAGTTATAATCCTGTGGGTGAAGGCCATCTGAGGACAGAGACAGTTGCAATTTGCAACTTGCTTGTAAAACTTTGTTCCGGTTAATAAGGTTTGGGGGCTGGGTGATATTTAGCATCCTGGAGCCGGTAGCTCCTTTCCTGGTCCACCTTGACTTACCTGTGAGAGACAGGAGCACCGTTACCCTTGTCTCCTTCTGATCTCACTTTCCTACTATTCCACTCATTTCTTCTAAGAAGTTTGCTACCACTGAACTGATTTGCACTGAGTCTGTGGCATTTGGAGGTCCCACACTGATTTTTTTCTGCAATGAATCATTTCTGTGCAGGCTACCATTGACTTGGTGATTGGCTATGACCCACCTTCACCTCCGCATCCATATGACCCCAGTGGGACCAGTGTGCCGGGAATGGAAGGTAAGCTCACCCTTCTGAAGGCTAGCCCATCCTGAGAGGAATCTACTAAGACCCATGGAAGGGTATCCAGAGACATCCAACCATGTTGCTACATAACTGCAGCTCTCTGCCCAGCCGGCAGAGGCTCTATAAGGCGGGTAGGGCCGCCCCATGGCAGCCATTGCAAGGGAGGGAACGGTGATAAAAGAGCCCACTGTACAGTTACAAATAGGCCGCACAGCACCCCAGGCTCCACCACATGAGGCTCCCAGAGTGGCTCCTCTGTTCTCTTCCATGTGCCTTCGTACCTCCCCAAATGTGGCCAGGGACTGTGCTCTCCTGCCTGTCTCATGATCAGGGCCCTTGCACGTGAGCCTCTTCTTCTCTCTTCTTTGGCCCTGACCCTCTGCACCTGCAGACAGCCTCGCAGTCTTCTGATCAATGGCTTTCCTTCAGCATAACCTATGTCTTAGTCTCCTGGGTCTCTGATGTGAGTTGTTCATCATCGGGGAACAGCAGGTGATGCTCTAGGTAGCGTTAGGGGTAGGGCTTTGGAGGGAGAACTTTAGCTTCCAGGTAGAAGGAGGGTCTCCAAAGAGGAACTTTCACAAAGGCGAGGTTGCCACTCTCACAAAGAAGCAGGTTAATATTTTTCCAGAATGGTATGATGCTAAGTATTTCTGCCCCTTCCTCTGCCCTGAGGTGTGTCATTAAATGTCTTTTCTGTTACCCAAGCCTTGCCCTATGCTTTAGCAAGAAAGGGACGTGGCATTCTGCCACACTCACTGGCTGCCTTGTAATTCAGCCTCCAGTAGGAAGTCCTGGTGCTGGTTCCTGCTAGAAGGGGCTCCTGAGGTCCTAGGTTCTGCTTGTTTCTCTTGCTTTTAATCTCATTTTCTTGGCCAACCATGTGGGCTTCTCAGCACCTCCCCTTCCTGCCCCTCCTGCACTGCTGCTGCCGCTGCTCCCCTGTGTTTCCCCTGTCCCCCTGCTGCGCGTCCGGCCTACCCCGTCCCTCACCCTTCTTGCTTGACGCTGTTTCTGTCCCTTTCCTGCCTGACTTCTTATCTTGCCTCACCTTCATTCCAGCTACGCTCCCAGCTTGTCCATCTGATGTTAACGTTTCATCCCATTTCTTGTCCAAGTAGCCAGGAGTTTCCATCCTGGCCTAGGTGACCTTCTCTTATGTGGTGACCACTGGGACTGACATAGTCTGATCTTGCTCTGCATATACCCTTCTGCCCCGTGGCAGCAGGAACACAGCACTCGGTCCTGGGACATGTGAGCCTGAAAGGACCCCGTGGTGGCAGAAGGCTACCCACGTCCCTTCGCTTCCACAGTAGAAATGATAAGTAAAGCCCGCGGGAGCCGTCCAGGAGCGCACAGCACGCCAGCAGTGTAGAGTGGGGCCCTCCCACCCTGTGCCTGCGTGCCTTCTCTGCTGATGACTCTCTGTGTGAGCGTTTGCCTCTTCCCATGAGGAAAGGAGGCACTTTCTGGCCTTGATGAGGCAGCTCGGCCTGCGGGGCTCCCTGGAGCAGCCCTCTGTTGGGAAGACCCGGGCAGCCTTCAGCACACTGGTGATTTCCCTCCCTGGACCCGGTGGGTGAGCTGCCTCTGGCTGCTGCACAAAGTGGTCACAAACTGGGTGGTGTAAGCAACAGGAATGTGTTTTCTCACAGTTCTGGGGACTGGGAATCTAAAATAGGGGTGTCCGCAGGATTGTCTCATTCTAGAGCCTGGGAGAATCTCTTCCAAACCTCTCTGGTGACTGTCGGCAAGTCATGGCATTCCCTTGTACTTGCATCAGTCCAGTTTCTGTCTAGGTTGTCACATACCGTTCTCTCTGCATGCATCTGTGGTCCAGGTTCCCACATTTTTACAAGGACAACAGTGACTTGATGAGCGTCCAAGCCAATACAGTGTGACTTCTTCTTAATTTAGGTATATCTGCAAAGACTCTTCCAGAAAAGAAACATCACATTCTGAGGCTCTAGGTGGCATAAATTTTGGAAGGGCGGTATTCAACCAGGTTGACTGGCAGGTGAAAGGTTATTTTTATTCTGTCATTCCATGTCAAGAGCAAACATGCTCAGTGGGTCCCACTGTATTGTACTTTCGGCCAGGCCTTTAGGGAAAACATAACACTGTAGCACAGTCAAGTAAAAGGGGTAAACTTGCAGAGGTTGGGGCACACTGTTAGTGAACACAGAGTGAACATGGGTTCTGGGATGTCTTGAGTGCGTTGCTGGGTGCTGCAGTGCTGGGGCTGGCAAGTACTTCAGGACACAGCTCGTGCCCTGCAGGGAATTTCGTGCCAGTTTTCATGATAAGACACCTCCTTCACCCAGGAGATATATCATTATGGATAAAAGGACGGGCTTTGGGGCCAGCTTGGTTTGGGGTGTTGGGCACCCAAGAGGCAGGTAGCTGAGAGCGCAGCCCTTGGTCTTGCGTCTTGGTCTTGGGTTATTGTTAATCAGCCGTGGGACCTTGGATAAGTCATTTAGCTTCTCTGAATCTCAGATTTTCTTGCTAGAGATCAAGAACAATTGTAGCATTAGATTGTTATAAGGGTTAAACAAGATCTTCCATGTAAAAATTTTAGCTCAGTGCCTGGCACACAGCAATAATAACATTAATGGTAGCTGCTATTACTACCAAAACAATTCTGGATGATTTGCAAATATAGCTTAATCAGGTAGCACAATTTCTATGTAATCCAACTTGTTTTTTGTAAAAAGCAGAGCTTTTGAAAAGGAACGATTGGTTTGGCTCAGTGTCAGGTTGAGATGACAAAATGTTTTCATTATAAATACCTTTTATTTTTAAAAAAATATTTTGTCCCCATGGAGCATAAAGATTTAGGAAATAATCCATTTATAAGCTATTGAGAAGGTAGGAGAACATCTGGTCTCCTCTCTGGTGGACCCTTGTGAGCCCTAACCCAGAAACTCAAGTCCCACAAGCATGGTTTCCCTGGAGCAAATTTTTGTTTTCTTGGAAACTCTTTGAGTGTTTAACCACATCGGGGAAGAAAACCCTTGCTGCTCAAGGTTCCTTTTGCTTAAGCTAATCTTCCTCCCCAGCTAGCGTACTGCCAGTTTTGGAGTCCAGTGTCCTAGCAGCACTGTGGAGCAATCCGCCTGGACCTTGAGAAGCTGGCCTAGCAGGAGCCGCGACAGGCTGCGGGGCAAGTGCAGCCAAACCATTCCTCATAAGTCTCAGAGCCTTGCTCCTGCTGGCTGGAGGCGAATCACACTGGGGGTCTTCGACTTCAGATTTCAATGAATTCTACCAATTGCTAGCCTGCAAATGAGATGACTGGGTATTCATTTCATGTTTTAAACATGGAACGACCAAGTAAAATTTCTTGATTTAAAAAAGCAAACAGTTCTTTGATGTAGTGGTCCCCTTTGTTCTTAAAATGAATATTCACCCAGATTCGGTCAAGGCTGGCATTCTGAAGGCAAAACAACACAAAAAATACTCTTTCATGTGAGGACCTACTCTAATTTCATGCTAAGGAAGACAGCAAAATAATAAAAAGAAGACTATTTAGGGGGATTTAAGACAAATAACCATGAAAGATAAAAGTAAAGCAAGCCCTTCACATCTCTTTCTATTGCATACCTTAATGGCATGAATAGTACACCTGGCTTAAATTTATTCTTTTTCCTTTGACTGACTCTTTACAAAATTACCATTTTATATTAATACCTGCAGCCTATAGCTTACATGTTTTCAAATCTTTGAAAATGTTAGCTTGCTTATTTTTCTTTGAGTCCAAAAGAAACATGTATTAAAATGTGTCACAGAAAAGATGGCCTAAAAAACAGAAAGGGGAAATTTTTTTCAGTCCCATCTTCTTGCAGTCACCATTGTTGACAACCTCTGATACAGATTTTTAACAGTTACCATTTACACAAGGGTTCCTACAGAGGAGAAATATGAAATGTTATTGCTAGAATATGAAAGTAAAGTTTTCCAGAAACGTTAGCTACTGCAAACGGAAGAAGCTAGGGATGGCCACAGATCAGGGGACTGCACGTGTCAGAGGTCTATTTTTAAGGAATGCTACCTAGGAGCCTTTATATCTAGATGACGAAGATACAAAGACCAGGGCACTGTTAGTTGGCTGAAACTGTATGGTGTCAAAGATGTCTGTTTCATTGGCCACACTGGAGACTGATCTCATGATAGAGAGGTGGGCTGATCCAGACTACAGGCTTCACTTTCTGAAAACTCGTTACCATGGTGACTTGATTCATCAGCTGCTAGTCAGTGTGACTGATGCCTACATTGCCACAGCCAAAATGAACTATTTTTAAAATCTTACATCTGTTCTTGAACAGCCATCTGTTAAATTGTGTGTTGTCCAACTATAGAAATGCAAAACCTCATTCATAGCAGGACTTCCTTGCTTCAAATTTATTTCATTCCGAAAACACCAAAAGTCCTTTTTTTCTTGAAATTAAAGCTGACCCATTTGAGAAAACACACCTGTCTATCTGTCTGTTTTCCTTCCTTCCTTCCTTCCTTCCTTCCTTTCTTTCTGCTTCCTATTGCCATGGTAAACAGCTTTTTTGGTCTTATCTCAGCATTATACTGTCCCAGCAGTGAGAAAATGACTAAGACAGACAATACAGTGCAGGAAGTTATGAGGACATGCATTAAATTATAGAGCTGTGATACAGTTGTGATACAGAGCCATTTCTGAGTTCATTGGAGCATCTCGTAACCAAATACGGGTCACATAGGGAGTCATTGATGTTCAGGAAGGGACAGACCCGTGTTGGCTATGGTCAAAACTTAAGAAGTATAAGCTTTAACCGAGTGATACTGCAATTGTTGAGGAGACAGGATGACATTTGTACAAGAAAACAATGAAGAGTTTGTCACAGCTAAAGAGGAACCCCTAAGCAATAGTGAGTCAGGTCTGAGTTTGAGTATTGGCCTATCAAAACTGTCATATAATCTCTATAAATCCCAAATTATTTACTCAGAACATCAGAGGATTGGATTAAATGACATGTAATGACTCCTTCAGCTTTGAAGCTCTATGGTTCTATTAAAATGATCTCAGCAAAACCAAAGATTGTATAAAAGGTAGATGATAGAAGTTTCTCGTGGTGATTACTTGACATTACGGGTGCTAGGACGTGCAGTTTGACTTTAGTCTGTCAGGCTGAATCAAAGAGCAGAAAGTGTTTCTCACAAATGCTGTGAGAGTTTGAATAAGAAGAGACTTGAGACTGGACCATTGGATTTTTCCAACGTGAAGGTCTTTGGTGACCTTGTCAAGAGCATATTTGGTAGAGTGGTGGGGTGAAGGCCTGACCCAAGGGGTTTCAGGAAAGGATGAAAGGAGAGGAAATAGAGAATGTGAGTAAACATTCTTTTGATGAGATTGCTGCAATGTTTGCTATAATGGGAGAGGAAAGGAGCAGCTGTGGGATCAGTTATAAGTAATATTTTAGCATGCTTATGTTTTGATGGAAATGAGCTAGTGGACAGGGGAAAACTAGTGAGTGGATACAGAGGCAGATTTACCAAAGAAAGATCCTTGAATAGCAAAAGATAAGCTGTGTGTAAATGTGGCTGGTTGGTCTCAAGTTGGGGAACTCAGGCATTTCAAGGATTGCGGTAAGAAAGAAATGGATGACTAATTTGGAGTTGGAAGGATGTGGAAAATGTTCATCTGACCATCTGTTATCACAGTGAAATAAAAAGAAAGGTCACTAGCAGCCAAGAGAATGGCAGAAAGTTTTAAGTTTAAAAAAGTCCATGGAAGTTTGGAAAACTGAAGTGATTTGACCTTATTGGCTAATGATTGGCCTTCTCAGATCAGGGCACAGGAAACCTTTGAAAGAGATGTCTTGGGAGCATGGTAGGATGGCCAGGAAGCCCAGTGAATCTGCTTGAAGGTTCTGATCATAACATTAAAGTGGGAACTGTCGGGAGGGTAAGTGTCTCTCTGCCAAGTTCAGCACCTGGGTGCAGAGGTGGAGTAAGTGGAGAGCCGCACGAGTGTGTGCTACGATGAAGTAAGAGGGAAAGGGACTGAAGGGCACGCGGGGAGCAATGGCAGTGTTAGACTGTGGAATGGAACACGGGCTGGGAGAACAGTGGAGGCGCAGAAGAAGTAGGGGCCAGGAGGCTGGTTGGTCAACAGACTGGGCTTCCTGTACGGGTGGCGCAATAGCACAAGCTGGAAAGTGTCGAAAGCCCCAGAAGATGCCTCTATTGCAGTTTGAACACCAGAATATGACCTTATTTAGAAATAGGATCTTTGTGGATGTAATTAGTTGAGATGAAGTCATACTGGACTAAGGCAGGTCCTAAATTCTATGACTGGCATCTTTATTATAAGATGGGGAGGGAAGAAGGTCATGTGACAGAAGGCCGTGTGACCACACAGGCAGAAGCTGGAGTGTCAACCACAAAATGAGGCATGCTAAGTATTGCCAGGAGCCACCAGATAGAAACAAGGGAAGAATTCTTCCCTAAAAGCTTCAGAGTGTGTGTGTCCTGTCAACACCCTGATTTTGGACTTCTAGAATTTCACACTGCCAGAGAAGACATTTCTACTGTGTTAAGCCATCCAGCCTGCAGTACTTTGCTATGCTGACCCTTGGAAGTTGTTAAAGCCAGCTAATACCTCTTCATTCCACAGCTCCCAGCTTTGCAGTGCCCTTGGTGGTCATGGAAGAGTTATTTTTTGTAGATCTACTTGGTTGTGGATCAGACTCTCCTGGGTCTCTTGATGGGGCATGCCAGCACAAAACGCTAACGTCTGGGTACCGCCCTGGATTGTGCAGACAGTGTGTTCAGCAGGGCTGTAGAGCTTCTCATTCTTTGCGGAACAGTTAGTGTAGCACTCTTTAATCCTGTGCAGCTGCCCTCACAGCTTTAAGACAGATTTGCTACCCAAATCATCTTCTGCTGTGAGGCAGAGGTGCTGGCTGTGGCCATGACTTAGGCTGGTTTTCTCCAATCCGTCTGTTCACCTTAACTCCTAAATAGCAGACATTGATTCTAGAAGCAATGAACTCTCCGGTACCTGCAGTCTGTTTCTAGAGAATCCACTCAGGGTTTGATGAGTGCTTCCCCAGAGTTCAGGTCCTGACTTTCCCCCTGTTTGCTGCCATCGGTAGCCACAAGCCCCAACCAGAACTATCTACTGCAGAGAGGAAGCCGCATTTGGGCCTCAGGTGGTTGAACGAGCTCATCTCAGTAGTCTGAAGGCCCTGACAGCCATCTGCCTCAACTACTGCTCAGTCTGGAACAAGTTTTGAGGGGTGCTGGCCTTTAGCGCTCTCCTGAGCCTGGCTGAGAGGTTGGGAGGAGTACCTCCATAGCTTTCCAGGTGGTCTTTCCGAGAACTGTGTGGCAGCTTTGTCAAGCAGTTGTAGAACTCTAGAAGGCATATGGAGGAGTCGTGGTCTCTGACTGCCTCGTCCCACATCTGTGAAAGCCCTTTTAGGTGCAGGATTTGGATAAGGCATGGGGCCAGTTGCTAAAAGGAAGACAGGGCAAGCCCTGCTTCTGAAGATTGTGTGGGAGAGGGGTAGGGTGGGGAAAGGATTAGTGAGTAGATGTGACTTTGTGGGAGGGGCCAGAGAGGATGTGAGAAGTGGAGAGGCTGAGATAACCCAGTCAGGTCCTGTTGCGGTTTGGATTTGGAATGTCACCCCAAAATCTCATGCATTTGGATGTTATGGGCTATTTATGGAATCATGTGCTTTTGGGAAATTGGGCCCTGGCCTAGAGGGGTCTGTTATGGGCATTTAGTTACCCATAAGGATTGCCAACAGCCACCAGCTCAATCCTTATGGGATTTTAGGTGTGTGGTGAAGACAGGCATGTGGCAGATTATAGATTGCAGATGTAAGGATTGGATTCCAGGCATGTGGTGGAGGCTCGAACACGGAAGGGGTAGAACACTAAGGCTGGACCCAAAAGGAGCGGCTCACTGGGATGGGACCTGAAGGTTCTGTGCTGCTTCTGCCTTCCTTCTGGGACTTGACTTGGCTTGGCGTGGCTTCTTGTTTGCCATGTCATGAGGAGTTGCCTGCACCTCTGCTTCCACCATGTGTTTCCTCTGTTGCCTGTCGCCCATTGGTTGACCTGCTGAAGCTGTACTAAAGCGAACTGTTCCTCATCTAATTTGTGCATGTCAGGTATTGAGTCGCAGTGATGAAAAGGTAACTAAGACAGTGCCCCTGAGACTTGAGTGAAGAAAGATACTGTGGTTTCTTTCTCTGGTGACTGAGAAGAAGGTCTTGCTGAGGACCTGGACCCAGATGCTCTGGGAGAGGAGCGGGCAGGCCTTCATTGGAAACCTCTTTAAGAACAGGAAGAATTCCCTGGCCCCTTCCCCACATACTCCAGATCTTCCTGGAGAGGACGAAAGAACCCATTCCTTACCTCTGGCTTCCCTGGGAACTTCTCAGCATCCAGCAGGCATGTGGGGACCCGAGGAGTTCAGCCCTTCCCTCGCCAGCAGCCTGGGGTTAGGCCCAGTTGTGGCCAGTGAGGCAGAGGAAAGGCTGGTCCTGGGTGTATCTCAGATCCCAACGACCTGTCACAGACAATCACTTCAGCTTTCTGTACCTCGGTTTTTGCATCTGTTTGGACTGAGGTTGTACAAAATTCCTTCTCGTCTCACGGCGGGTGGGTCTGTAAAGCCCTGAAGAAAGCGTGCAGTGGAACTAGAGAGCACTGGGCCAGGAGGCAGATGGGGGAGCACGAAGCCATATGCTTCTGCGGTGAGCCGGAGACGGGGAGTCCATGGAAGGGCACGACAAGATTAGTCAGAGCAGGAGGAGGAGAGGTGATGGCGCGCAGGGCCCTGGGAGATCAAGCGTGGGGATACGGAGGCAGGCGCTGGGCTTAGCAAGAAAGCGGCCACGGATGACCTTTGAAGGACAGAAGCAGGGCAAGGGCGGGCCCCACGTGAGTGCTAAATGAGGCTAGATTGTGAAGCAGCTCATCTGAGGGTCCTCTTACCTCCTGTAGCTACTTCTCTTTGTTCTGCTTTCCCCACAGCTGCTCACAGCTCTCCAGGCCCCTGCTTTGCTGCTTCTCCGAAAGTGCCCTGCACCCCCAAACTGCTCCCATTGGTGGTCTCTGTGTGTGTCTCACATAAATGCCTGAGTGACATTCTAACCCTCAAGGTTTGGTGTGGAGGAGATGTCATGAGCATGTGGTCCTCACCCATGAGCCTCATGCCCTTATAAAATAGGCTCATGGGAGCTCTGTGCCCATCACTCTCCAGGGCATAAGGAGCAGGCACCATCAATGAATCAGGGAATAGTTTCTCACTAGGCACAAAACCTGTTGCCGTCTTGACTTCGGACTTCTCAGGTACCAGAACTGGGAGAAACAACCTTATTTATAAGTCACCCAGTTTAAGGCATTTTGTTATAGCAGCCTTGTAGGGGATTCAGGTTGGATTGAAGCCTACCTAGCACTATTCCGGGACAACCTGGTAGAAGGACACTTCACCGCAGCTCACATTAGGTGGCGTTCGAGAGGCACACCTCCCGCCACCTTGTCCAGTGACAAACTGCTGATTGACAATCCCCATCCTCCTTCCTCTACTCCCTGGGCGAACCAGTAGGTAAGGCCTTGCTAATTGGCGCAAGGTAACTTCCACATTATCCTGCTCTATTTAAGCCCCTGCACTTCCTAAATAAATCAGACTTTGATCTCTGAAACAGGTTCCCCAAGTGTGTACTCTGTCATGTGACCCTTCCTCAGCTGTTCTGGGGATCCCCACAGGACAGAGACCCCTACACAGCCTGAATGGCCTACAGCCTAGCTCTGGAAGAAAATGTTGTAATTTGTTACTTCTCTGTGTTAAGCAGTATGTTAAAGGTGCAATATACAAATAATATACATTATTTTTACAGTAACTTTGTGGTAAGTGCTATCATTTCCCTCTTTTTACAAATGAAGAAATTGAAACTTAGAAAAGTCAAGAAGGTCTCTCATATTTGTAACTCAAAATTGGGCTTTGAACCCAGTCATCATGGCTGCCAGGGCCCAAGTTTCCAAGAATCATGTTGTATTACAATCTGGTCAGACTAATTTCTACCAGGCTGTGAATGACCGGCAGGTGCCTGGAAGCATCACCTTGCTTGGCAAGTCTACCTCTTATGCTGTAAAGTCTTATGCTGTAATATTTTTCACTTTAAGAGAGTAATTTTGGAATCTGGAATCCAAAGATGGGATGAATGAATGCTGGCATTTTCTGGATAAGGTGGTTAAATGTCTATGTTCTCTTACATAGATGACCAGGAGTTCAAACTTTTTGTCTATTAAAAAATAAGGTGAATAAGAGAAGATGTAGTAAACATAGATTTTTGTAAGGAAGGAAAGATCTGTGCATAGCTGGACGCATAGGAAAGATCTGAGTAGAGAAGGAACCCCTGGTGTCCTCAGGGGAGGGAGGGGACACCTGTGGGATCCTCCGAGAGTCAGGAGGAAGCAGATGAGATGGCAAAAGGTGGGTCCATCCCTCCGCAGAGCGCAGGAAGCTTTCTTCTCTGAGGCTGGGGAAGTAACAGAGAGGACACATGACAAACCAGGATGACAAGGAAGAGTAGGACCTTCTTGGTCTGACTGGCAGGAAAATGAGGTGATTTTCATCTGCTGTGAGGGTGGAGCGGGCTTTCGTGCATTAAGATTCTCAGTGGGAGGAGCCCAGTGCGGACAGCTTGTGGGCCAGGCTAGAGGAAGACCTGCAGTGGGCGTGCAAGAGCCAGAGTCCCTCATTCTAGCCCTCTCCACATCTCCCTCCTTCTCCCTCCCTCTGGATTCAGCCCTCTGTCTCCCGGGATGAGAACCCATGATTCCTGTGAGGTCCAGTGGTACCATCGTCCTCCTGCTGTCCCTGTACCTCTAGTGTCCTCTCGGTGTCTTTGGAGGCAGCCTTGAAAAGTGTCTTGATACATCACGAACGCATTTTCCTAAAGAAACTGCACCTGAGCCCCAAGGCTCAGGTCGTTGCCACTCAGAGCGTGCACGTGCGCGTGCGCGCGCGCACACACACACACCCACACCCACCCACCCACCCACCCAACCCCATTCTGGGAATTCACACCATACTAGCAGACAAAACCATGTATCCAGCAAGCTAGAGTGTTCAGACATGCCCAGGCTAAGGACCATCTCTAACTGGATCCTCTTTTGTCCTTTCAGGAGGAGAGGAAGATGACGAAGGTAACGAGGACAGACTGGAGAGTCCGATCAGGACCTCTGGGCCAAGGGCACCAGCTGGGACAGTGCCGGAAGCGCAGCTTGCTCGGAGGCTCGCCAGGACAAAGAGCAACCGGCGCATGCTGTCCAGTAAGCCGCAGGACTTCCAGGTAGGACCAGACCCGATGCTTTCCAACCTGGATCAGCCGCCACGTGGCCTGTCCGCCAGCAATGGCAGCGAGTACTGTGACATACCTGTTCCTATAGTCGTGGCTCATCTGGTTAAAAAAAAAAAAGTGAGAAGCTGAGGCCCATAGGAAATCTTCCCATCTTCTCTTGCATGCAGGAGTAGGTATTGGGAGATGAGATTTTTTTCCAAGGAATAAAACGAAAACCGTTTTTCCCTTGGGAGGTAGGCTAGAGCTCATCAAAGAATGGAATTATAGATGCTGCCTTTTTCATAGCTCTAGGCACTGCCTTGGGCTTGGGAGACAGCCCTGGAGTGAGGGAGCACATGGCCAGGCCTCAGAAAGCCCAGGTAAGGGCTGGAGATTGAGCAGTGACCTCAGCCCTACCGGGTCTTTCCCAGGCCGGCTCAGAAGTACTTCCATCCTGCCGTTTCTCTGGCACTCCCAGACCCCACGTTTGGAATGGTGGCGTCTTATACTCATGAGCACCAGTCCCCTGCCCAGCTGCCCTTGCGTGTCTCCTGTGCCGGCGGGCTGCAGGGCCGAGGACTCGGCTACACCACACACACACCGAGGAAGGATCAGTAATAACACTGCTTTCCATTTGCAGATCCGAGTCAGGGTCATTGAGGGAAGACAGCTAAGTGGGAATAACATAAGGCCAGTGGCCAAAGTCCACATTTGTGGCCAGACACACCGAACGAGAATCAAGAGAGGAAGCAATCCGTTTTTCGATGAGGTGAGTTCAGACAATGCGTGGTCCTCTCGGGGCCCCTGCGCTGGTCACGGACCCTCCCTGCCACCACCGCCTCTGTCTGTGGGGAGGGAGCACCTGTCCTGTGGGGAGAGAGTGTAAAAATGGTAGCACTAACAACATAAGGGGATTAAATAAACACCCTGGGTCATGAAAGCTCTGAGCACTCATTTTTAGCAAGAAGGGCAACGTGCTCTTTTACTCTGTTTAGTTCATAAATATCTAATCCCCAGGGAACAATTTAGTTAGGTAAATGCCATAGTTTTTACTTACATCTTTTTCCTTTTTCTAACATGCAGAGGTTGGTTTCTCGTGAAGCTTAAACGTTGGGTCTTTTTCTAAGTCCCTGAAATGTGACTGTGTGATCACACCTGTTTGCAAATGTTTTGTCTCCAGTATTAGAGCATCAGGTCCCCCTACATCTGAATCCCCTGCTAACATTTCGACATGCTCTGTTGTTCTGACAGTTGTTTTTCTATAATGTGCACATGACCCCTTCTGAACTGATGGATGAGATCATCAGCATCCGGGTAAGGAGCAGGGACTGGGAAAGGGCAGCTTGTCAACTGCAGGCCAGCGCTGTCATCCTCTTACCATCCTCCTTTCTTCCAGGTTTATGATTCCCATTCTCTGCGGGCAGATTGCCTGATGGGGGAATTTAAGGTGGGTGACGACCATCTGCTTCATTCAATGTACATGAAGATGAGAATTTCCCTTATAGAGAAGGGGATTCACTGTTAAGTCTCAGAGTGGCTTGTCTTGGTGACACCTTAGGATAACATACAAGGGATTATCACCTTGGTCTTTGCTGAGGGCAGCCTGGGTCTTGTCCTCTTTTAAGATATAACACTCGACAATGCCCCAAAGCAAGATGCCCTAAAGCTGCCACACCAAAGTCCTTACCAGCGTGCCAGCCACGGATGGACACGGGCCTACTGCTGCAAGGGGAAGGGGTGCTTGACTCGCAAGAAGTCCACTGTTCAGCTCCATTTACAGGGGCCCAGTGCACCTTCTACAAAGACAATTGCAGCTAGTCTAGAGTGTGAAAGTCAAACCAGGCAAGAGAATCAGCATGCTTATCCAAGTACCTGTCATTGGGATTAACAGATAGATAGATGTGGGCGGCTCCTCCTCAGCAGTTCCACAAGGTATTGCTTCTAAAAGGAAGAAACTCCAGTCACCAACGTCCTGTAGGATTTCCTGGATTAGACAGATCTGTGTTCATATCTCGTCGAGTACCTACTGACCACATATCCCAGGACAACCACTTAACCTTCCTGAGCCTTAGTTTTACCAACTGTAAAATGGAATGATTGTGAAGACTAAGAGAAAAGGTATATGAGAAGCACCTGCCACAATGGAGTGCCTGATCAAAGCTACATTAACGTTAGCATTAGTTGGAGGATGAAGAGTTGGGCCAGCTGAATTCTTGTAGCATGATGAGTGGCTCCATTTTACCTGGGACTTTCAGTGCTAAAGCTGGGAAAGTCTCAGGCACATTGGGACACAATGATCACTCTACTTTCCTGGACTATTCCCACTCTTAAGCCTAGCTCATTCATTCAGCACTGATTGGTTAAGGGTGTTCTGTGGACTACGTATCAGGCAAGGCACTGGATATACAGACAGCATAAATGCGAGAAATTCAAGTCTACTCAGGGAATTTTAAGTCTAGTCAAGAGCACCGTGTTTAAATATAATAATGATAATGTCTTTAAAATAATAAGATACACTGAAACTTCAAATTATTTTTTTCCAGATTGATGTTGGATTTGTGTATGATGAACCTGGTAAGTTATGTTCTAGCCATTCAATGGGAATGAGTAACAGTAGTTTCATATGGATGTCCAATTTTTTATCGTAGCATTCATAAATACTAATTTCTATATTTTATGAAGATATTTTGATCTTAGTAAGATCAAATTATCAAACTAGTTAATAAAGCTTACAGAGCCTTGCTTGAGTCTCACACAAGAGTCTGATGTGGGTGAACAGTAAGCATAGAACAGGGACTTAACACGCAGACTCTCCTGGGAAATGTTGGGTATCACGATGAGGTTTCAAAGGATGTTCTTGCTGGTGTTAAGCAGAGAAACCACACATCTGCCAGCAGGTCTTGAAGTGTCGATGTCCTTTTGTTCCTTTGTTTTAGGTCATGCTGTCATGAGAAAATGGCTTCTTCTCAATGACCCTGAAGACACCAGCTCAGGTGCTAAAGGTTACATGAAAGTCAGCATGTTTGTCCTGGGAACCGGAGACGAACCTCCGGTAAGTCCATACGTTTCCTCTTTTCATATCCACAAAAAAGAGGACCCAAAATTAAGCAAGCTGGCAACAGTATTTGTGAAATGAGCCTCAGTTCTCCGAATCCTCTTATTCTTGAAAATCTGTTCTTTCATCATAGGTCATTGTTCTACCCCACTGATACTTTTTTCTGATGTCAAAAATAATAATTGATTGGGGGTGTATCTCAGTGTGAAGGCCCTGGCTTGAACCCCAGTACAGAAAAAAAGAGTTCAGCCTTTCAAGCACCGGTGTTCCTCCATCTTCAAAACTGTTCTACAAAGTCACTGCTTATATGTGAATGAACGTAACTCAGGATAAAGAATGTGGTTTCCAACATCCTTGCAGCATTAGGAAGACCAGCTTAGCCACAGGGCTTACCTGTAGAATAGGTGGTGAGCAATTGGGCAGAATGGGGTCAGGGGAGCGGTAAGTGGCCAGAGGCTGGAAATACGTCAAGACTGCGAATGCACACACATACTTTACTATTTGATATTCATGACACCACGGAAGGACACAGCAACATGTAAGCAGTGACTTTGTAAAACCGTTTTGAAGGGGAAGGAACAGTGGTGGCTGAAAGCCTCCTGGAGTGCTGGGATTATAGGCCTGCACCCCTGGCTTGGTTGGTAACTCAACTCTTCAGCTGCCAACACGGAAAATCCTAACGCAAGCGGCTCCAATTGGTTGCATTTCTTAAGTTTCATTTTTTAAAACAAATACTCCTTTTCTATGTGTTTAATTTTAATCATGTATCTCCAATAGCCTGAGAAACAAGACTATGATTATGATGGTGATGACGTGGAGAGCAATCTGTTACTCCCTGCTGGCATAGCCCTCCGGTGGGTGACCTTCTTGCTGAAAATCTACCGAGCGGAGGATATCCCCCAGAGTATGTATTGATTTGATTGCATGCCAAGATCATTGGTTACATGCACAGTGAGATGTGTTGGACTCACATGCGCTCTGATGCTCCCTACCATGGTTTTCCTTTTGAATGACCGTCGCAGATTTGTGTTCTCTCGTCTGTCCCCGGGGAAGCTTCCCTAGCAGACTCCTGGGCAGCCAGTCGGGTGCTGACCTTTATTGCTTGCTCCCTGCCTGCCTTTGGCCCATCCTACTCTCACTCTTCTTCCTTAGGGATTCTGTGTCTTCCTTATAGAGGATATGAATGAGGGATAAGCACTCAGCACTTTTCAGCCTTTTTTGTCTCAAATGAAAATGTGAAATGTTATCATCAAATAAATGTTTGCTATTAAACTATTGAAAACAACCAAGCAAAGGGCTGCAAAGTCCCAATAATCAGAAGTCTGCCCCGTTGTATTCTATGATATTTGTAGCAAGAGGTTGGGCGTGTTTAAGAGTGGCTTGCCGCTATTTTACTTGTTGGGGCCAGTCTGGCTCTGTGTCTGTCTCAACTGAAGATCTGACATCAAGTTTGCCCCGCCCGGTACCTCCACTTCCTGCTAGCCTCTGGGACATGAGGCCCTTCTCTCTTTCTCTGGGAGGCAACACCCACTGCACAGACCATGACTTTCTCCAGAATTTGCTACTTTTCCTGAAAAACATTTTTAAAAACATAGAATGCCTCCCTCATACTATTTTCCCTCTGGGAGACCTTCAGGAAAGTGAAGTAAGCGTCCCAGTTGATCTCTGTGTACTTTTGAGTTTGTTAAAATGGAGAGACTTACATTTATAGTATGCGGTATGCTACAATCATACTATTTAGGAGTATGCCAGATTTCCCCAAATTTCTCTTAAAAAATCAGAACAGGACTGTATTATTTTAACTTGAGGTGTCTTCTCCAAGTTGAAACCGGGCCTGAATTTGAGAATTGTCTCTGACTGAATAGACATTTACATTTCTACTTCCTTCTTCCATATATGATGAGTTCTGAACATAGTTCTGAACATTTATCACCCTTTATTTTTTTTTTCAAGATTTTCCTATTGGTTTTAAAACTTTGTGGTGAAAGGTATTTCTTTCTCTCTGTGTCTCTCTCTCTTTCTCTCTCTCTCTCCAAAAAGGATTTCTGTTCCTTATGTTTGTCACCCCAGAAAACAGTTCTTAGAGCACCATTTTCATGTATAGAAAACATTTTTTTAAATTGTGCTGAATAATTTCCATTCTCCAAAGAGAATTGAATTTCATTTCTGCCGTGTGACACATTGCTTTCCAGTGGATGATGCCTTCTCACAGACAGTTAAGGAAATATTCGGTGGCACTGCAGACAAGAAAAACCTCGTGGATCCTTTTGTAGAGGTTTCCTTTGCTGGAAAGAAGGTTTGTACGTGATCTAAATGCAGATGTATCTTGGAGTGAATCCTGCTCGCTCTGTTAAAATAAACCCCTGATGAGTGGGCTGCTCTGTAGGAACACAGATTATTTGAATATGAACACACAAGGCTTCTCCAACAGCTTCATTTTAGAGTGGAAAGTATGTAGAAATCACATAAGAAAATTCAGTCTTTTGAGAGATTAGTAGCGAAAGCAATTACTGGGTCATTGGAATTATTTCCCAGGTTCAAGTTTTACCTTAATCTCAGGCCTCCACACTAAGCACAACCACCCCTGGTACGTGTGACAGAGGGCAACCCCCACCTGGCACATTCCTCACCTGCCCCAGAAAATGGCTATAGCTGGAGAGTTGGATGGGGAAGGCCCGGACCAGTCTCCTAGAAAAACCTGGGAGGCTCTTGGTACAGGAACGCCTGTAACGGCCACTAAGACTGTCACAAGCTAGAGAAGTCTGTGCCATAGAATAAGAACAAGCCTTGAGTAATTATGGGAAGGAAGAATTAGTTTTTCTTATGTGCTTGCACTGTTCGCTTATGAAAGCAGCTCTTAATGAGCCACATATGCACACAACTAGGTGTGATGTTAGAGCCTGGCTGTTAGAAACGTGGTGGAAGAGCCCTCACCTCTGGAGTGAGACGGCCTGGTTTAAATTCGGGCTTCAGCCCCTCCACAGGCAGATGCATCTCCTTAACTCTGAGTTTTGATTTCTTGAACTATGGCTATGTAGAAACTGAATCACATAGGATTTTGGAGATGTTTAATTAACTTGAGATGCAGTTATGAGGAGGCTGCTAAGGACCAGATACTATGTGCTTGGGATACAGGAATAAACACACGGGACAGTGTCATAGTTACTCTCTTGATGCTGAGACAGAATACTTGACTTCATGGGTGGGAGGCCAGAAATGATGGAATTACATGGTGGGGCTGGAGCAGGAGACAGAGCTCCCCATCGCATAGCAGAACAGAGCCAACTTGGGAAGAAGGGCAGAACCAGCACATACCTCTCCAGGTGAAGCCCCAAACGTCTGCCCCTTCCAACCAGGCCCCACTTCCCGACAGCCTACAGTATTCATCATGGGAACGTGAGGCTTTTGGGGAACACTCCAGATCCAAACCATAGCAGACAGCTGTTGTTTTCCTGGAGCCTAGAAGAAGAAACAGACTGTCTTAGTCTGTCTATTGCTATACAAAATACAAAATACCTGAGAGTCGATTATCTATCTATGAAGGGTGAAATTTTATTCAGCTCATACTATGGAGGCTGGGAAGACCAAGAGCACAGTGCTGGCATCTGCTTGGCACCTGCAGAAGGCCTTCTTGTTGTATCAGACTGTGGCTAGGGGCACCATGTGGTAAGGCAGAGCAAGTCATCTAGCTCAGATCCCTCTTTCTCTTCCAATAAGCCAATGCCAACATGGGGGCTCCACCCTCATGACCTTACTGAATGCAAATCACCTCCCAAAGACCCTACCTCAAGATGCTGCTAACATATGAGTTTAGGCATTTATTAAGCTCTTTAACTCATGAACTTTTAGGGAGTATATGAAACCATACCATAGGCATAAGTAAGCAAACAAGTGATTGGATAGATTCAGGGAGTGTTAAGAACTGCACAGGAAATAAACCAGATGACAGGAAGTGACTGGTGTGGGGAAGGGATATTTAGTTAGGTTATGAGGTGAGGCACCTTTGAGGAAGAGGCATTTGGTCAGAGGCACCAGTATATAGAGATGCGGAGAGCAGGGGCTTCTGGGAAGAGAGAAGACCAGTGGAGGGGCCACGGGGGAGGGGCCCTGGGGGAGGGGCCATGGAGGAGCTGCCATGGAGGAGCCTCGTTTGCAGTGAAGAAACGCTGGTTTGGCTGGAGGACAGCGAACACGGGAGAAGGCAAGGAGACGAGGTCTAGGTCCAAGGGACGGGGACTGCGGGGTTCCTGGCGGGGCTCAAGTCACAGAGGCATCTGGACTTTCTTCTGAGTGTGCTTTGGGAACTCACTGAAAATGTTGCCCGGTTGTGTGCCGTGAAAGCCAAAAGGCAAGAGATGTGGGAGTTCAGACAGAAGCTAAGTGCAGGCGTGGAGGGAGGGAGAAATGTTTCAGTGTCTGCGTGAAGATACAAGTGGGGCACGAGAGACAGGTGCATGTAGCACTGACCCTGGTTCTGGGCCCCAGCAACTGCGTGATTAGACCAGAGATGGATGAGCATCTGGGGGAAAGGTAGAGAAATGGTATAGCAGTTAAAGTGCTTGCCTGCAAGCACCCAGCCCTGAATTCAGTTGCCCTGCACCACATCCCAGTAATGGGTAATCCTCTGGAGGCAGGAGGACTGCCGTGAGTCCAAGGCCAGCAGGGCTACTCGGTGAGTTCAGGACCAGCCTGGACTATAGAGCGAGACCCTGTCTCAAAAATAGAAAAGAAAGAGAAATGAAAAGACACAGTAAATTGGATAGGGAGAGGGCTGCTAGTCAGAACCAAAGATTTAGTGGGTGTGTTAAAGATGAGATGTTTATGAGACAGTGTTTAAGATGCTCAACAAGCCATAGTCTTTATATTGTTACATTAATTGTGAGACATCTGGTAATTGAAAACTGGTGAAGATATGGATATTTAAAAAACTTTTAATGCACAGAAGAACAAAGACTAAACCGATCTCGTGTTTTGTTAAATTATTATCAAGAAAAATAAAGTTTGAGGCTTGGAGACCTGGGTCGGTGGTGGAGCATATGTGATCACCAGTATGGGGGGAGAAGAGAGAAGAATAAAGTTTGAGCAGGTTACTAAGGACGTAACTCGTAGGTTAACTGCTCAAGTCGTAATCTGGTGTGCATATGTTTTAAAATTTTGAAACTTGAATACTTAGACTTTTGCTTTGGTGATTTTGTAGGTTTGCACAAATATAATTGAGAAAAATGCAAATCCCGAGTGGAATCAGGTTGTCAAGCTTCAGATCAAGGTTTGACTTTCTTTTCTTTCATAAAAAGTGTAACTACTTTCTTTAATATAATACTGAACTAATTACCTTTTCTGCTTCATTTTAACAGTTTCCTTCCATGTGTGAAAAGATAAAACTAACTGTGTATGACTGGTGAGTTGAAAATAGATAGATGTCTAATTCAGCATAAAGGAACTGAACATATAAATATTGCAGACATTGTCAAACACTTATCTTTTAGTATATTTGTTTTCTTTCCATTGGAAGAAATAAATTTCTTCCAATAAACTGTATCTGGTGTTTCCTTAAAGAATAAGTAATAACAGTAGAAAGGCTTGAAGATCTTGGTTTAATTTCTCATAAACAAAAGAAGGAAAACACCTGAAACGATCAAAAATGAGAAACTCCAAGTGGCAAGGACAGGGCGAGTGTGTAGGAAGCAAGGGGGGAGTGTTCTGAGAGGGGTTCATGGCAATGTATCTTTTACTATGAAATTAAAATTTACTATAAAAATGTTATGAACATTGGCCTTATATTTTGATCTCCCCCATGCACAACCACTTTATGTGATATTATACTCACAATGTGCATGTAATTGACTAATTCATTTTACAGCGATGATAGGAAGTATAGGAAAAATTTTGACTGTTCTGTCAATCTCAATTTTACACCTGTAGAAGTATCCACCTGGATCAGTGTGTCCAGAGGGTGGTTGGAGGCCCATCTGCATCAGAATAAGCTGGAATAGAACTATCATAATGTGTGCTCTGGATCTTAACCAAGCTTATTGATCAAAACCTCGAGCAGAAGAAGAAGATGGGGGTTTCTGGGTGATTTGAAGTCCAGTATAGCTGGAGAGCACCTGGCATGGTTAGCTCGGAGGTCTGAAGCACTTTCAAGCTCTGTCTTTTTTTATTGTTGAGATGAAGACGGCATCTTCATAGGGGAAGCCTTCACCACGTTCTTTTACACAGGGACCGCCTTACCAAAAATGATGTAGTGGGAACAACGTACCTGTACCTCTCGAAAATTGCTGCTTCTGGTGGAGACGTAGAAGGTAAGACACTCAGCAGACCCAGAGCAAGACGGGATGCAGAAGCTTCACAGGAAGAACTGGGGAAGCCAGCGGCCACAGACTCGGTTTGGTGACAGTCTAGCAAACCGTCTCGGGGATGTTTTGGTGCTGGCCGTCAAAATAATAAATAGAAGCAGCTAAGTCTAATTTTTAACTTGTTTACTCCCATCCAAAACTTCTTTGCCAATAGCTGCTTTAGAAATTCATATTGTAAGTACAGAGCAGTGCTGACACAAGTCCATTCTAGTATGACGAATATTCTCTTTGCAATCGATTCCCTTGAGCCATGAGGCCGGATGCCAGTGAACCCTGTCATCGCCACTCCGTAAAATATTATGCATTTTTTTTCACTTGAACAGGTATTGATAACCAATATGTATTGTTTTTTAAACTGGAGAAAGACTTGCCTATATCTGGCATTATAGTTCTGTGCATATGTCAAAAATTGCAGTACACAAGAAAGAAGTTAAAGTGATAAGAGAAAGAAATTTAATGTTAACATATTAATATCAGCAGCTTGTATTTTGTTATCAAGAAATCTTGTAATTGCCAATATAGTGAGCATATTGAATATGGTAAGAGAGCTTGAGTCAAAATTTTGTCTTGAAAACTCTCCTCTTATCCTCATCTTAAGAGAGAACTTTTAGGTTTAAAAACGAAACAATGTTGATCCAAGCAATAACATGAAGGAACCTGGAAGATATTACAGATGTGGTGGAGAAGATATTAGTTTATTATCCCAAGAAGTTGAAAAGAAATGCAATTGTCAGTGCCCCTCCAAAGCAGAGCGGTGAACAAAAAGGTGTGGTTCAAACGTAAAGGCAGCGTGGCAAATGGTAGGAGGCAAAAATTCTCTGCTGAGTGGCACAAGGGTCAAGACACAGGAGCTGCAATGAAGAGAAGTTAGTGTCAATTTCTCCTTTTCTCTGTGGAGAATATTTATACAGTTGCTGTAATGTAAACACTATTTTCTTATTTTTTTATTAAACTCATACCTCAGCCTCTGTACAAAGTGTAAATATCACCACCCATTGCAACACAAAAGTAAAAGTACAGAGAACAGTGATTGGAAGGGAAGGAGGAAAGAGACTGGAGGTGAAGGAGGATGGAGCGCCGGAAGCCCGCTCTAATTCAGATCTCGGCACTCTGGATTCCATCACCAAGACGACTGATAGAGAACTTGAAAATTGTGCTACACATCCCCAGCACCACACACACATCCAAAATTACACTGTAACAACTATATGGAAGAGTGTGAAAATGACCTAAGTCCATTTATTATCATTAGGAAGTCATTTATAATAATAATATCTTAAGGTAATTATTCAAAAAGTAATACCGTATGTGTTTAATTTGGTGATGGGATAATGACGTCTGTAAGAATTAGAATGAGAGACAGTTCGAAGCCATTAGCGCCCCGTCTTTGAGACTTCTCGTGGCAGGCTGGCTGTGACAGGATCTTCGAGCAACAAGGAAGTGTCCTCCCCTCTGGACGAACCAAATCATGCTTTGAATGACATACTGTGTGACTAACTACAGGCATTTGTTTTCACAGCGTTAGACTAAATTAACTTGGAATTTCTGGCCTTGGTCCCCAACTAAGTCAGCCATAGACAAGTAAATGCTTTACTAAAACCATGAACTGTTGGTAAACTTCCCAGGCTTCCTCTGGCCACGGGCAGTAGCTCTTCTCAGTTGCCTGATTTCTTGGGGTTGGCAAGTTTGAGCTGCTCAGATGCGGTGCTGTTGCCAGATGTACCTCATTTAACCCACTACGGAAGAGTCACATGGTTTGGATCTGAATGAAGTGTTTTTGCTGTTGCTAAAGTACTTACCTAGCTTGGGATTTGATTAACTTTTCAGTGTTTGTTGTATATTGCCCTTGTCTTTCTTTTTTTTTTAACCAATCATATTTTTACTGTGTAGATTTCTCATCTTCAGGAACTGGGGCTGCAGCATACACAGGTTTATGCTTTGTAATTTTGCTATTAGCTTCCTGTCTACTATTCTTTTACTAAGAATGTATTACTTGATTGCCTCTAGGGCCTGGTTTTCACATTTTGCTATCTCACAGGTAGTTTCACTAGCTTAATAATTTTTATGCATATTGCATCTTTATCCTTCCTGGCTAACCTTAAAACAAATGTACTAACAAGGCCTCGCTACATATTTTATGTTTTTATCTAGATGCACACCATCCTGTTTAGCTTCATTGCAAGTAATTGCTGGTGAAATATAGCACTTTGGCTGTCATTGTATGTTCAGCATATAGAGATACGAAAAATTAAATCAGTTCTTCTAAAACATGTGAGATACCTTTCTCTGACTTTCAATGAGGACATCTCGGTTGTGAGAAGTGAATATTTGCCTCTTCTCTCCCCGAGGAGAAATGGGAGGCGTCATCACATGATCATATGTGCGCTGGCTTGTACAGCACTCGGCATTTTTTGCAAGTTTGCTCAGTGACACCATTGCAATTGTCCTAACGCAGATGTTATTATTTCCCCAAAAGATAAGGATTCTGAGCTGTAGAGAGCTCATCTGTCACCTAGATGTGCTGACACCTGTCAAGGTAATTGCTCAGGATTGTGGTGAAAGGGAGAAGAGAGATTGCGTGTCATGTGGGAAGCTTTGCACATTCTCGAGCAATGTGTAAATAAGAGATGCTACAATCTCCCTTTATGTAATTGGCACAATGCCCAATTCTTGTTTTTTTTTTTTTTCCTTCAAATCAGTCTCACCATCCGAGTTGATATACACACAGAGTGGCCCTTAAGTTTATAACGAACATGGCAGATTGGAGCATATTTCATTCCTTTATTCATTTGTTCAATCAATTGTTAATGTTGATGTAATGGTATCCTGATAGGACTCAAGCTAGAATTGAATTAAAACATGCATAACTCTTGCCTTTCCCCTAAAAGGATTTTATACTTTAGCCATAGAGATAAGCAACGATTTAAGGTCCGAAAGGGTAAAATATAAAGTAATATTTTATAGAAGTCTAAGAACTTTCGAGAAGTGAGGGAGGCATAGAAACTACTGTTTTTGAAAGTGGGTTATAGTGACATCAGAGGATAACTAGGTGGACAGACTAAAGACCTTGTATCTTGTATGGGATCCGCAGGAATCCACCGGAAAGTTTGCTACGACTGGATGAAATGGGTTGGGAATGTCTACAGGAAGGAAGACACTTAGCTGGTGCGAGGATAGCTGTTCCCAGGAGAATGTGTTGAGGCATGAGTATGTTTCATGGAGGAATGCTTCTTCGTGCTAATGTCACCCTAAGCAAGTCAAAGGGCAACTTAAGTGTTTTAAAGTAGAAAAGAGGTTCAGTTGGACAAAAAAATTAACGCCTTTGTATCAGGGTGGCGTGCAGTGCGTCATTATTGACAGTTTGTGTTTCTATACCGGGGATCTTTAAGAAGAAAGGCAAATATTCACGACCAACAGTTCAGCCACTCATGGAACCAGGTGGAGAAGAGGTGGGATTAGGCCAGAAGAACAAGTAGTATAGCTAAAGGTGGCCTTGTGTGAGCTTTGAACCCTAAGGGCTGGGCTTAAATCTGCCACCTTGTGGAGTCTTTAACAAGTCGCTTCACTTCTAGGGGCTTCACTTTCCCAGCCACAAAATGACATGACTAGGCTATGGTAGCTTTAGCATCCATTCCAACTTGAACATCCTGTAATTCGGCCTTGAGGAATTACTTATTTTCTTCTCTAGAAATCTCTGCTTTAAACTTGTGTTCCAATCCAACATCCTTTCTCCACTTCAGACCATTTTAGCACACGGAAAGAACACCAAATCCTGTTCCTTAGGCTTAGTCAGTTTTGCAGTGTTCGGTACAGTAGAGTAGATGAAGCCAAAACAAGTTTTGAATGCAGAGGTCTCACAAGAGCTTGTCAACAGGTGTGAAAATTTGCCCCCCCTGCCCCGCCCCAGGGTGTTGTCACGGATTACCCTTAGGCTACTTTTCCATATCTTAATTTAAATGTTATTTTTCTCTTGCTGCCTTCACTGAAATTTCTTCACTGAAACTTTTTCCAAGGTGCAAGTGTGCAAGTTTTCTACTTCCCTCTCAAAGTACACAGTCTCTTTAGACATGCAGGGCCATTATGTACACATAATGAAAACGATTAGGAACTACATGTCTATGTGGTTAAGTCAGTATTTATTAACTGTTATGCTGCTCACTTACTACTCCACAATTATCTTTTATTTCTAGTTTCTTTTTCTTTCTTCCTTTCTCTCTCTCTCTTTCTCTCTTTCTCTCTTTCTTTCTTTCTTTCTCTCTTTCTCTCTTTCTTTTTCTTTCTTTCTCTTTCTTTCTCTCTCTCTTCCTCTTTCTTTCTCTCTCTTTCTCTCTCTCTCTCTGTTTGTTTGTTTGTTTGTTTGTTTCTTTCTTTCTTTGTTTCTACGTGGTTTTGCTCTGTATCCCAGGCTGATTCTGAACTCATTACCTGGCCTTGGACTCAGGACAGTTTGTCTGCCTCAGCTCCCCTAGTACTGGGAATACAGGTGTGTGCCACAATGCCCCGATATATGTGGTGCTGGGGAATTGAACGCAGGGCGTTGTGCTTGCAAGGCAAGTGCTTTAACTACCGTGCCATTTCTACGGCCAATCATTCCTAGTTTTAAGCTTAGAATTGGAAAGGTCATAAATGCTACCTGTTCAGCTTCAGATCCGTAGCAAGATTCTCCTCAGAGCAGGAATTCCATCCAAGAAGACAATGGGAACTTTGGCCTCAGCGTGTGTTTGATTATGTGTAATGCAGTCTGGTCTGCTATGTGGCATCTAATTCATAGAAAGTTCTTCCTCACACTGAATGAACCAAAGTTGGCTTCCATGTATCTCCCAGCAGTAATCCTCCTTTTACATTTTGGGGATAAGCGCATCTTTTGTCCTTTGGGAGCCATTTAGATTGCTGAAGACAGCTCTTACGTTACCTCTCTAAAATTTGGCTACTTCCTTATGCTGCCCTTGGTGCCCTTTACTGGGTAGTAATTTGGTGATCCCAATCCAATTAGAAGAAATACAGAGTTTAGCAGACAATTTTCAGAGGTAGAAAGTAACAATGATAATATGCATGTCACTTGTGGTCATCACACTGCCATACAAAATTTAAAATGTACTTTAATAGCCTCTGCCAGATCGATACTAACTACTTGAGGGTAAATAATATCTTTTGGGGAAAAATAAAGTTAATCTTATATATCATTTAAATGACTTCTCAATATAATTTTTTGTCCCAATTGCCAATAACATGTTTAATGCAATTCTAATTATAAACTTGCAAAAAATGTAAAGATTGACTTTCAAATCTCATAATTCTTACATTTGAACAGCATTATCTTTTGGTAAGAATACATTTACCCGAAAATAACTCTAAATGTTTTCATCTTATATTTTAGAACAATATTAAGAGAGAAATATAGCAAGTCTCACGAGTGCTTATAATTTTCACTAATACAACTAATTCATCAAATGGAAGAAAATATTTCACCTAACTGGCTAATTACTAATATTTGTTTTGATAGGTTGAATGTTAAAAGCCTAAAATCCATTGTTGATGTTTATCTCTCAGCAAATACAGGAGAGACAGAGGTGGGCTTTGTTCCAACATTTGGCCCGTGTTATCTGAACCTCTATGGAAGCCCTAGAGAGTACACTGGATTCCCAGACCCCTATGATGAGCTAAATTCTGGAAAAGTAAGTTTCTCAAATTAAGTTTTTATAAGTGGGCACTGGTTAATGTAGTTCTTTCTTATAATGATTATAATTAAGTATCATACTTACGAATATTCTCCCATACTGCTGATTAAGTGTTAAAAGATGGAAGGAAGTCTAATACTCTTCAAGTCTTAGAATGAAAAAAAAATCGGAAAAAATTGTGGAGATTATCTAATTTAGTCATGACAAGTGACATTTTTCCCTCTCAATTTTTATGCTTATGAAAAGCATCAATAATTAATGCTAGGGCTGGAGTTTAGCTCATTAGTAGAATGCTTGTTTAACTTGTTTAGCATACATGATGCCTTGGGTTCAATTCCCAGTACTGCCAAAAAATAAAAAAATATAATCAATGCCAACCTTCTGTCCCAATAAGACATGTTACTGTCTTGAAATTCTTTTCTCTGCCATATCCTGGAAATTTCCCAAACAATTGACAGTAACATATGTGCAGAAATACTTTGTTATTCCTGACCTGATCTCACTTTTGTATTTCATAGATGAGAACACAGGAGCACAGAGAGGGGAAGTACTTTTTTCTACTATAATAGAACTCAAATCTCTTTGTTTTCTCCCAAGGTTCAGGAAAGGGAATAAACTAGAGAGGAAAAGCCATGAGAGGGAAAAGGTAAAAGACAGATGTGACATTGGGCACCTGCCCTTTCCCTCCAGAAAATTCTGCCAGCACCACTGAGCAAAGCACAGGGAATATCCGCTTTTTCCTCTCATACACTGCCATACTTGGAACACTGTTTACTTTTATTTCCTGGCTTCTCAGAGCTTTGCCCTGGTTGCCAACATGGCAATAATCCTTATTCTGAGAAGAGGAGGAAAGGAGCCAAGTGAACAGAGAACTGTTCTCCTGAAGTAAGGTGAAGGAGACTTAGAGCCCCATTCACCTCCGCCTTCCTGCCCCGGAACCACAGCCAGATCCAGAGCAGGCCTTGAAAGTCTCTGTCTTCATCTGTAGCTAATCTCCCTTTCTTCCCCAGCATCTGACAATGTTCTTTGGGATCCTTCTTGAAGTAGATAGTTTTCCTTTTCTGACATCAAAGACCTGAATCCATCTGTAAAGGTTGCTGACTGATTTGTTTTGGAAGTTAGAACTACGAGAAGGTGAAATTTTTTTGGTAGCAGTGTTAGCTTGACTGAAGAGACAGTTCTTTTTGCTGTGTTCATCCCTAGAGGAATAAGCCTATGTTGTTGCCTTTCAGGGTGAAGGAGTCGCCTACAGAGGCAGGATCTTGGTTGAATTAAGCACGTTCCTAGAGAAGACGCCACCCGATAAGAAGCTTGAGCCTATTTCTAACGACGACCTGCTGATTGTTGAGGTAAATGGCAAGAGTGTGGATATGGCACAGAAAAGGGCATTTTCGAGGACTGGAAGTAAACAGATACTCTGACCTGTTTGAGCATGCAGACCCGAAGGTGACATCCACATACTGAACAGTTAGCCATGGTGACGGTGGGAGAGGTAGGGAAAGAGCTTCCTCATACCAAGTGCCTTCAGAAACCTCTTGGTTTGTCTCCAGCAGCCCTCTGAGGGTAAGGAGACTTGTTTTATCCTTCCAGATGACAACACCCTGATGGCAACTGGCCAGAGTGACGATGCCCCTAAACTGAATGGTCTGATTGTTCATTGGGGCAGGGGGTCATGAAAAGATAGCCACAGAAGTCACCCCTCAATGGTACAGGTGCTGCCACTAGTCATTTCTGTTTTCACAGGTAGCTGTTGTATGCCAGGCTGTGTAGCTTGCAGAGGGCTACTTAATTAAGGCCCACATTACAGCAGCTCTGAGCTCCACCTCCTCCTTGACAGGACATTGCAAGTTTACCTCCCTATCTTGGGTTCCACAAATTTGGATTGCTTGCAAAAACATCCCACTCCCTGATGTTCTTCTGCCTGGGACATCTCCTTTCTGGTTATAAGCCTCCCTCAGCTCACCACCTTCCTCAGGCTGCACCTGTCGCCTTTTACCTTCCATTCTGGGCTCAGGACAAGACTTCCTCTCATTTGCACACACGTGGAAGGAAATAAACAGAAACTTTACAGAAGTTTTCAGCTCTGGGACAAGAATAGGAAAGCACAGTGAAATGGCCAACACAAAATGGCTGCTAAACATAGCTATTCTCCTAGTCCACAACCTCAGACCAGCTTTCCAGGTGCCTTAGAGCTGCCCTTGCTTGGGGTTTTCTACCCCAAGTAGATGCTGAAGACCCCCGCCCTTAAGATCTTTCACCTTACTGTCTTCATAACAACTTAACATCGAACCATCAACTGTTATGGGGAGTGGTCAGTGTCAGGAACTACAGCTAAGTGCTATTCTATAAATTTTCCATTTCTGGGGGACCCTTTGTCCCCAAATTGCCCATGCCTACTACCTCCTGTTACAGCCTCCCCCCACCCCCACCAGCGGCCCTCAGAGTGACTGGCCCTAACTGCCGTTAGGAGATAGGGAAGATGAGGGCTCTGGCTACTTCAAGCTGACAAGCAGTGAGCTAGTGGTCAGGGGTCCTGTCTGTGGGAAGATAGACTTCAGGGCCCCCGGTAGAGATCAGGACGCTGAGTTTGCTGTAGTATGGTCTAAACTGGCATTTGTAGCTTAATGGCTTGTATTCTAGGGGAAATGAATAGCAACAGACAGCTTATTAGATAGAGCCCAAACAGCAATATCACACAGATAATAATCCCTGTGTTTCAAAGATTTTTTTAACCAAATAGATACCAAAAGCCAATTCCAAAATAAGGTTTCAAGGGGTGGCTTAGAGTACAGAAAAGCACTGACTTGTGGGCACACTTCGAGAAGGACATACTTATCCAGATTACTAGGAATATATGCACACATTTTGTCTCAATAGCAGCACAAGTGTCTCCTCAGGGGACCATTAGGATATCTAAGGCCATTCTACTTTGGAGAACAGCTTGTCTCATTCATTTAACTTCAGTGTTTAAAAGGGAGACACCCCAGATGGTCAGTCAGTGCCTTCTGGCTGTAATTAGCAAGAGGTTTTATATTCCACATACTATTTTCCAGTCCTATAGAAGGTAAAAAGATGAAAGTTAGATGGTCATACCACTGAAATACACTTAGACTCCGGTTGTGTTGCAGAACATGTAAGTTCGCAAGTCAGGTAAAGTGCTTTGTGCAATGGCCTTGTAGCCCAGCAAAGCTAAGCATGTATCTTCCTGTCCATCCCAGAGGAAGCCAGAGCCATAGATCGGTTCCACGTGTCGCGTGAGTCCCCTTGGGGGGCAGCCCACCATGTGTCAAGACAGGCAAGCTGGTTGATAGCAAATCAGCCTTTCTCTTGCAAGTTACAATATGTAAGCATTGCTCCCAAGAATTCATTCTAGGAGTCTGGTAAAATTTGGCCAGTTAAAGTGTGGTGTGTTTGCTTCCAGTGTAAGGGAACCTTCAGCTCAAATGACCTATGGATGGAGTGAGTAGATGTATTCATCCTAAATTTGGAAATACCCAAAGTAAACTATGGTTCTTAGATCTCAAGAGTGGAATAAGTGTGGCATCCTGGGGGTCAGTTTCCATGTTTCTACATCCTTGAGGAAGCAGACAAGTTAGCTAGAACCAAAGAGTAAAATCAGAAATTTCAAAATTAAACTTAGCCAAAACAAGACATGGGAGAGAGTGTCTCTATTGATCAATATTTATCTGAAATTCTTATTAATGTTGTTTTCTGAACAGAAGTTTGAGTCCCTTTACCTGATGTGTACTTGAACACATATTTCAAGCTTCTCAGTGGCCTGCTGTTTCAAGAGGGTGGGGTTTCTGGGGAGAATTCCCCTTCTAGGCTTTGATGTAGGGATGATGGGTCCAGCAGGAGATTCCTGAACTTGGATAACAAAGAGGTAACCTCCCCACATGTGTACAGTGTCACCATCCACATAATTATTTTTTTCACTAGAGACTATTTTTGAAGAGATATCAGAACCAACAAGAGTTAAAAATTAGGTCCTTTTGTAATCAAAAGCTCTGCAGCAGAGAATGGGAGCAGTTAATCTCATTGCTTATACCCTTTTAGTGTTGAATAATTTTAAGCGCTAATTTAAACCTCTATTTTCATTAATACTTTGTCAGTTGGAGGGGTTGGTCTTGTAAATTCCTGTAAACACCGGTGGTTAGCGCAGGTCAGTTTAACAGTATCGAAACAATTATGAATATGTGCTATCTCCCTCAGATGAGAGACTCTAGAAGAAAGCAAAATGACAGAATTGAGATACTTCAAGTTTTAGCAAAACTGTTACTTGTTGAGGAGTTCATAAGTACCAAAGTGCCTTGAGACTCAAAGTGCCTTGATCTCTTGTCAACCAGGAAATTTAAAGCCTGAACTTAGGTGATTTCAAGTCTTTTGTGATCATATATTGTATAAAGCCTCATTTGTTAAAGTTAGTTCACTTAAGTGCGCTTAAGCCAGTCAAAAAGCTATGAAGGCTGGACATACAGACATTACCAATAAATAGTGGGTGAGGAGAAATTCATCGCATGAACAATATTGGAGAGAAAAGTGTTCAGTCACTGGAACTACACTAATATCTATAACCCAACGTGAGCTAAAAGCCAATTTCTTGACTTAAAAAGGTGAGACTAGAACAAGAGGCCTCACTTGGGTGGGGAGTGGAATATTCAATATTGCTTGAGGCTTTGTCCCGCTGATGTAATGGCAGATTTGGAAGTTGACAAGAGAGGCCTTGTGCCCTCTTGTTCCAGGGACAACAGCTGGGGCCCTGGACTGAGAATCCTCAACTCTTTGGACAGCAAGCCTACCAGTGTTCCCGCTTGCCACATTTAACATACCATGTTTGGTAACGAACCAGCAGACATTCTGTTACCTCCTGGTGCAGAGAGAGGTTCATAGCTTCCTCTTTCCTCTTAGTTCCTCTTCTATATCTTTTCCAAAAAATATGTGATTAGCAGTGTTTACCAGGTTATCACTGAGAATCCCAGTCCCCAAGGGCTTTTATTTTTCTTTAATAGTTGGTAACAAAGTTTTCATCCAATCCAAAGCAGTATCGGAAGTGCTTGTTGAACCACCATCGGTGGACAGGTCAGAATACACATAAACTAACTTCTGACTTATTTCTAGGCAATTCAGATTACACGATTTTATAAATGGCAGCTCTTGAAACTTTCAAATTTTCCAGATTGAATAGAGAGGGTGTTCACTCAGGATGTTCTAGGTCAGTGGTGTAGTGTACCATTCCTAGGCAGGACAAGGCCTTAAAACTTGGCAGAAGGGAACGCCCCCACTTGTTAACTCTTTATTTGCTAGGTGACTCCTGTATGCCACGCGAAGTCTCCCTCAACTTTTCCAGACTTGATTGAGTTGGGAGGCATCCTTTATTCTGTTGTGTTCTGGTGCAGTAGTACCCTATGCTATCCCCAGGGACCATTACAGAAATGCCTCAGTTTCTCTCTCCTTTTGGACTTATGCTCCTGTTATTTCACTAGGTGGCAAACAAAAACACAAAAAGAACTTGTAAAAGTGTATCTGTAATCTTCAGCTGCCACGAACCCTTAGTTCTGTAAATTTCATATTCTTCAGGGATCCAGAAGATCTCTTTTCTCACCACTTGTCAGGTACCCTTAATAAAAAGACCAAGGGTGCAGAGGGAGACTTCCTTCAATGCATATCTTCTCTGTCACCAACCTTTAGTGTCCTGTGCCTCTGTGCCCACAGCCACTTTCAGAACTTGTTACCCTGTATCAGTATCCTGCCTGACACAAACTATCGCTTTCTCCAAATTTACTTTTGAAACTCTACCCTTAGTGTTGACTAATCACCCACAGTCAGCCAAATCTCAAGTTCCTGCATCATCAAAGAAACATAATGTCTGTGTCCCATAGACTATAATTTGCACTCTAAGTTTCCCCTGTTGGAAGCAGTTTTGCTCCAAAGCTACCAAGAGAGGGCCCCAGACAAAAGCTGAGGATCACAACTTCTCTCGATGGTGTTTACTGTTCTTTCTTTTGCCCCCTCTGCCCTGAGGGCACAGGGGAAGTGGGACAGGGCTGGGGAGGGGCAGGATCCTGAGCTGTCCTACTCTAGTGCAGCAGAGCTCTGGGACAGGTGAGCAGGTGGTGTCTGCACTTGTGGTCAGGAAGTGCTTCACTTTCAGCAACATGCTCACAGCTGTTGGGAGTTGTGTGGACAGCCAGAAGAAACCCAAGCTATTCTCAGAGCTCAGACTCTCCAAAATGAGGGTCCTGGCAGGGACTCTGTGGGAGACTGGGCCCAGGGAATCTTAATGGGGTCTTGGCTACTGTGGAAATTTGCAAGGCACAGCAAGGCCTGCCAAGGTAGCGTTCCCACCCCTCTCTTAGTCCTTGGTGAACTTTACCCTCCATAGACCTTAGCTTAACAAGTGGCTTTGACTTAAGCACTGATCATTTTCTTCTGGGCCCTGACTCAGGTTCCAAATTATATTTCCTATTTTTAGCTATTTCCCTTCGTTTATGTCCATCTTAAGTGGCTTACAAAGAAGAAGTTACATTGTGTATGTAAGTTCTGACTAATACAAATGACTTCCTACTTTTCAATTTTCATAGTTCAGACTCAAATTGAAACTTTCCACAGTATTCTTGAACCACATGGGGATAGATCAAAGGTCTTAGTTGTGAACAGTTAAAGAGAGGTCCTGACAAGGACACTTGGGCTGCTTCCATCTTCCAGCCACTGTATACAATACTATCGTGAACATAGGTGTGCAAAGATCTGATTTAGACACTGCTTCCAATTCTTTTGGGTCTATACTCAGAAGTGTGATTGCTGTATCACATAGTGACTATTTTTAATTTTCTAAGGACTGTTTTAAGCATTTCTGGATATCCCATCATTATGAAGTCTTCATTTTGGTTAAAGAAATATTTGATACAGTATAACAGAATCTCCAATAAGATTTTGTCAAAAATTTCTCTTTAGTATTACCTTTTTTTGAGTCTTTCTAAAGATTATTATTCACCCTGAGCTGCACATTAAATCACATGAGGAGCTTTGGCCTGGTCTTGTGAGTTTAAAAGCTCCTCCCACCTCAGTCCACTCTCACTTGGGTAGACAGGCTTGGGGGACCTCAAGCTACTCATCAGGACCTCTCTTTAACAGTTCTGAAATGCCCAAGTGTCCATTGATAGACAAGTGGATAAGCAAAAAGAGACAGATTCTTACAATGGAATATTATTTGGTCTTTAAAAGGGAGGAAATTCTGACACATGCTACAATATGGATGGTATTGTAGACACGCTAAGTGAATTAACCCAGACACAAAATGACAAATACTGCGTGAGTCTACTTACATGAGGTACCTAGTCAAATTCTTAGGGCTAGAAAGTACAGTCGTAGTAGTCAAGAGCAAGGGAGAGGGAGAGAAGTTATTATTAATATTTATGAGTATCGAGTGCCAGTTTTATAATATAAAGAGTTCTATGAATAGATTGTTGAGGAACATAGCATAACAATGTGATTGTACTTTAGTGCCATTGAACGCTATACCTAAAATGCTAAATTTTGATGTTACCATAGTTTTTTCAAGTCTTTGAAATAATTGTCTGAGAACTGTTGATGTGTGACCACATTGTTGCTTCACCCAAGCCTAAAGACCCACCCATAATTGGGATTCATTGCATTGTCTAGAGCCATGGTAGGGACAGATAAGAAAGGAAATGATGACCAGCTACTGAGCATCCTACCAGAATCAAGTAATTTTAAATTATAATTATTCAATCATATTAGATGTGCAAATTAATGGCTTTCCCTGTGACATTTGCATACATGCATATATTATACTTTGACAATATGTGTCTATTCTCCCAACTACTCTATCTTGCCCTCCCCTCTTTCCTTTACCCTTTCTCCTTCCCTGATTATTCTCTATTTTCAGTTCATCTTTGTTTTATTTTATTGGGGTATTTTTCTACATATGAGAAAAAAACATATGCATCTTTTTGTGTCTAGCTAATTTCACTTAACACATAACCATAAAGAAGCTATTTTTATTAACATCCTGGTGGTGAAAGGTATTACCACTTACTATTAAGAGGATGGTATGAAATTGGTAGTGAGGTAAGAGTGGAAAGAAAATAAATACTACAAAAAGTCATATTGCAGAATTTGAATCTGTGTGACCTCCGTGATCAGTCTGAAGAATTACAAAGCTCAAGCGCTTCTCTAGAACTGAACTTTGGAACTGAAGCTTCTATATTGAGACATTTGTCAATTTGAATATAGTCATTTATGGGTCTCATAAGTTAACCATTGGGATACATGAGCTTTGTGGCTACTATAATACTCAGTGATGTTTTCACCTCTTACCTGTGTGGTTATACACAGAGACCTATAGCACCAGCATCTCAGAACAGGCTTGATAGGTAGACACTAGTAAGTGGCAGAATGCCTAGCACATACCAAAGCACAGCTGCTTAAGCCATCGCGTGACTGCTTACCTACAGAGGGTGAAGGGTCTGAAGGTCGTGGGGATATGGGAGAGAAGAGAGAGCAGTGCCATCCAAGCAAAGATTTGGGCAGGATGTGAACTCAAGGGATTAATGTATTCACAGCCGTGAAGGAGGGCTTAAGGGTGGCAGGGCCGCTTAGGCTGGGCCCATGGATACTCAGGGTGGTCATTTGAAGCCTTGTCATTGGCTTCCTCACACACATAAGCGCACGCACGCACGCACACACACACACACACACACACACACACACGTACGTACGTACGTACGTGGTAAACCGGTGATAGAAAAAAGGAAGAAAAAGAAGCCAGGTTTATTTAATTTTACTTATTTTTAGACTGACATTGAAATCTTTGTTACTTCTGATCAAAAATTGAAAACCTATGTAATATAAAAATTGAATCTGTGTAAGTTAGAAAGCAAAGTTTCCAGAATTTCTTTACTTTCTCCAATAAACCTACTATTAGCAATCTGAATTATGTTATTTTATGCCTTCTTTATGCATATGCCAGTGTTTAAAAATATATTTAGGGCTGAGAGCACACCTCAGCAGCCTAGCAAGTACAAGATTCTGGGTTTGATTCCCCGGCACCACGTAAGCTGGGCACGAAGGAAGGCTCATGCCTATAATCCTGGCACTTGACAGGCTGAGGCAGGAGGATTGCTCTGTATTGAAGGCCAGCCTGGACTACACAGTGAGCTCAGAACCAGCCCTGACTATGGAGTGAGACCCTACCTCAAAAAAGTATATATATATTTAATAAATTCACTTAAAACATATCATTTTGGGATGTGAGGATGCAGCTCAGTCATATAGTTCTTGCTTAGCATGCACAAGACCCTCTGTTTAATTTTTAAAACCATAAAATAAAAACTAGTAAAGTAAAAAAAAATCACCTTTTTATCTTTGCATATATGGATCTACTTGTTTTTGTGAATTTTTATTTTATCATATGACTAATATAATTTTCCTGAACCGGGGACCTTGGAGTTTTCCTCTGGCCCCCGTGTTTCCATCAGTGCCGCAACATATGCCCACCTTTGCCCACTCGTGTAAGCACAGGATGACTTTTGGGCCAAGAACCCTCTCCACCAGTGTTTAGCCCCAGCTAATCAGGTTTAGAATTACGTCTGCAAGAAATCCACATCCAAATAAGAAAGCAGGCATTTTCCCGAGCCTCATGGCTACGCATCTTTTATAGAAATATCAGCGAAGGCGGAAGTACAGCCTGTCTGCCGTGTTCCATTCGGCCACCATGTTGCAAGATGTTGGCGAGGCCATTCAGTTTGAAGTCAGCATTGGGAACTACGGCAACAAGTTCGATGCAACCTGCAAGCCGTTGGCGTCCACAACTCAGTACAGCCGCGCTGTGTTCGATGGTAAGGTTGACGCTAGCCGCTTCCCCTGCTTGAGCTTACAGTGGACGCTCCCTGCATATACAGGAAGCGTGTACCAGCCTCTCACTCCAATAGCTGTTAGCCTCGGCGTGTTGCCAGTGGGAAGGAGAAGGCTAAGTGTGGAGGAGAGTGCGGTTAGAGTCTAGGCACCTTTAAGACTGGCCAGACCTGAGACAGTGCGTGTCCTTTGCCAGGACATGAATCCCAATGCCCTGACCCTCTGCCAAGTGTTAATATCAGCTCTGTCCCCAGACAACACTCTGCTAAATACTGAGCTCTCTGAAAAACCTCAAGCTCCTACCAAGCACCAAATCGTTTTGCTTTTTCTTTTCTTTTTGAGTCAGACTTTCACTCTGTAGCCCATTCTGACCTCGAACTCACAGCAGTCCTCCTGCCTCCTCCTCCTGAGTGCTGGGATTACAGGCCTGCACCACTATGTCAGACTTACGTGGTGCTAGGGAATTCAACTTACAAGGCAAGACCTGTAACTGCTGTGCTATTCTTCCAGCCCCCCAAATCTTTTTTGGAGTGTGTAATTGATTCAAGTGGACAGAACCCTGGCTCCGGCACTGGTTTTCACTCTGTTCCTTACCAACAAGAAGTCCTTGATCACATCACCCCACTCCAACTCTCAGTCTCTTTATCTTTTCCGGTCCTGCTGTTTGGGTTACATAGGTAGATTTGAACAGAGATGAGTGAGAAATGGCCCCTGCTCCCACTGTAATATATAAAATAGTCCTTCATATCTCCAGATTCCATATGGTTGGATTCAACCAACTGTGGATTGAAAATATTTGAGAGAGAAATATACTGTGCTAACCATGTGCAGACATTTTCCCCCCCTGGCATTCCCTCAACAATACAGTGTAACTGTGGTTCACATAGCATTTACCTTGTACTGGATATGGTAAGTAATTTAGACACGACTTAAAGTGTATGGGAACTGTACATAAGTTATACACAAGTACTGTGCCGTTCTATGTAAGGGACTGAGGGTCCGTGGATTATGCCATCTGCGGGGGGTCCTAGAACAAACCCCCTGGGGCTCCCAAGCTATAATCGCAAACCATAATAGGAGGGAAAGTTTAAGAGTGTCCTAACAGAGTGGTCAACAGAGGACTTGATGGCCAAGAGGGAGAGAGAAATTCTGACCAAATATGCCTAGTGCATTGCCATATCTTTAACCTTATTTTTGCACAAGCGATTTTAAAATTCCCTAGACCATGCCAGACATTCATCAGTTGCTAATATCTAAAATCCCATGTAGCCAGCTAAGATTTACAAGGAGTGGGGGAAAAAAACAGAGATTTTGTTCTATTTCCAACAAAAATACTCATTGAAAATAATGGTTTTCAGGAACAAACACAACCTCATCTCTAGTGTTCTATAATTCCCCCTCCTGTATTATGCAATTCCTATTGACGTTCACTAAAAGATCCTGACATGGGTTTGCTCACTTTATTAGGGCACTTTAGAGAGATTGTTACAAAACTGAATGAAAAGGAATTTTCTGTCTGTTCCTCTATTGTTTAATTGATAAAATTAAGTGATGGGATATCCCAGACCCTTCCACAAGCATATGGACTACTCAGTAGTTCAGTCTGCACATCACTTTAATAAACCTGTTGTGTAAGTATCTAGTATTACTGACTTCTTATGTTCCATTCCAGGGAACTACTATTATTACTTACCCTGGGCCCACAAAAAGCCAGTCGTTACCCTGACCTCATACTGGGAGGACATTAGTCATCGCCTGGATGCAGTAAACACCCTCCTAGTCATGGCAGAGAGGCTGGTAAGTTTATCTTTGCACTTCCTTTTCATAAGAGAGACTAAATGATGTGTCAGGATGCAGACTATGCCACCATAACACAAGACCTCAGGACACAACAGTCACCAAGTTAAGAGCCGTTTCTGTAGGAGCACCTGAGGTAAGGGGTGCAAAGCTAGTCTGGTGGCCTGGCAGCGCTGGAGACCACACTCTCCCCTTCATTGCTCAGGCACCGCTGCCTGGTAGGGCCCACTCGCCACAGTACCCAGCGCGCGGCGCAAGGGAAAGGGACAGAATAGGAGGCATGTGGCACAGGCCCTGTGATAGGAAGACCCAGAAGGAACACACCTGATTTTTAACTCACTTTCCATAGGCTAGCATGCAGTCATACGGCCAAATTAATGACAAGGAAAGCAGGAAATGCAGTCTTATGCCTGGGTGGGTGTATGTTTAAATGAAACATACTGTGAAAAGAAGAAAAATGTACCGTGAAAGAGGAGAGAGAGAGTGTAGGAGACAGGGGTTAAGAGAAGAGGGAACTTACAATTTCTGCCACAGTTTGTACGTAGAGAGTGCTTCATTCCAGGAGCAATATGGAACTCAGGACTTTGTTGTTCGTGCAGTACGAAGGCTGCGCTGTGGGAAGGTGTGGCTCTGAAGAGCCAGTGCCTGACGTTGTCTAACCTTGTCCACTCTGGAGAAACGCCCCTAGTTTGGAAGCTGTAGCGTCTGGTTTTCCCTGGTGGGACTGTGTGGATGTGGTATCCGTGATTACCCATCTTGTTGATGTGGCTCAGCGAGATAGGTGAGAAGAAAAAGAGACGAGTTTGGGATATTTCTGATTAAATCAAAGATACTAAATTACTCCTATCAGGTATAGATAAAGTCTGCTATTATAGTTTTGATTTCAAAATTATATTAATCTCTGGTTAAAGGGTAGTGCTGAAAAAAGGGACATTGGTTAAAATCAGAGCATAACTATATTGATGTATGATAACACACTGAACTCATTAATATGTATGATTAATGGATGTAAATAAAAATATTTAGTAATTAAAAATTATATTAGTGTTAACTTTTTCTAAGACCCAAACTCTACCAGGGCTAGACCAGGACATTCAGGTATATATCTGATTTACCGCACACCTGTAAACTAAACAAAAGGGAGGCTGAGGCAGGAGGATTGCTGTGTTCAAGCCCAGCCTGGGCTGCAGAGCAAGACTCTGTCTGAAAAAAACAAACAACAACAAAAGAAAGTTATTTCATTACGCATACGATATAGAAGGGTAACTGGGTAAGTAAGTATAGTTGTTTAGTAAAGTTATGATTGATTCGCCACATAGTTATAAAGTTTATTTGCAGTTCCCCTTCTCAAAGGAATTGGTGAAGAATTAGTTGTATCTCTATTCGACTTACGTCTTAGATAATCTTCAGTTATTTCATCCTGGCTTTTCTTATCAGTTTTCTTTCAATTGGCAAAACTATCCTGGTTGTGTGCTCAGCTGGACAGGATGGTGGCTTTCCATGACCGGGACTTGGACTACTCATGAGAGGCCATCCCTCAGTGTCTTTTTTTGACAGATGCTCAATATGGCACAACAATTTATTCTGGACTTACCTTCTAGTTTCTCGTAGTCCAGAAACTACCATTTGTACAGGGAACTCTGGTTCCTTTAGTTGGGAATTCCATTCGAAAAAAAGATCCAGGCCTAAGAGTGTTCATGGTTGCTGATGCGTCATTGTGTGTAGGCCTTGTGAGCAGGCACAACTTGCATGCACACAGACACAGGTACACACATGCAGGCTTATGTGTTTATCCGCATATCTATCAATATATTAAGGGCCGCGAGTCCACATACACACTTTCGCTTCTGGTCTAATGCTAGAATAACCTAGTGTTTGCTGCTTCTGTTTGTCCAACTTCCTCCTCTAGGGAGAAACCTGTCCTCCATTATTAACCTCAGTTCATTCATTTTGCAGACTTAAAATCTACAGGTAAACCACTTTGGAAAACGTACTTATTAGATTTTGATATTTTTGTAATTGTCTTTGCCTTTGGACTAGGATATATAGTCAAAATGCAATATTCAAGAGATGTGCTAATTCAATGTAATTATGCCTTTTAACTGAAATATAATTTGGTCCATTTTGCTTCTGTTTATATTCTTTTTTTAGGGTTCCCTCCCCCGTCCTTACTGGTTTTATTTATTGTTTGAATATATAAAATATTTACATAAGTCCAAAGGTCAAACTATATGATAAAGTCATCATATTAAACATACTAGTATTTATTGCAATTTGAAAAGAAATAGTGCTAAGCTATGGTGGGTATTATTAGGTGGGAAGAAAATACTCTGGCTTTTCTGTAATTCTTTTATTTTTTTCTTCTCTTGGAAGTCAGAATGAAACCTTTGTTGCGTATAATGGCACCAGGAAATTACCATTTATTTCCTTTCTTTCCAAATTCTTCAGCAATCGAACATAGAGGCTCTGAAATCGGGGATGCAAGGTAAAGTTCCTGCGAACCAGTTGGCGGAGCTGTGGCTGAAGCTGATAGATGGAGTTATAGAGGACACCAGGTACAGTGACCCCATTCCTAGCCAGGCCCTATGCCCTGGAATCCTAAGCTGTTCACGCCTCTCGAATTGACTCATGGATTTGTCTGAAAAATGACTTTGAACTCTCTGGACTTCTTAAAAGCACTCACTGGGAGGAGTCTCTGAATCGCCTCCAGGAAAAGCTCTGCTTTCTGATTTGGGGCCAACGCTTACACAGCCTGCAGAGGCGAAGGCTCCAATCCAGGAAGCACCCCCAGGGCGGCCTGGGGCAAGGGGAAAGGTGGGGAGGATGCAGGCTGTGCCTCTATTTCTCAGTACCTTGTGGATGCCCACTGCCCTGCAGGTGGCTTCTGGCTCCCACAGGAAATGGGGCCAGCGGGTGGGACATTAATTTTACCATTCAAAACTATTTCCTAATTTACTATGATTTTAGAAACAGCCTTTTTACTGTTTTTTTTTTTTCTTGAGTGCCTAATGAACTCTGGCCAAGCCAGTAAGTAAATATGTCTTGAGCCGTAGGACCTTTCATAACGGTGACTCGGGGAAACAGCTCTCAGATCTTTTGACACTTGGGAATCTAAAGGGAAAGTGATTCATTCTCACTCTATTTTAAATATTGTTTGATAGATTAGTGGGCAGAGAAATTTCAAAAGGGAAACCATCTTGAGTACTTTCCCTAAGCAGGAGGAGCCCAGGATGGTCTTCTCTGCTCCAAGTCACCTTGGCTTCTTGTGCCTGCTAGTGGTTTAGCCAGGTCATTGAAGAGTAGCTGATATCAAAGTATCCCTGGCCCTTACTCAGGTTCAGAGAATTTTCAAAGTGGGTCTGAAGGGTGTGTTTGTTTGCCTCCTTACCTTAAAAATGAGGAAATGGAGGCCAGAGAGGTGAGGTGATGCCTGGAGTCGGGTGTACCAACTCAGCCCTTGTCCTTCGTGTTTCATACTCAGCACCTGTACACCGAAGGTCTCAAGTGTGGTTTTTGCATGTTCGTATCTTTGCCTTACAGAATCATTCTAAGGCCGTAACCCTTTGCCTGTGCTGCCATAATTATTAAGGAAACCAAACAAATATTTAACACTAACTTGCATGTCGCAAGTGCCCATGGATGTTAATGTTTGCTACTTCTGCTTCTGATATGAGACTAGCAAGGCTGAAGTAATAAATCTTTTTAGTTTTATTTTTACATTGTTTATTTAACTCATACCTCTACATTTATCCCACATCCATTTCTTGGATCCTTTTTTATCTGAATGTGAATGAACTACAGATTCAATAACGTGTTAACAGCGTATAATTTGGGAATTTGCTACTACACATATCATGTTTGGGCACTTGGTTCCCTCTGTCGTGGCCCTCCTCTCCCCACCCCCCTCCACTGCCTTTCCTAGAAGGAATCTTTTTTCACTTTATATATCCGGAATTTGATTATTTAAGGAAGTGTTATGATTCTCTTCATTTAAGAGGCTGGATAAAATCCAATATATGGAAATTCGGAGTGGGGATAATGTGAGCAGAACTTCCTGGAATTGGTGACTGTGATCCTACCAGCTGCCATGGTGACAAGGAAGGCGAGGATGGCAGGAGGCTACTTTTTAGACCTAGCTCAGCCTTCTCTGAGCTTCTGGGGTCTCATCACTGACTTCCTGGGTCATATTTTGAGAGTAGACTTGCCTTGCATAAGTGGCTCTTCCTCTGGAGCTCACTACTCTGTTAAGAATTTGGTGAGATGCTAAGGACGATGAAGATGGATGAGCATGAGATGGTTATTTTAGCAGTTTTATTTACATGTCCCTGTGCACAGGGTGATGTTCTCTACATTCACTTTTCACAACAACCTTGGAACCTCTCTCACATTTGAAGATAGCAGAACAAGAGGTTAGTCAGTTGATCAAGATCACAGATAGATTTCATGCCCAGATTTGGCTGCGAAGCCACTATATCATCCTGTGTGTTGGCACAGACATATGTGCTTTTTCTGTCTAAGCTCCAGGGACCCACAGACCTTCTGAGGCCTGTGTATACACTGCCTGCACGTAGTCCTTGAGTTAAGAGCAGCTACATGACCTCTAGTTTCCCTTCTTCCTCCATCTTTTTGAGATCCATAAAAAGATTTTAAAGTGGGAAAATAAAGTAGGGCCCGTTTCGCTCTGTCACTGCTATTTCCATCTTCTGGGCTTTAGTCACAACTAAAGAATTGTCGGAATTTTAAACCCCCGCCCTGCCAATGCCATACACACGTTCCCCTGCAGCTTAAACGAGGCAGTGCTTGTAAAATCACCTGGGAGTTTGATGTGCTTTGCAAGGTGAAAAACAAACATAAGTGAACTTGACCATTTTGAAGCCTAGAACATTACTCTTCAAATATGGTTTATGTGTTTGTTTGTTTGTTTGTTTTTATAGATACACCTTGCCTCTCACAGAAGGAAAACCTAATGTCACCATTCTTGATACTCAGATCCAAAAGTTGCGGTCCAGATCTCTCTCCCAAATCCATGAGGCAGCTGTAAGGATGAGGTCTGAAGCCACAGATGTGAAGTCCACCTTGCTAGAAATTGAGGACTGGCTTGACAAATTAATGCAACTGACTGAAGAGGTAGGCTCTTTACATGGCCATCACCTAATACGGAAGAAAGGTTCTGTGGAATAGCTCCAAGGATGAGGGTCTTAGAGGGAGGATGTAGGACATGACCTGGGATATTGGACCAATCAGACCAATGACAGACTCAAGTAGTTAGCCAGGCCCAGTGGTGCAGGCCTGTATCCCAACACTTTGGGGGGCTCAGGCAGAATAATCACAAGTTCAAGCCCCGCCTGACCAACTTAGACTCAGCTTCATGTAGACAATAAAAAGGGGATGGAGGTGTACCTCTGAGCAAAGGCTCTGGTTCAACTCTCAGTATCAAAAAAAAAAAAAAAAAAAAAAAATCAAGGAGTTACTGGGTTAAGATGCCGCTAGGTAAGGGTGGCAAGAGCCAGTGCAATCTAGGCAGGAGAAGAACTTTTAATTGGGTCCAGGAAAGTCTGTGAAAGTGGATAAATCATTACCATTTTCTCAGTTGGTAATATTTTGGGTGATGAAGTAGCAGAATTGTGCAGTCCAGGGGATTAAAATATCAGCTTTAGCTAGGACTGGAAACGTCTGGATTTAAATACCTTGGGAACATTATTTGACCTGCGTAAGCCTCAGTTTCCTTATAAGCAAAATGGAAATAAATATCACTTACTTCATTCTGTAGTGTTATGAAAATTTAAAAGAGATAATGAGAATAAAAGGTTTAACGGGGCACAGAGTGAGTGCTGGTTAAATATTGTCTGTGACCTCACTGGAGTGGAAGAAAAAAGGACCTCTCCCCTTGTCCTTGAGATGTTGCCAGGCGTAGTGTCGTCATTGTGTGTTGTTGTAACATAATGTCATAGTCTGGGTAATTTATAAAGAAGAAAAATGTGTTTTGGAGTTCTGGAACCTAGAGGTCCAAGGTTGACGGCTGGAGAGGATGAGAAAGAACAAGCAAGCAAGTGGGGCCTTACTAGTTCTCATAAGCCTATTCATGGAAACCAACCCAACCTTGCATTAACAAAATTAACTTGTTCATGTCGACATAGTCCTGGTGACCTAATTGCCTCTTAATAGGTCCCATTCCCGAGGCGGCTGTTCTGGGGACAAGCTTCTAACACATGAACCGGAAGGACACATTTAAACTATAACAGATAGGGGGTGTCTTAGTTACTTTGTTATTGTTGTGACAGAATGCCCAACATCTGCATCTTTAGGGAGAAAAGATTTATTTTAGCTCACAGTTTCAGAAGGTCACAGTCCGTTCATAGGTGAGCAGCTAGAAACAGTGGAGTAGGGCCTGAGTCAGGGAGAGAGATTCTCACAGCACGACAAACAGAGCCAGGTCTGGGAGGAAGGGCAGAACCAGCACTCCCCTCCAGGTCAAGCCCCAAGCCTCTGTCTCTTGCAGCCAGGCCCCACCTCCCAACAGAACACAGTATCCATAGATACATGAGGCCTTTGCGGGGGACACTGCAGATTCAAAGCACCGTAGGTGGTAACGTGTTTTTTTGGGTAGAAGCACATTTGAAATTAACAGGTAATTTCTACTTTATGTTTTCCGTACATTGATACTGTCAGTTTTTTTTTATAGTGAACTTACAGCTCTTTTATGGTCAGAAAAAAGATTTTCTAAAACTAATATTTCAAATATAGCAAATATTGTGGATATGAGGTGCTATACGTTGTGTAAAATCCATGTGACCGATAGCCTTCGGCTGCTACCCATGGCTTTATTCAAGTAGTACTGGAGTTAAGGAGTGTTTCCTAAAACATCCTTCACAGATGAGTAGGCAGAGCTGTTAGCAGAAGTCCTGACCCGCTCTCCCCTTTATTACTCTCTTTCCCTCTTGGCCAGCTACGGCCTCTCTCCCAGCCCTCCATGCCACCATGATGGTCCTACAAGTGTGAGACTCAGGACTTGAGGATACAGGTCTGATTACAGCATCTCTTTGCTGAAAGAAACCAAGCAGGTCCAACCTGAATCATCATCAGTCTGGCTGCATTTGGCCCAATCTCACGCTTGCTTCCTTTCCCACCCACCCCTCATGTGCAGCCCCAGAACAGTATGCCTGACATTATCATCTGGATGATCCGCGGAGAGAAAAGACTGGCCTACGCACGAATCCCTGCACATCGCGTTTTATACTCCACCAGTGGGGAGAATGCTTCCGGGAAGTATTGCGGGAAAACCCAGACCATCCTTCTGAAGGTACGTGTCATTACCCTGTGATGTGAAATACTTAAATGCAAAGCTTGTGTTCTGAAGAAGAACTTGCTTTATAATTTGAAACCATTGGTGGCTCGGGTGACTGGGATCAGTTCCAATCCATTTTGGGCCCTCTTGGTAGGGTGACAATTGCTTGGCGGGGGTCTGTGTGGTTGGCTGACATTCAAGCACAGACACTTTTTTAGAAGTAATTATAACATTTATACCCACATGAAAGCTTTGGATTTTGACATAAATTTTCCACTTGATTCTGGTTTGTCATGCAAAGCAGTGTCCTTCTTTTCTTAAATTCTAGTGGGCTTTTTGGGGACAATTAACCTATGGACTCTCTTGCTCTAACCCAGTGAGTTAATTAAAATTTTTTTGACAACTTCCATGTTAGGGGTGGCATTCTCCCTGGCTAAGCCCACCTAGGGTTGCTTTAGGTTTGTGGGGTAACGAATAAATATCAAGAAAAGAGGAGGGAGAGTCAAGGAAGTGTATGCTCTTCAAACAAGCAGATATCTGCTGACTTTTAATAAATGTACTCGTTGCTCTTTAATCAGGAGGGTATAAATAGAATCAGAGTGATTATCTTCTTTCAAGAGTCCTTTGCAGAATAAATCTTACTTAAGATAGAACCGCCATTATAATTGACCTCAGCGGTGGGTAGAAACAAACTGATTAATAAATAAAATCTCACAGGAGGTGGAAAAGAAGACAGAGAGATAAATGTGCTCCACATTAAGTTTTAGAACTCAGTGCATAAATAGCAAAATGCCATTCAGAAATTGCTCTGTATATTCATTGACTTTGTTAATACTATCATCCAGTTGAAGAGACCACTTAATGTGGTAGGTTTTTGCTGTTGCACCTTGTTGAAAACTTTTTAAAAAGTATCGAAGACCCCCAAAGGGCTTTTGTTTATGTGACTTGTATCCATCAATACTTGCTGTCATAGATGTTAAAGTTTTTAAAATATCTATTAACTCATTTAGCAAAAGCAACAGTTAGAGCTAGGGTCTTGCTCAGTGATAGAACACTAGTCGAGCCTGTGGAAGCACCCTGGTCTAATCCCCTGCACTGCAAGAAACAAAGAGACAATAACAGTAAATTCATGATAGCTTAACATAAATCATGTATCTTTATAAAATATAAGTAGTTTATGTAAAAAAAAGAGCAGAGTGATACTGTTTTACATTTTCACAGTTTGTAAAATGTCTTGCTGGTTGGATTCTTGTTAAATATTGGTGCATTTAAATTGACTTGGTTGACTATGTGAAGAGTATCTGGCCCCCCATGGATAGGTAATTACAAAAGTTAGGAGTATTTCTATGATCTTTTCAGATAATTGTGGATACCTACCTTTGCTATAACATCAAACTCAAGTGGTACATTTTAAAAGGTTAATGGCAACATGGAAACTGAAACTGTGTCAGTGAACTGTTCACACTCAGCTACATGAAAATGCACTAGTCTTTCTTGCACTTTGAATGGCCCCTTCGTGCATTCATGTTTTGTTACATGAAACGTCATCATTGGAAACATATTGTTTCACTGAGATATGCAGATATTCTTAATGTTGGTACATTTCATTGTACAATGTGAAACAAGTTGGAAAAAAGTCATATTTTTAAAATATTTATCTGATCAGAAAAGCCTTTACATATATGGGGACTACCAAGTTCACCACAACAGATATAAGTTTTCCAAAGCTAGAATTTTTACTTGAAAACTTGAATTTTTGTCATGGTCAAAAAAGACACTTACTGTCCTTATACTAATAGGCTGGCTTTATTTATGATCAGTAAAATGTCTGCTCCATACCCAAATCTAAATAGCTGTATTTATCTGTCATTTGCCATTCTAGGTAAAAATATTTAATTTAGAAAATCCAGTTGAGACCATAAATCAAAAGACTGTACAACAGCTTTCCTCAAGATGACTATCATACACTAATAGGTAGCCAAAGGGATTTATGAACACCTCTCATTTCATTCCACTAAATATTAGTTATGTACTCAAGGGTCAAGATTTAGTAAACCTAATGATTTCATGAATTTTTAAAAGTTTTAGGTTCTTAAAGAATTCATGAAAATTCTTTCATAAAACTGGAAGCTCATTTTCTCTACTTGTGAGTTCGTAGACACTGTGCCTGTTGCTATTATCACCGCTGGGTGTAGTTTTGCCTTGTTGCCCGTTTCCTGCAGCACTGCCAGCTTTATCCCACCCCAGTGAGAATGTCTACATCAAGAACTCAAAAGACAACAATTGCTGGTGAGGGTGCAGAAAAAAAGGGACTCTACTCCACTGCTGGTGGGAATGCAATGGGGTACAGCCATTATGGAAAACAGTCTGGAGCTCCCTTGGAAAGCTGAGAGTGGAAATTCCATTTGATCCAGCTACTGCCCTACTGGGCATGTTCCCAAAAGAAATAAAGTCAACATACCAAAAAGACACGTGCATATCCATGCTGATAGCAGCACAGTTTGTAACAGCCAAATCCTGAAAACTGCCTACCTGTCCAACCATACAGAAATGGTTAAAGGAGATGTGGTGCCTATACACAATGGAATGCTGTGCAGCCGTAAGGAAGACAGATATGAAGCATTTGAATGAACATGGGGCCACCTAGAGTCAACGATGCTGAGTGAAATGAACCAAGCACAAAAGACTGACTATAGTTGTGTGTCCCTCTTACGACAAGCACAAAAATAATGATAATAAACAGGCCCCAACGTGAATGGCAGGGTAGAAAGAGAGTCATTGGTCAGATAGAAAGACATAGGTGCTCACTGATTCCCCAAGCCCCATGGTTCTAATGTGTTCCAGAATGGAATTCATGTACTTGCAAAAAGTTAAATTTTATGTCATGTGAATTTTGTACCAGAACAAAAATTTTTTTTAAATTACGTAAGAGCAATGATCATGTGCTCAGTCTGCTGTTGACTTTAACTTATGTCACAGTCCATGTGGTGCCCAGTGTAAGTAACCTGCTGCTGTTCTTCTCACAGTATCCACAGGAAAAGACCAACGGGCCCAAGGTGCCTGTGAAGTTGCGAGTGAACATCTGGTTGGGCTTGAGCGCTGTTGAGAAGAAGTTCAATAGCTTCGCAGAGGGAACGTTCACTGTCTTTGCTGAGATGGTACATTGAACGACATCATTGTCCTTTTCGCTAGGGGGAGGAGAAGGTTTACTTTTCATTTTAGGAAAATGGTAACATACCAAGAAAAGTCGCAGCTATCGTTAACCTGAGGGGGCAGGAGAGCACCTTGAGATCTGTGAATATTGGAGCTCACGAGGGGGATTATCACTTGCATGTGATAAATCCAGGAGATGGCCTTGGCCAGCAGGACTGAGCATGGATGCCCTATCAGTTCTTGGCACTACACATCAGTAACAGCCCGTCCCATTGGTCCCTCCTGGTGCAACTCTGTGACCGTGCATACCCATGCATTGTCACAGGTGCACACCAACCTAGGAAAGCGATGTTAAGGTCTTGAGAAGCCTGCTCAAGCTTCTAGAGGAGTGGGGGTCTTTAAACAACAGAAGACCCACTGCACTCTTAGAAGAGGCCTCAGACTCGTTTGCCCAAGGGTGAGGGAAGTGCTACCTGGATACCTCAAAAACAATGGAGTTAATTTGGAAAAACTTTACCTAGTTTAAACTCACCTCATTAAAAGCCTCATTGCAATTAAAACAAGGAAAATAATTTTCACAAACTTACAATTAGAAATAGTTACTGATTTAAATTTACTAAATATAGTGGATTTTTCCAGACAGTTTTTAGTTGAGCCCGTTCTATACATGGGTCTTCATGCACAGATCAGGAAGAGCTAATCTATAAATGTACTCCTCACTCAGGATTTTAGTTCTGATTATCTCCATGGCCATCTGTTTTTTAACCTTTTGTTCATTTGGTGATATTTGGCACATAGTGGAACCCTATAAATATTTATCGGGTAAATGATGGTGGGATTTGTCCGCTCATCGTTCCATCCATCATCTGCCCACCCAAGCTTCTGAGGAGCCATGGCTTACACCGGGCATTGAGCCAGGTATTGAAGATGGCCAAGAAGCCAAGCCACTTTTCCTGCTACTGCTTGTTTGTCTATGTTGACGTGCTTGCTTGGGTTTTCCTAGATCCATGCTAGTGTCCACGCAGAAGCAGCAGTAAGAATGTCTTGCTCATCCATTCTGTGCCCTTATCACATGCCCCTGGGTCTCATAGCCCCTTATGACAACAGCTTCTTTCACTTCTACCTAAAGCTCATCTCTACTCCATCCTCAGAGCCAACATCTGAGACAGCACTACTGTGCTCTGCTTCTTGGTTTCCCTACAGTCCCCTACTCAAATGTCTCCCTTTTCCTTCAGCCAAAAACTTCACTATGGCTTATGCAAGCCGCCTTCCCAGTTGAATCATCAGCAGATAAATGTAAATTCCAGCTTGAAACAAGACAGGGATGCCTACCATGCTGGCAAGCCTCAGCCTGTTCCATGACTGAGAACACTTAGGAAGAAAAGCCTTGTGAGCGAGAGTCGGCCATTGCTGCTAAGCCTGCTCCCTGGAAAGGACCTGGTCTAGCCCTTCCAGAAAAGAGTGGTTTGCCTGCCAAACTCTAGCAAGGATTAAAGCTCAGAGGTTTTGAGCCCCATAGGGCGAGGTGCTAGAAAGAATCATTTTTTTAGAACTAAGTAGGAAGACATCACCAACTATATATTTTTGTGGGGGAAAATGCCCCAAATTTTAAGCTATAAGCGTACAAAGAAACTTTATGAAATCTATACATTTTTAAGTTTGAGGACTTTTTTAGGCACTTAAAAGATAAGATTAAGAGAACATTTTAGAGCCATTCAAAATAACAATAGAAATAACTGAGCTGAGGGTGTGCTAAGTGGTTAGAGCACTTGCCTAACAAGTATATGGCCCTCGCTAGCACCACGTAAAAAATTAGCTGGGTGGTGGTACACACCTTTAATCCCAGCTCTTGGGTGGTCAAGGCAGGAGGATTGCTGTGTGGTTGAGCTAACCTTGGCTATATAGTGAGTACAAGACCACCCTGAACTACAGGGTGAGGATCTGACTCAAAAAGATAAAGAAAAAAATAAAAAGACAAGTATGGTATATCACTAGTTACAAAGCACGCTCACAATTGCTCCTGTGAACTCCAGAATAACTCCAAAGGGAAGTACTGTCACCCCCAGCCCACAAGTGGAGCCCTGAGTCTTAGAAAGATAAATAACCTACCTGAAGGTGCATGATTAGTGACAGCCCTCCTTTAAGCCCACACCTTCTGAATATAAAACTTGTTTACTTTTTTGTGGCTGTCAATTGTAAGTCCTACATGAGTTTGGATTTTCTAGACTGGCTTTATTTCTTGTTCTCTGATGGTATTTTTTCTTTCTTTCTTTCCTTTTTTTTTGATAGTATGAAAATCAAGCTCTCATGTTTGGAAAATGGGGCACCTCTGGACTAGTGGGCCGCCATAAGTTTTCTGATGTCACAGGAAAAATCAAACTCAAGAGGGAATTCTTTCTGCCCCCAAAAGGCTGGGAATGGGAAGGAGATTGGATAGTTGATCCTGAAAGAAGGTAAGTTTTTCATTCCCTGAGAGAGAGAAAAGGCAGTAAATCTTTCCTCAGAAATTATTAAATGGACTCTCTACCATCGATCTGGGTCATCTTTACGTAACATCCATCAGAGCAGAGTAAGTCCATAAAATTCACAGGAATTTGAAAGATGTCGATGTCCCTGAAGACAGACTGAAGAAAAAGCACCTCATAGCTGACAGTCACCAAGAACTTAGGATGTGCAAATGTGCAGACTGTGGGCTGAGAACCAGAATATGAAAAATCATCATCTTATTTAATCTTAAGTGCAGCCTAGCAGAGATGGGGTAGCAAGCACAAGGATCTGAAGTTTTGTCCCATTTTCACTGACAAGGTCACCCACTCCAGTTTCTTAGATGCTAACAGAAGACACATGACTCCTGGTTCAGAGACAAAGGACTTTTTCTGCCCACAGCAATAATATTAGAAGAGTATCAGTATTTGTTTATGTTCTGCATATCACATGTCCCTCCAGGAGACGTGATTAAGGCCAGATTCCTCTCAAACCTATCTGTTTATTTTAGTTGCCCATTTTAAAATCAGGACTTTATTTGATTTTCAGGGTCCTAGTTTTTTTCATTTCCTTGTATATTCTGGTTATTAGCCTCCTGTCTGAGGTATAAGTGGTAAATTTTTTTCCTCATTTTTATCATTTCTCTCTTCACTCTGTTGACAGTTTCTTTTGCCACGCAGAAACTTTTTAACTTGATACAGTCCCATTTGTTGATTCTGGGGGCTCTCTTGCACCAGACATCCTTTTTAGAATGTTGTTGCCCACATCTACATTTTTAGAGTTATGCTTATTTTATTCTCCAGAAGGTTCAATGTCTCCATCTTAGTATCTGGTTCTTAGATCTGCTTTGATTTGATTTTGGTGCATGGTGATAGGTATATGACTAGGTTCATTCTTCTGCATGTGGGTAACAGTTTTCCCAGAACCATGTGTTGAAGAGGCTGTGCTTTTTTCAGTGTGTGTTTTTGATCCCTTTGTCAAAAATCAAGTAGCTGAAGTTGCTTGGGATTGTCTCTGCATCTTCAGTTCTGTTCCATTGGTCAACCTGTCTGTTTTGTGCCGGTACCATATAGGTTTTATAACTGTTGCTTTGCAATATAACTTGATGTCTGGGATTGTGATGTCACCTGCTTTTGTCTGATTACTTAAGATTGCTTTGGTTACTCTAGGTCTGTTTTGGTTCCATTTAAATTTAAGAATCTTTTTTTCAAGTTCTGTGAAGAAAGCTGTTGGTATTTTGATAGGAATTGCATTCAGTGTATATATCAGTTTTGGCAATACAGTCATTTTGACATTATCAATTCTGCCCATTCAGGAACAGGGAATGTCTTTCCATTTTCTAATGTCCTCTCAATTTCTTTTTAAGCATAATATAGTTTTCTTTGTAGAGGTCCTCCACTTCCTTAGTTCGGTTTACTCCTGGTTATTTAAGAAAGAAAGAGATCCTATCTGTCTTCCAAGGTTGTTGCCCCTATAAACACTTGAACAGGTAATTGATAATAAAAGCTGTCGACCAACTCTTTCAAGCAACTCGGTGGATATGAGCGTCCCAACAAGACTAATTGTCTCCGTCTTACAAATGAGGAAACTGAGACCTGGGGTGATTAAGTAGCCTTTCAGAAAGCACAGAGACCTACGCGGTATAGTCACAGGCCTGGAGCTTATATTTAGCTTATACATACCTAACTGTTATGCTGGTCCAAATTGAATTGTGTGGGAAGTGGCTAGATCTTAGAAGTTGTTATTAAAAACAAAGAGTAGAACAGGTGTGTTTCCTCTAGTGCCCACGTGGACTCTGGGAGTTGTTTTGTTTTGTTTGAGACAAAGTCTCGCTCTGTAGCCCAGGCTGGTCCTGAACTCACTATGGAGCCCAGGCTGGCCTTGGACTCACGGCAATCCTCCTGTGTCTGCCTCCCGAGTGCTGGGATTACAGGCGTGCGCCACCACGCCCAGCTTATGGGGTGCTGGGGAGTCAGACCCGGGTACTTAGCGCTTGCTGGGCAAGCGCTTTAACCGCTGGGCCGTTTCTCCAGCGCCATCTGGGAGTCTTAAATGACCGGTTTGGCTGTCTGCTCAGGAACCCTCCACATTTAACCCCTCTTTTAGGTGTGGGTTGCGTAGATTCGGCCACGCGTGGCTTCGCGGCACCCTCCCCAGCCCGTTTTTCACAACACGAGGGTTCCACAGGGATGATTCCTTGTTACTTGAACTGTTAGCCAAGAGGTTTGCTGAGAAAAAGCCGAACGGCCTGGACTGAAACAGAAGGATGGAAGGCGCTGTCTGCGCCCCCGACGGCACCGCCCGCGGCCCGCTGCCACCTCAGCGCTGAGAAGGAGCGGCCCTGCTGTCCCAGGGGTTCGCTGTCATTTAGGTTTCGTGGTGCAGAAGGCACTTTCTCCAAAGACGTGTCAGAAGCTGTTGGAGAAAGAGGAACTGGCAGTGCAGAGCCCGCAGGGGTCCCCAAGTGGGAAGCAGTGCCTTTCCTGGGGTGTGGGCACCCCGAGATCGCTGGTTGATCGTTTTTTCCTGGGTAACCTGAGCCCTCTGTGGATTGTAGCCTGCTGACGGAAGCAGATGCCGGCCACACGGAGTTCACAGACGAGGTCTACCAGAACGAGCGCCGCTACCCCGGGGGCGACTGGCAGCCGGCCGAGGACGCCTACACCGACGCGGTGAGCCGCCTGCTCCCGACCGGCCCTCTGTCCTGTGCCATCTCTGAGAATGGCAGTCCGGCCGCGAGCCCGCCACCGCCAGGCTTGCCTCCCTCTGTCCTCTCCATCTTCCGTCCCAAACAGCCTTCTGTCACCCCCTGGGGACCCCCAAACGCCCGACGGTGATTTCCATGCGAAGAACTTGGGCCTACGTCACTAGATGTTCGTGCATGGTATAATTTAGATTGTGCAGTTTTAGGGCAGATATTTATCATCTGTCTAGCTTTAAAAAATAACCTAATGGATGGAATACTCTTGTTTCTTTAAAATTCAAATTGTGCTAAAGGAAAAGGGAAGTTCTTTTTTCTGATGGCCCACGGATAACCGTTGTAGTAGTTTTTGTTCGTATACAATTGCATATTAATGACTTCTTTTTCCTCACCTAAATGGAACTGGGTTATATGCACAGATTTACAACTTGTAATTTTATATAATACATTGTGAACATCTTTTGATATCAATAGAGATAGGAAGCTCTATGAGCTTTCTTTAAAAATGGCTACAGGGCATTTTATTATATGCCGCTACTATAATTTACTTAACTGATCTTCTTAAAGACATTTAGGGCTTAGTGGGTTTTGGAAAGCTGTTCCTGTTTGTTTTTATTCTTGTTTTATCTTTGTTTCTTAAAGACAAAGGTGCAGCAAAGCTCTTATAGCTATATTTTATTCACGTAATAAAAGTTTGTCATTAAGAAAGATCTTTGGATTTGCTTAGTGAAAACTTAAATGTATAAGGAATCTTCATAAGTATTCCCAAGTTTTTTCAAAGACGCTGTATGAATTTTTATTTCCAGCAGTAGTATATAAGAAGACTTTTTTCCTGAATACTTACAACCCCATTGTATTATCTTTGCCACCGCAGGAATGCTTGTTATCCCTTTGTTACCTTAATTCCCACTTTTCTAAGTTACAGTTGACCTGAGTGGTTTTTGTATTTCCTACATTTCCTTTATTTCTTAATTTTCTTTTGTAAATCAGTTTTTATGCAAACTTAAGTCAATCTTTTATATAAACTTTGCTTAATATTGCATGTTTGTAGCAATGAATCTCCAGGAGCATTTCCCAGTATTACGAAAACCATGTCTTTAATGCCTGAATCGCTCTCTGATGGGTTCTTTTTTATGCAATCCCCTAAAATTTAGAATATTTTATATTATTAAGTTGCATCATATAAAATTAATGATACTCAACCACTTTGGCCTATAGCAGCAACAATTTTGCAGGTTAAACCTAGTAGTAAAAGCAGGAGATAGTTGAAACCATTGATTTCTATGGAACAGTTGTGCATAAGGATCAGGATTTTCTGAATAAAAGGTGTCGCTGACACAGCATCTGAATAAACATGTGAATATCTTACTTCGGTATAAGGAAACTCTTCTTACCATCGCATCTTACTAACACTGTGACTCGCCTCTCTCTTGTCCTCTGTTTTTTAAGAATGGGGACAAAGCAGCGTCCCCCGGCGAGTTGTCCTGCCCTCCAGGTTGGGAATGGGAAGACGATGCATGGGTGTACGACATAAATCGAGCCGTAGATGAGAAAGGTAATATGTTATGTCCATTCACCTGGCTACGGGCTCTGCTGCAGGGCCTGGTCTATGGCAGCTGGGTCAAGTGGTGCTACTCATGACTACTCAGGTGTCGAACCTATCACACAAGTAGATACTTGGACGGGTTCTGGGTAGGGAGATGTTAAGGGTGGCAAATAGTAGGTGATAGGGGGCCAGCTAGTTGGGCTTGGAAATCCAGGATATCCTGGATTTCTAGGTTTGGGTTTTTTCTCTTCATACCATACCTCATAATCTCTCTGGAAACACCAACTAAGGAGACTTGTACCTCAGGAAGGAGACCTGGAAAATGCCTCAACAGTCACTCCATTCATTGATAACATAGCTTATTGACATAACTTCTGTTTATAGCAGTGTTTGTATTTTCCCAGGAATGGTCGTTTGAAGTGAAATGAGCTATGGCCCTGGAAATGATAAAAAATAGAAAATTTAACTTTTTTCTATAAGAAGGAATAATACCTACAAGAAAGTTGCACTGACACAGAAGATTTCAGCTAGATCCTGATGCGCACACCGGGTCTTTCACTAACACCTTTGGTTGAGCAGTAACAACCTTCAAGGCATGGTGCTAGTGCGTTTTATGTATTATTTTGGTGTCTTAAAATAATCCTATGAAAGGTATATTTTATGTTTGTGATGGGAAATATGGGCCACAGCCAGGCACACCAACTTGCAGGAGCTTATTTAGAAAACAACTAGCCTGTGGTAATGCAGAAATTTGAACATGAGCTTGTGACTAAGAGGCCAATCTCCTTCCAATTTTCTTTTGCCCCTTAAGCTGTGCTTTATTTTTCAGTGCACTCAATTGCCCTGAGCAACTGGAGTCATAAAAGTGGAAGAGAGCCCATTGCCACAACAAAAGGCTTGCTGAGGAGGGAGCCAGGGAATGAGACGGTTTCAGTTTGGCTGAGTTGCAGTAATACATGCTGAGTGTCCCTTGTCCAAAATGCTTGAGACAAGAATGTTTTGAATTTTGTATTTTTAAACTTTTGGAATATTTACATGTAAATTATGATATATCTTGGGAATGGGACCCAATTCTAAACACAAAATTTGTTTAGGTTTTATATGTACCTCATGCATCGAATCTGGAGATAATTTTATACAATTATTTTCAGTACACCTGTGTTTTAACTATGACCAAACACTGGAGCTCAGGTGTGAGTTTCTCAGGAGAGTGGAAGTTTCCTTCCCACTTGTGGTGTTACAGCACTCAGAAAGTTTCAGACTCTGAAGTACGCAGGACTTCATATTAGGGTGCTTTACCTGTAGTAGCTATGATAGTAGTTAACATACAGGGCAGGGAGAAGGACTGAATGTTTTCCAGAATGTCATTTGCAAATCTGCCGAGTGTACCTCTGTTAGATAGATAACAATTCACAAACTCTGTTCCAGGCTGGGAGTATGGAATTACCATCCCTCCAGATAATAAGCCCAAATCCTGGGTTGCAGCAGAGAAAATGTATCACACTCATAGACGACGTAGGCTGGTCCGAAAACGCAAGAAAGACTTAACACAAACACCTGCGAGTACCACGAGGGTAAGAGGGAGAGAGCTGGACTTGGGGCTCTGTTTGACGGATCACAGAGTCCAAGTCAGGAGCTGTTTCTTCAGAACTGTCTGTGGATGCTGTTATTACATAAGTAATGACCTATCGTGTAATTGTTATTTCGGCATCTATGAGCTTTAAGCAAGATGTTTAAACCCAGATGGAAGGATGCCAATTTTTACTTCCATTTATAAAATGAAATAATAGTGTTTTCCAAACTACATCACAAGGGCGGTACTTTTTTTTCTTTTTTCATGTTCAATCACTGCATTTTCGTTCATGCTGTTGACTCCTTTCCCCCCATCTTTTATTAGTGTGTAGGCAGTACACAGTGGCCACCCTGAACTTGAGAGTTCTGTGCACGTTCCCTTCCCTTCTCCCTTGTTTTGCCCTCCACCCCTCCCTCATCCTCCCTCTATCTCAATACCTCACCTATTCGACTCCATTACTTACTTGTACTGTGGGTTTCTCATATTAGAAAAACCGTGTGATATTTAGCCTCTGAGTCTCAGTGCTCCTATGAGCTAATGAAGTGGGAAAACAAATTCTACATTGCTGGTGGGTCTGGAAACTAGTAAAACCCCATGGAAAGCGGTATGGAGACTCCTCAAAAAAAACTGAAAATAGATATCCTGTTTGGCCCAGCCATGCCTCTCCTGGGTATCTTCCTCCAAGAATGCTACGCGCATAGCCATGTTTATAGCAGTGCAGTTTGTAATAGCCAAAGCTCGGAAGAAACCAAAATGCCCAACCATAGATGAATGGATAAAGAAGATGTGGATAGAGGTACACCACTTGAGAAAGCATCCTCGTGCTTTTTCCCACTCCCGTGACTGAAGGAGATCGCCTCCCCCTGAGGGCCTGTCCCCTCCATCTCCTCCTGGCACTATAACTGACTGGTCACTTGTCCCTATCCCTGCAGTCCATCAGCCCTGCAGAGACGCAGATCCTGCCCGCTTTGTTCTTTGCTGTGGCCCTCATTCCTAGGATAATTCTTGGCATGGGGTAGATTTTTATTGCTATGTTATTTGTTGATGGATTTAATAACCTGCCTTATCAATAGAAGGGATAGTAGTAGTAGTATTTTTGTTGAAAGTTTTTCTTCTGTTTTAGGCCATGGAGGAACTCGAAGACCGTGAAGGATGGGAGTATGCTTCTTTAATTGGTTGGAAATTTCACTGGAAACAGCGTAGTTCTGATACTGTTCGCCGCAGACGCTGGAGGAGAAAAATGGCTCCTTCCGAAACACATGGTGCAGCTGCTATTTTTAAACTTGAAGGTGCCCTTGTAAGTAATCAGAAGCCCGAGAGCCAATAGTATTAGTATACACAATATGTATGCAGTGCCTGCCAGCTCCATAGAGATTCCCGGAACCCCAGTGGTGTAAGACTGTACGTAGGTTGAGGGAAAGCTACACATCCTGTATGTTCAATAATTCTTGTAGAATGAATAGACCACTAGTATATAAAAGATTCTAAGAAATTCTACTGCAGATATTCCTGTTTCCCCAGCCTTTTCCAAGTTCATCTGTTCCAGAATCCCGTGTTTCAAGTAGCATCACAGTTATAGATTGCTCAATCCTTGATCGTCTCTTGAAAATTGAAACTGCTCAACAAACTAGAAACACAAAATACACAGATGTGAGGGAGAGGGAAACAGAAGGCTGACTCACGAAGGTAGAGAACAATTCAGATACATAGGTTTAAAAAAAGATGGAAGGGGAGACTAAAGGTGGATAGAAGAATGAATAAGAAAAAGGCATTAAGTGCCCTAAAATAATATGGTGGTCAAGATCCCTTTCCGAACAAAGCCAGTTTTGTACTTTTGTGCTTCTGCCCTCTGACCCTGCTGTATTCTTTAGTGCCTCTTCTTTTTCCATCCTTCTTTTTCACCTCCCTTATCCTGTGTGTTTTCCCTCTCTTTCGGCAGCGGGGTGATAGCCCCGGACTTGAGGCAGTGGGATAGGTTTCACCTCTCTCCCCCTAAGTGACTTTGAGGAAATCGCTATCTTGGCCTTTACTGATCTTGACAAATGAGGTGATTGGGTGACCAGTCCTTTTTTTTTTTTTTAAAGCCACCATTCCATTTCTTTGTGATTCTCACCGTGTGGTTGGTTTGGGGCTGAGTTGCTCGGTTTTCTGCCTCTCACCTTAGGGTGCTGACGTTTTCTGCCTCTCACCTTAGGGTGCTGACACCACTGAAGATGGAGATGAGAAAAGCCCGGGAAAGCAGAAGCACAGCGCCACCACGGTGTTCGGGGCAAACACGCCCATCATTTCTTGTAATTTTGACCGTGAGTTTTAAATGTGTCTTTGTGAATTCAACTTCTGTGACTTTTATCTCAAGGAAACTCTTCTGATCCACAAATATGATTTTTTAAATCTCAGTGGAACATGACTTTCAATTTCATCACTTGATTAAAGGGGTTTTTAAAAAATAGGGCTTTAAAATTTTTACTGTGTTCAGGAGGAAAAGTGGTCAAATCATTGGTTGTAATGTAGTGTGTTTAATAGATACATCGTTCCATGTAGTAAGCTCCCAAATTTGTTATTCTAATTGGAAGAGAAAGGCTCAAAGTTTAAATAAAGTTGGTTTTAGAGGTAACCTTGAGGAATTTCAAAATAAGGCAGATCTACTCTTCAATAATAACAAATGCTTACATAGATCCTAGCATGCATCAGGCACCGCACTTATAGTGACTACTTACAACTACCCTGTAATATCTTATAAATGAGGGAACCAGGGTCCAGGACGAGTAAATAACTTCCCCCAAGGTCTTAAGAGTTGGAAGTACTCAGACAAGATTTGAGCACAGGTAGTCAGGAGTCCAGAATGTCAGAATCATTATGCTCAGTCACAATGCTCTGCTGTTTCTCGAGGTGTGTGTGTGTATGTGAGAGAGAAAGAGAGAGAGAGAGAGAGAATGTGTTAAAAGTACAGTAATACAATAATAAAGAGAAGGAATATAAATAAAGATAAAATTTTTAAAATATCAAGCTTTTAGCAGATAACTAGCCCAATTTTGGTGCTGAAGTAGCACAGAGAATTCTCTCTATAGCTGCTGGTGACGTAATCTTGTCTTAAAGGTATATTTACAAACTATGCCCTAAATATAGGTATTTTCCAACAGAAATAATGTTCTCTTGATTGACATACTTTGCATTTAGTCTACGACAGTTTTGCTGTAAAATACAGTAGTCCTCCCTTATCCATGAAGGGTGCGTTCCAGACTCCCACTGGATGCTTTAAATTGAAGATAATACCAAATCATATATGTATATTTTCTTGTTTATACATATGGATGATAAAGTTTAATTCATAAATTAGGCATAATAAGGTATGAATAATAGTAACAAATAACAATGCAGAATAATTTTAACAATGTATTGTCATAAAATTGCCAAAATCATTACTTTTGCACTTTAGAGCCATCTTTAAGTAGACTAAAAGTTAACACCAGTACTGAAATACTGATATCGCGACAGTCAGTCTGATAACTGAGCTAGCCTGAGTGGGTAGTAAACACAGCAATGCACACTAGACAAAGAGATGGTTTATGTTCCCGTGGGACGGAGCAGGATGGCCCAAGATGTCTTTGTGGTACTTGAATGGCATGCAACTTCAAACTCGTGAATTGCTTATTTCCGAGATTTCCATTTCAATGTTTTCAGATGGCACTTGGACTGTAGGTGACTGAAACTGTGGACAGTAAGGCTATGGATAAGAGAGGACTACTCTAAGTTTTATTTTGTAGGAAACAGAACTACTTTGGGAAGATGCATCCTCGCTCTTATAAATATTTTCTGCCATGGGAACTAGAGCCTTGTGATCCATTTCTCTGAAGCATATATTAACTCCAAACAGTTCAGGAAAATGGCAGGGTACAATGTTGTATCTTCTGTTTCTAATCTCTCTCCTGTTCTTTTTAGGAGTCTACAACTACCATCTGCGCTGCTACATCTATCAAGCCAGGAACCTCCTGGCTTTAGACAAGGATAGCTTCTCAGGTAAAGAAACCCTCTCCCCATGCCACACACTGTCACGTAGCAGGCTAGCTTGAATCTTTCCCATCAAGGGAATGTTTTTCCTGTCATTTCTAACAACAAAAAAACCCTGTCCATGTTGATAATAGTTTATGTCCTTGAAGTCAACTCTCAGTTGTTAGCTACAGAATTACTAAATACTCCAAGTATTGCTGGTGGGTGCTCATGATACACAGATGACACGCGGCTCACAGATACGAATAAACATTGATTAAGTAACAGAGCACCAAATGAGCAAGTTCTGCTATTTGTATGCACGATTTTATCCCTGGACCCTCAGGTTGTTTGGGAAGTTGCTGTCCCTTTGTCATAGCTCTCTCGAGGGGCCAAAGACGTTGCTAGCGCTGCCACTTCCATGCTGCAACACCAGTTACACCTCGTCCTGCCTGTCCCCTGGTTCCGAGCTCCGCATGCACAACAGGCGCTGTTATCTTTGATACTGGTACCCAGATGCTTTAGTTCTTTTGGAGTGGTTCTGGGAGAAGGGAAGTGGGGTAGCAGGAGAGGCAGAGTCAGGGAAAACCTGCCTCTCTGGGGATTTGTGCGATGCCTTGGAACCGTGGGTAATTCAGCAGCTGGCCTGGCCTGGCTCGGGCTAGTCTGCTCTAGGACTTGAAACGCAGCAGAACTTCCCTAGACCTTCTATGGAAGCAGCTTCTCAAGCGTTGGCCTGACATTTTAGTGAACTCACATCAATTCTGAAATGTATCCCGAGCACTGATATTAACCAGCCTTTGTGAGCGGATTCCTTTGCTTACAAATTAGACCAGTTTCAGGGTTAGCCCTATATGGTAATACACATGTCCAAAATGTTTTGGCAGACATTTAAAATATTCTCCACTAGGGGGCACTCTATCATTGAAAGTCAAAGAATTCTTTTACAATTCTTGACTAAAGTTGTGTAAAACCCTAAGCGTACTTCCAGCAATTTGAGAGATAACACTTACCATCAGGACGAAGCAAAGAATAATGGTAGCCCTATTCCAATCATACGCTAGCTACCTGCAAAATTTAAAACTAAGCACTGCTTTTGCACGTAAAAGATCTTCAGCATAGACATTATATTTATTTGCTTGTTTGTTGAGATGGGTATCTCACTGTGTTGCCCAAGGTGATCTTAACTTCCTGAACACAAGCTATCCTCCTGCAAGCCTGAGCGGCTGAGACCACAGGCACGTATCACTTCTGCTGACCCTTGTTAATTTATTGCTCAAAGAAAGCAGCCCCTTGGCAACTGCAGAATGATTTGATGATGTTAGTTAGCATATAGAACACAGAATACTTCTTAGTACATACGATTTTTTGGGGGGCTCCATTCTCTGGTACATGGACAGTTCTTTTACGACACAAATTGTAAGTTCTATGAACATCTGATGCTTTTCTGTTGGTTGCTACACTCCTGAGACCTGGCACCCAATACATACTTGCCAAATAAAGGAAATCCCAGTGACAATAAAAACAGTAATCAGTAACATTTATGAATGGCTCCACACGGAACAGGCTGTCCTAAAAAGCGTACATTCTTTCTATCATTTCATCCTTGGGCAGTATGAGGCAGATAATACTTTTATCTCATGGAGGAGGACACCAAAGTGTAGGAAGATTAAACATTTTTAACCTGAGATCACGTAGGGTGGAAAGGTGATGAGCCAAGTGTGTCTGGTGTCAGAGCCTGCCCTCTTAGTCGGAAGTATGACAAACAGTGTGCCCAATTAGCATTGGTAGGGCTATCCACCAGAGAGAGAGGCCTCACTCCATGTGGTCCTAAAATACCTCATCACCTGCCCCTGCTACATCCTGCTCCCCAGAAACTGTCTCTAAGCGGATGGTGAACCCCTGTGATGATTGTGTCCGAAGAAACGTGTGCATTGAAATAAATGATCCTGGGAGCAAGAATTTCCCGCAGCCACACCCTTGTTCTCTTTTTAAATCCATAGACCCGTACGCTCATGTGTCTTTTCTCCACCGAAGCAAAACCACGGAGATCATCCACTCAACCCTGAATCCCACGTGGGACCAAACGATTATATTTGACGAGATTGAAATCTATGGGGAACCCCAAACAGTTCTACAGAACCCACCCAAAGTTATCATAGAACTTTTTGACAATGACCAAGTGGTAGGTAGCTTAGAATTTCTAAGATGACTTGGGTAAAGTTTCAAAGGGCTGTTTATTTGGGAATTTGAGAATTGTTTGTTTCTCTAGGGTAAAGATGAATTTTTAGGACGAAGCCTTTGTTCCCCTCTGGTGAAATTAAACTCAGAAATGGACATCACGCCCAAACTGTTCTGGCAGCCAGTCATGAATGGAGACAAGACCTGTGGGGATGTCTTAGTCACTGCAGAGCTGATTCTGAGGGACAAGGTACGTGGCTGTGTTCTCAGTCACATATTCTTTTAGCTGCTTAAGACAATTATTAATAAATCGAGGCACCCTTTGCCTGAACTGAAGGGAAGTGCTGATACCCCTGTTTGCCTCACAGGATGGCTCCAACCTCCCCATCCTCCCCTCTCAAAGGGCACCAAACCTGTACATGGTCCCCCAGGGAATCAGGCCCGTCGTACAACTCACCGCTATTGAGGTACGCTTTTCTGGATGTTATATTTTTATCAAATCAAGCTACATCTAGTGGCTGTAGTGACAGACAGGAGGAATCTTTCCTCTAGAGAATGGCACCCTGTTCACATTTTCTTGCTTTCTCTAAAGTCCTAGAGAGTTTAGCCCAGAGCTTGAAATACTGGTGGAAACAGAAGGTTTGTTAAGTGCCAAGAAGAGGTCAGTTCCTCCATCTTTGAAGGCACCTGACGTCCTCATATAGTGAGAATCAGCAGATTTCTGAGTTTTTCAAGTCAGCTGAAGAAATAGAAGGGAGGAGGAAAGCCTTGTAGAAAGTGGCTGTGTGTGTTCAGAGAGGGCCTGATGGGAAGGTGACATGGGAGTGGGGAGTGAGGAATGGGCCTTGGGGACATGCTGGACAAATTGGGGCAGATGCAGGTGGATGAAGCTAAGCAGGTGGCTCTGTGGACAGAGTCTGGATTCTTCTTGGCCCTATTGCTCCCAAGATTTCTGTCCTCCCGGCTCTTTTTCTAATTCTCAAAGACTGACACAAGTACCTTTAAGGACAGCTATTATTTTTAAATACTTGCATATCAGACACTGTGGTGAGTTTGCATTTGACCTTCAGTGTAACCCTGGAAGAGATGGCACTGTCAGTCCTGTCGTAGACTAGACATAGACAGGTTGTCAGCCTTCACCGAGCTGATAGATGGCACAGACAGGACGTCAAGTTTCTTTCCCTTCTCTTTAATTCATTTTTCCAGATTCTAGCGTGGGGCCTCAGGAACATGAAAAACTACCAGATGGCTTCTATCACCTCCCCCAGTCTCGTTGTGGAGTGTGGAGGGGAGAGAGTCGAATCGGTGGTGATCAGAAACCTTAAGAAGACACCAAACTTCCCTACTTCTGTTCTCTTCATGAAAGTGGTATGGTATCTAGACACTGTAGTAGTAGTCCTCGTGTCTTAAGGAGCTGAATTTCACTTGAATATGAATATATTGTCCACACGCAGATTTTGTTTCCAAAATGTGGCAAACAGAAAAACTGCCCGAGGCACAGCTTTCTCCTTCAGAGTCTCACATTGTGATGATGGTTCTTAAAGCTTCAAGCATATCTGTGGGCAACACTGATTCCTCCCGTGCACTTTCGCCTCTCCAGCTGCCTTGCACAGGCCTTGGTCGGCTCCTTGGGGCCAGAGTGCTAGCCCCTAGCCATGCCCCTACGGAAGCACACGGACCAGCACCTGCTGGGGAGGGGCTAGCTGTCAGGAAGGGGCAGCACATGTGGTGATGGGCTGTGGCCTTAGCAGCCTGGAGCGGTGCCCCGGAGACGGCACTGGCTTATCCATCAGTGTCATATCTGCTTATGAGAAGCATCGGGTCTGTCCCAGACCTCGTGTTACTTAGTAAGCCATTTTTTCTATTATGAAAGCAGTGAAGTCCTTAACTTTTGCAAAATAAAAACAACAAATCTTTGGTATTTTACTTTACTATATAAAAATAGATAAAAATAAGGGCATTTCCTTAGCTTGAAGGGCTGCCTCAAACCTCCCCACACCCCCCCTTTTCTGAGACAGGGTCTCACCATAGCTTAGGCTGGGTTGCACTCAAGACAATCCTCCTTCCTCAGCCTCCCGAGTGCTGGGGTTATAGGTGTGGGCCACCACACCGGCTGACATGGTGCTGGGGAATCAGGTTTCGGGCTTTGTGCTTGCAGGGTGAGCGCTGTCACTGCTGTGCGTTCCTCCAGCCCGAATCGCTGTTTCTCTTTCCCCGCCCCAGTCACTTTACTGCCCTTGGTGTCTCCAGTATGCCACAAGGACTCTAGGGCCGCGAGGTTTAACCTCTGATACTCTAGATGAGGAAACTGAGGCTCAGAGAGAAGAAAAGACTTGCTGCACAGTACGTGAGCGCCAGGCTTCGCTCTGGGCTGCGGTGGCCTGCTCATCCTTCATGGACAGTTCCGGCTCGGTGCCAGCTACCATCGTAGCCTGTACAGTGGGCATTTTTAGCCTTCTTACACTGCTTTGGAGGGAATAAAGAAGTTAACTAATGTGCACAGGGAGACACAGCTAATCGGTGGCCAGAGTTGAGACTCAGTTCCCTGCAGGTCCCCCACAATGCTGCACCAGAGCCTTGGGGCCAGAGCCCCTGACTGTCCCCCTGGGCTACTCCACTCATCTCTGCCCACTCCCAGCCCCTCTGCCTTCCCACCTCTAACCGGCAGCATAGCTTTGGTCTACAAAGGTAAGAAAAGGCTTTACGTGCACCCAGCTCTGTTCCTGCGTGAGGCCAGAGATAAGAACGCAGCTGAAACATATGCAAGTTCCCACAGCTGCCCATGATTCTCCAAGCAAGTAGCATGATCAGGGCACCCCCATTACAGTGAAAGGGTATCCCATTTTGATAGTGGACTTCTTGGGCTAAAGGACTTCCAACCATGGTTCTTTTGTTAGTTTTGATTATTTCTGAATTATGCTCAAGATTTGGCTAGCAGAGTATCAAAGCCTTGGGCTTCTTAACCTTATGAAGCCCCCTTTAGGAGACAGTGTGGGGGGGATCAGAGGTAAAGAGTGCTGGCTTCTAGCCATGCAAAGCCCTGGAGTTCGGTTCCCCAGCACCACATGATGGGCATGGTGGCATACATCAGTAATCCCAGCCCTCTGGAGGCTGAGGCAGCAGGATTGCTGTGAGTTCAGGACCAGACTGGGTACAGAGCAAGACCCTCTACCAAAACAAAAGAAAACAAAAATGCTGTTTCCGTATCACATTGCCTAACACTTACAGAGAGCACTTATTATGGGCCAAGTACCTGCCCTTTATTAATTCCACAACTCCACTATTACTAGTGAGAAAACTGGGACATAGACATCTTAGAAAAGCTCTCTCAAGTAACACACTTCATGGTGGCAGGGCCAGGGCTCGACCCTAGTGGCCTGCCTGAGAGAGAGATGATGTTCTTAAGAACTGAGTCATCGCCTCCATAGTTACAATATACTACTTACTATGAGTCCCCTTTGCGAAAGGATCCTGGGTTAGTCTGTCAGGGAAAATTATTGGCAGAGCTCCCTTGTTTGTTCTTAGAAAGAAAAATAACACCCATCTCTGTGACCCCTAGTTCTTGCCAAAGGAGGAATTATACATGCCCCCGCTGGTGATCAAGGTCATCGACCACAGGCAGTTTGGGCGGAAGCCCGTGGTTGGCCAGTGCACCATCGATCACCTGGACCGCTTTCGCTGCGACCCTTATGCAGGCAAAGAGGATATTGTGCCACAGCTAAAAGGTAAAATGCGAGTCTATAGGTAACATTTTGGGATTTTTAAAAAATACATGATCTGCAGTCAGACGTTTTACCGAGAGTTACACCCCCGTTCGTAAATGATCTGATTTATGCTTGACAAATCTTCTCAAGGTAAGCATTCATTGTCTAGACTCTGAAGAGGGGGGAATAGCTTGATTTGCCGCGCATCAGGTAACTCTCCTAAGAAATATAGCTGGTAAGTCGTAGAGCTAGGCTGGAATCTGGCCAGGTTGGGGTGGCACAATATCCAAGTTTACCTCCGAAGTATCCTGCTCCTGGGTGAACATAAGACATCGTTTGAGGAAATGTCAAGTGCTGCATGAACCTTCCTACTTGCCTTTTAAGAAGCAGCAGGAACCACCCTTTCCATAAGCACTGGAGGAGGAGGAAATTATTTAAAATTACTTTCCATCTGTGATCCTGCCTCATTAATTCATGACAGCCATGTTGCGATATAATTTGAAAGATATTCCACTGTTACCCACACAGGAAAAATTTTTAAATGATTAATTATGTAAATGATAGAAAAGAAGCCTAACACCTTAAATTTCTGTAGTAAATAACAGCTAATAATACAGTGTTTTGTCTATTCGGTGGTTATTTGTTTTAAGCTTACTGTATGTCTGAGGCTATGTTAGTGGCTGGAGGCTTGGTCACTTCAGTGCACCAAATCCCAGGATCCTTGGCCCCATGATGGTAGATCCTAGTGGAGGACTGTGATGGCCCCGTGATGGTAGACCAAGTGCAGGACTGTGACACCCTATTCATCTATTATTGGTGGCTGCAAGGCTGAAACAGATGTCTCCTATTTTTTAAGCAGCTGCGCCACAAGCACTTTTATTCACACTTCCGTGAGGTTTGATCATGACTGCTCAAACTCGGAAACTAAGCATCCTGATTCAGAGAAAGGGGATGGGGGAAAGGCCTCATGACACGCGGGCCAAGCCCTACCTGGGTTTACTTTTCAAAAAACCTGCATTCTACATCTCTAAAGACATGACTTGACATCATTAGTGTTTGAATACCTTCTCCGTATAGGCACTCTGCTGTCAAAACAGAAGGAAAATGGACCATGTAGCTCTTTAGAAGATGTCTGAAACTGTATTATGAATTTTTTTGAGACAGAGTCTCACTCTACAGTCCGGGCTGGCCTCAGACTCATGACAACCCTCCTGCCTCAACTTCCCGAGGGCTGGGGTTATGTGCTTGTGTGGTGCTGGGGAATGTAACTCAGGGCCTGTGCTTGCTAGGCAAGCATTGTAGCCACTGAGCTACACCTCCAGTCCGGAAATACATCTTGGGAAAGGTGGAGTGTTTGGATTAGTCCCTGCATTCAGGTGTAGTCTCCATTCAGAGAGTCGCGTTCAGAAATCCACTCTCCCATCCACCCTATGGTTTCTCAGCTTGAACTTGAAGTAGAACGTCCAGCACTGTGCTTTTCCTTGCAGCCTCCCTTATGTCTGCTCCCCCTTGCCGGGATGTTGTGATTGAAATAGAAGACACCAAACCATTATTGGCTTCTAAGGTAGGCTTCAGAACCTATCGCTGGATACTGTGGTTTTATCTTCTAGGTGTCTAAGAATTTGTCGTAAGTCATCAAACCAATTTGTTGAGAATGGAGTAGACAAGAATCTGAAACTGGAACCCAACCATAGCTCTGATGAGGCTGTGTGTACTAGGGTCCCTCAGTCCTACCTCCTTGGTCACCCAGGTTACTTAAAATATTATCCACACCCAGGGCCTGGCAGAAAGACCCAGACACCACTGTATTTTCACACCCCTCCAAGTGATTCTCATATGTGCAGTTAGAGCTGAGAGACCCTGTGTAGACAGTTCAAGAGATACAGCTTGCCAGGAAAAGATATTCCAGGAGCAAATAGACAGCATTTGCACATTCAGAACAGGAGTACACAAACCATGCCAGCTTGGGTTTTTTTTTCCTCTACATAAAGCAGAAATGTCATGATTTTAATGACTCTCCTTGTCAGTATATGGGACGCCTCAATTTTTTATATCCATTATGGTTTTGAAGTGAAAAAAATTGGTGGATATAGTTACTCAGGACCCTGTTTTAAAACCATGCCTGCCGCTTCTACAAGAAAGAAGGGGGTGGGGGGAGTCTCAACCCAGAAAAAGGAAAACACCAAATATCTCCCTGTTTTTTTTGGCTTTTATGATAAACTTTCACAGCATGCTTTAATGTGCAAACTGGCCAAAAAATGCACATGATTGCACTTTAATATGTTATGTTCAAAAACAGTACCTTAAAAAAATCTACTTCCTTCCCACTGCATTAAATTCCCTCACAGTTGGACCACGTTCAATGTGAACCTCACAGTCAGCACTGTGCAGCCGTGTGTTTGAGTCTACTACCTGGAAATTCTACATGGTCACAAATGACAAATTCTCCAGGCAAAACAACAGTTTTCACTTTGTGAACAACCCCAGTTATTCTTTGTAAGGTAGTCATAGCCTTGGAACAATTTAAGTACGATATACTTGAGATTATTTTTCCCCCACATTTTATTGATAATGTGTACGTGCAAAATTCAAGGTTTACAATGGAGTTGAGCATTTTGTGCACATACGATATACTTGAGATTCTTTATGTAGCGTTCCGTGACCATTCCAGAAAAAGGCAAGGAAAGATCGTGCTCGATGCTCTGCCTGGATCTTTGCCATCTGCCATTCTCAATCAATTCTTTCTACAGGCTTTCTGTGTCCTCAGTAGCGCTAAGTGCTATTAGAGAACAGAGGAAAGTAAAATTTTGCCAATATTTTCACTCATTTCTTAACAATCGTTAACAGACAAATAGGCCTAGTTTGGGAATACCTTATTGAAGGTCAGTTTGTATCATAGACTTGAACCTTGAAGCCTTGTGGATTCGGGGGGGCAGGATGGACTCACTTCAAAAGCCACTGCAGATGCCACGTATCTCTGAAAAGTCAAAGGAGCCACGGCAAAGCTTTGGAAAGGCCAACGACAAGCTTGCTGAGGTCCTGTGTTATACATATATGTAATGTACACATATTACCACTAAATAGACTCAGGTCTTGTACCTGGGCAAACTAAGGAAATGGTTCCAAACTAACTGTGCTCTTGCTGGGAGCTGGAGGCAGTGTCTTTAGGCGACAGCTTCATTTTCCGGAACTGACGTCATCACACTGTGAGGTCTGTGAGCACTCTTAACAAATGGGCTCACTGCCATCTAAGAAAAGTGAGAAGTAAGTATCTTGGGAGAACTGGTCAAGTGCTAGCTGGGTGACCCTGATATCCATGTCGTACGTAGACATCTCAACCATTACCTTCCAATTCCAGTGCTTAAGCAGTATGTCAACTGCCCTCAGCAAAATGACTTCTCCAACGACAGTGCATGTATGTATGATGAGAAAATGCATGAAGCGGCCCGGGTGGGGGTCTTGTTCTGGATACTTGAGTGATTTCCTCCTTTACATCCTTTCTCTTAGTCGATTTTGGAGTGAATGATGATCTTTAAAGAAATCGGATTGTTTTAAGCCTAAGGGAAGACTCTTCTGTGCCCTTTCACAGTTTGACTCCTGTTGCAAGTTCATTATCACATCAGTTGTTCCTATTTCCTTTCCTCACAAATCGTGAGAAAGTAGGCATAAGTTAATTCTCCTATACTAACATCAAATTTTTAAATCAACAATTTCTTCTTAATCACACTCTTTCCTCTTCCCTGTGCTGGGGATTGAACCCAGGGCCTGGTGCACGCTAGGCCACATCCCCAGCCCTTAATAATACTTTCAAAAGCATTATCTGATCTTTTCTTTAAGGCAGTTTTGTGTTGCTTAAAATAAATGTGAGTAAGCATACTCTCAATTTTTTTTTTTTTTTTTTTTTTTTTTTTTTTTTTTTTTTTTTTTTTTTTTTTTTTTTTTTTTTTTTTTTTTTTTTTTTTTTTTTTTTTTTTTTTTTTTTTTTTGGTGACAAGGTCCCACTCTGTGGCCCAGGCTGGTCCCGAACTGACTATAGAGCCCATGCTGGCCTTGAACTCACAGAAATTCTCATGTCTGAGGCTCCCAGATGCAGGGATTACGGGTGTGCACCACCACGTCCCCAGCTTACGGGGTGCTAGGGAATTGAACTGGAGCACAATGCTTGCTAGGCAAGCGCTTTAACTGCTGAACCATTCCTCCAGGCCTACTCTTAAATATTTTAAACTCAGTAACTACTGAAGATGTGAAAACATTTTTGGTTTAAAACAATTTTCTCTCTCCAAAAATCTGAAATCAACTGTGATGATTTGCTTAATCCTGCTTCAGAATAAATCTAACAGAAACAATTGATACATCTAACTGCCTCTTGACAATTCTGCTTACTGACCAAACCCAGTCTGAAATACCTTGGAGCACATGAGGAAGCCAGGTGGCCCTCCCACTCAGCAACCGTGGGAAGCGTCCCTAGAGAAGAGATGTTTTCTCTTCACATTAGAAATGAAGGTAGGGTTTCCGAAAGGGACTAGAATGGCATTTCTTCAAACTGCCCGAAGCGTGATCTAGGCCACTCTCCCAAGTGGTACCAAGAGAAAAAACTCAAGCTCTAGAATTATAGTTCTTCCTTCTCTCACTTGAAATTGGGGGAAATTCACCATGTTAAAATTCAAATGGAAGAATTTAGATAATTAAAAAAAAAAACCTTGACATTCTCACATTAAAATAATGTAATGAGTATTTATTTGATGTTATTGGTAATGAGTATTTATTTGATGTTATTGCATAAGCTTGAAGGAAAACAAAACAAGCAAAAGATACTACATGATGTTATTGTAGTCATTCACATCTGGTGACCAGCACTTTGGAAGGGACGGTAATTAGGTCAAGCTGGGGATGTAGTTCAGATGCTCACGGAATGAAAGGTTTGGGGCAGGAAGGTGGATATCTTTCCCCTCCCCCTCCTGAGTGGCCGCTGTGTGAGGGGACCATAAGGTAGTCCAACGCTGTTGGCAAGATGTCACTTGGGTGACAACCCCGGAGCCTTTCATTTGAGGACTGTGTGCAACTCTTACGTCTTTTCAGAGAAAAAAATGTGTTCAATGATGAAATTATCTTAACTATAATAATTAATCAAACTGTTGATATAACGTATGTCTGAAAAGTAATTTCTCCTTTCTTTCTTTCTCTTTAAACCTAATGTTTGTGTGGTCTCAATCTAACATCTGTGACATATCGTGTGGCTTGCCCTCTTCCTGATCGTACGTGTGCACGTGCAGCTGACAGAAAAGGTAACTATTACACCCATTGCATTTACGAGTCGTGTATTTTCTACCTAAAACTGTGCATGAATAAGTTTTTTCTAAATCAAGTGGAGCGTTGCAGACCCACCAAAGGGAACTAATTCATTGTGACTCACACCAAAGTATTCTGTGTGTATGATAATATATGTTTAAGCGTGTACATATAAACATATACATGTATATAACCATATACTTATATAACTGTGTATTTTTACAGCTATATAAATGTAAGTGAGAAGTATCTTTTTTGTTACTCCCCCCAATACTGATTGGGAAGCTCCATGATGCAGTAGTTGTATTTCAGCAACATCATTGTTTCTGATACAGATGAAATTAGCTATCAGTGGGTCTGATGAGGATCTCTTCTTGTAATAAATCTGGGTGGGAGAGTTTCTGTGATTTGCAAGTGCTCCTTCTGCCTGTCTGAGAACTGCCTGTGGAAGCTACAGATTCTCGCCTGTGCCTACACATTGCAGTCACCCGGAGGGCCTTAGGAGAACAGCCAGATGCCCAGATCTCAGCCAATACTAACAATGCACGGGACAGAGGGGGAGCCGCTGGTCGAAATGAACCACAGCACCTCCCAAGCCACACTTGTTTCTCATTTTAAGTTTTTCCGAGCTCTTCCTTTCAGTGATCATACTGGGTTTCCAAATCAGTTCTCTGAGGTAGATGGAGACAGGTTGTTGTTATCCCATTCAGTGAATAAGGAAACTGATGCTCAAAGATGTCGAACAACTTGCCCAGGCCTGTGTAACTTTTAAAATGAGGGCATGACTTATGACACAAGGATGGAATCTGAATTAAAACCAGTTTTTCCAACTCTTAGCTTAGTGAGCTTTGTATTAGAGTATATTTCTGGCTAAGTGAGCTAAGGAAATGAGATGGCAGAAAACATACTAGAGGCTTATTTTAATTAATTTCTACATGTAAATGTCGAATCAAAAGGTAAAAGTGAAAATAGAGAAGTGAATAGTTTGTGTGTACAAAATGTAAGAAAATAATCTAGCATAGCTGTGAACGTTAAAGCCAAACACTTGTTTAAAGATAAAGATGGCTATTTCTCCTCTAGCTTCTGAGATGAAAAGCTATGAATGTTTTTTTCCACACTACTTAGAAACAAAGACATATATTCTCACCTACAGGAGGCTTGGAAGTTTCTGTATCTGACCTATTATACAGGAGGTGTCCTGCATAAGTTGAAAAAATCAGGTCATCAATAAAGATTTCTCCATTTTGAAATGTCTTTAGGAGGAAGAAGTCGTTGACTGGTGGAGTAAATTCTATGCTTCCTCGGGAGAACATGAAAAATGTGGACAATATATTCAGAAAGGCTATTCTAAACTCAAGGTATCTGGACCTGGGCTGTTGTGGGGTAGAGTGGGGTCCACATCCATTAGAACTGGCCACCGGCAGAGCCAAGAAGACCAGAGGGCTCATGTGGGGTGCTGTTGGGGAGAGGCCGGGGAGTGCCTCTCGCCTGCTAGAGGGCTCTCTCCTATCAGGCGTGGATTTGCAAAGATCCCAGTGTTCATGGACAGCTATTGCCTTGTGGTTATGTAACTGCTGCTTTGGGACTTGGGACATCTGACAGAGGGTTGGGAGGGGGTTGATGTCACAATAATTAGACCAACAGTTATCCTGTTCGACTCAGGGAGACCCAGAGGTCACATGCTGAGTGCTGAACAACACTGGATATCCCCATACTTCACTCTGTTGTCTGAACAGGCTTAAATTTTGCTAGATGAAAAATTGGTTCTGTCACACGTGTGCAGCACAGAGTCACAACCACAGGCACATATGTCCTGGAAAGACGAGCTACCGAGCTAGGCAAGGCTGGCTGTCTCTGATCACTCTGTTCGTGTACTGAGTTTTTCCAATTCTTTTTTAATTTTTCAGCCTGTAATGCATCTGGGAGAAGCATATGCTAAAGCAGACAGAGTAACACATAAGGAAATTTTTTTAAATTGACAAATGTCTACTCATTAAAATAATTTTTCCTGTCAAAGCAGAAAAGTCAACATCCTTCTATGTTATTGTTATAATATCTTTTTTTAAGACAGGGCCTCACTTTGTCATAATATCATAATACAGCTTAAGAAACACCAGCATGCAAAAAAAATTACTAATTTAGAAAAAAAGAATTGAGCAGGCTGGGGGACCAGTTTCATGCTTGATTTTTTTTCTCCCTCCTTTCCTTTCTTCCTTTCTCCTTCGCTCCACCAATTCATCCCTCTCTCCTTCCCTTCCTCCCATCTCATCCTTCTTTTATTTTTTATAGAGGTATACTTTGTATGACGTAAAGTAAGTTTTAGTAGTTGTATACATCCATGTAAGCTGCCATGAAAATAAGACAAAAGACCATTTCCATCACCTTAGAAACCTGCTCTGTGCCCCTTTTTAGCAATTCCTCACAATCTTCACCCCTCCCAGAGGCAACTGATCTGATTAATCTGGGTTTTTTCCAGTATTGATGATTAAACCCAGGAATCACTGAGCTGTCTGTCTCTCTACTCATCTATTGTTCATCCGGCTATCACCTGTCACTCATTTTATTCTGAGACAAGTCCTTGCTAGATTTGAACTTGCTCTCTTGCCTCAGCCGGTATTACATGCGTGCACCTCCGTGCCTGATGACTGATCTGATGTCTATCACCATAGATTGGTTTTGCCTGGCTTTTTTTCCCATCAGTGGACTCCCGCAGTGTTCACTGACTGTGTGTTTGGCTTCCTCAGCCCCGGGTACGTGGGAGACTCATCGTGTTACCTGTAGAAAGCTGGTTTCCCCAAAGTGGATGTAACATTCTCAGCCCCCACCAGCAATACGAGAGCTCCAGATGCTCTGTCTACCCGCTTATGCCCATTTGGTGGTGTCAGTCCTTTTGATTTTAGACTCCACCTGCTTTTTAACGAGAAATTAAAAATCTGTTGGTGGTTTTCAGATCTATGACTGTGAACTGGAGGATGTAGCAGAATTTGAGGGTCTCACAGACTTCTCAGACACCTTCAAGTTGTACCGAGGGAAGTCAGATGAAAATGAAGATCCTTCTGTGGTAGGAGAGTTTAAGGTGAGTTAAAATGCCTGTGTTCATCCTCCTCAAAATCTGCTTTTGTTTCCTCTATGGTCTTAGGATAAAGGACGGACAACCTCTGGGGCAGGGCCATGTCCTCCAATCTCTGAAAGAAATAGAGGCTGCTAATAAAGACATGGGGGATCCAGAACACTCAGATGGCTCTCTGTGTCTCCTTCTCAGGCCAGCTGGGCTTGAATCTTAGAATTTTAAGCCTTTGCAAGACCAAGTTCCTTCTCCCATTCCATTGCCCCCCGGGTTTCCAGTAGAATCAGTGACAGATTCCCAGTGTACTGTTCCTTGCCACCTCTCACCTCCTGACCAATCTATCCTCTGTGCAAACAGATCCCTGTGTGTTGATGTCTTAAAGACATTGCTTGGGTTTCTATAGGAACAAGTCTCAACTCCTTCCAACGGCAGCTCTGCAATGTGCCCCTCACCCCTCCCTCACACGCCCCACCCTCGCACCCAGGGGAACCTCCCCCAAGCCCCAAACACACCTTTTCTCTCATAGCTTGGAGCCTGGGGACAGGCGCTTCTTTCTTCTCTGGAAGTTCTTCCTTCGCTGCTTGTTATCTGACAAAGTCCCACTCATGCTCTAAGTGTTAGCTCGAATGTCACACTCTTTGTCAAGAGTTCCCTGGTGACTTCGGGGAGGGTGACTCATTACTGCTCTAGGCTCCCGAAGGTCTGGGTTCACAGCCCTGTGAAGGCACTCTTGCGTTGCCTTGGCATTTGCAGCTGCCTCGCCCTCCAACCACGTTTGGCAGAGTCATGGCCAGTAATACTGCCTCCTCTTAATCCTTTGCCGATCACAGACATGGCTAATGGAGCAGGGGATTATACCCTACCTGCGATCTCAAATCCTTCTTGCCACCTTCCACAACAGTCAAAGAAGGCACAAGAGTCCAGCTAACATCCCTGTGCCCGACTGAATCCTGTGTATTTGTGGTCCTCTATAAACCAGGCACATAGTAGGTACTTATCTCAAGATGCACACCTGGAGGTTGCTTCTGATTCCAAATGTGCTGAAGCTGGTGTCAAGATGTGAAACTGAGCCCGTGCTGGGGACACAGGCCTGCAACCCCAGTAGTCTGGGGGGCTGAGGCAGGAAGTTGGCCATTTCACTCTTAGCCTGGTCAACTTTGTGACCTGGCAAACCCCTGTCTCAAAAAACAGAAACACAGATGGGAAACTGTCACCAAATCTTAGCCATATCGGTGGGCTACCTGGCATGCTCATTCAAAGCACGCTCCTTATGCTTTTGCCAGATACACCATGCCATGTTAGCTGCTGGCCAGGGCGTGGTGATCAAGACCTAATTCCCCAGTCAGGAAGACTCAGTAGAGGGTGGAGAGCAGCCTGTTTCAATGTGGATGTTAGGGGCCCAATAGGGGTGAGAGTCGGGTTGGAAGGGAGCAGGCAGGAGACATGCCTGTCCCCAGGGTGGTCAGGGGACATCCTGGAGGAGGTGACACTATTCAGCTGACACCTCGAGACTGAAGGGCTTTCTTGGGAGTGGGATGAGGTATATGCACTAGGGCAATGCTGGAGGAGGGAAATCATTTTCAGTCCTTTTTTTGTATTCATTCTGCTCTCCAAAGTATGCGCCATACGTCACCTCTTGTTGAGACCACTTACTCCTCACAGTGCCCAGACCCTCCTCTGCCTCCTATCCAGTTACGCCTGATTCCCTGCTCCTCTCCTGTGATCTGTCAGATAATTACTTTGTGACCATTTCATTGTCATTATTGGGAACACAGAGATAAAGGTACATGGCTCCGTTCATAAAAGGCAGCCCTCTGTGGCCCAATCTTGGGAGCCCCTGGCTGTTCCTGAGTGCTCTGGAGGTAGAAGACACTGTCCGAAACCCTCTGCCAGGGTGCCCAGGGTCCCCGAGTCATCTGTGCGTCTCTTTCCTAGGGCTCTTTTCGAATCTACCCGCTGCCTGATGACCCCAGCGTGCCTGCTCCTCCCCGGCAGTTTCGGGAATTACCTGACAGCGTCCCACAGGAATGCACGGTTAGGATTTACATTGTTCGAGGCTTAGAGCTCCAGCCCCAGGACAACAATGGCCTGGTAAGAGTTTGGGTGTGGGGCCTTCTCCTGTAGCAAGATAATTATAGTCATCAGCCACAATAATTGTCACGTTCTTTCTTTCTGGGCGTCTGTTATCTCACTGGAGGAAAGATATTCTATCAAAACAGTGTATTCAGGAGGACTGTCCCCATGGGGATTTACCTAAGATCTTGTAGAGGCTTAAGACCTTTGGGTCATCCTTCTCATTTTACAGACGTGACCCAGGACACAATTTGCCCGGGACACGATTTGCTCCAGTCACAGGGCCAGCAGGAGCAGAGCCAGGATTGGCCCCTGCCCTACCTTTTCACCCACACAGTTACTCTGAAGGTACTCTGGAGCCTGCCACAGAAGAGAGCGTTTCTCAGAGCTCATCTTAGGCACATAGGTGTCATCCACTGGGAGTGGTGGTGAAGCAAGCTAAAACAATCCCTGAAACTGACTTCGAGTTGCACCCTGTGATGACATAACATTTTATCTATCTTGTCTCCGCAGTGTGACCCTTACATAAAAATAACATTGGGCAAAAAAGTCATTGAAGACCGAGACCACTACGTTCCCAACACCCTCAACCCAGTTTTCGGCAGGTAACATTCATTTTTAAAATTTATTTTCCCCACAGAATATGTACTAAGGATGTAATGTGTGGCCCTGCCTATTCTCGGCTCTAAAATGGTGATCCTGAGTTAGACAACTATTCTAGTAAGGGAACCAAGTTTTAACTAGGTAAATTCGTAAATAAAAGAACTCATGGAAGCAGACAGTGCCATGAGGAAAATAAGTCACGGGGGGTTCCTCTGAGAGATTGGCTGTGAGACCTTAAGGGGGTGAGGGTGGGGTGGTACAGGGTGCAGAAGGCCTTGTGGTTCTGAGCAAGAAGGACAGGTAGGGGGACTTAGCTGTGGGAGACACTGTTCTCCTTGCTAGAGTCCATTCTGGCCTCTATTTTCTGGGACATTTTGGTTCTACCTTTTTGATCCAGTGACTATATCCTTGACTCTGTTACCCAGTCCCAGGAGGAGGCAGAAAGTGATAGGATTACATGGCCGTCTGTCTTCTGTTTCCAGCACGAAGCAGCACCATTTTCGTTGTGGCTACAATGCCAGGCTTATTTCTGGACTCACCAGAACCAAATGATGAAATCTTGGTGATCTTTAAACAGAAGCGGTATTTTGCAGCCACAAACTGTTTCCACGCTTAATAATAGCTATTCTTTGCTGCGTGTTTGCTGTCTGAAGACACTATGTAATTTATACAAAATATCTCGAACACAACCCTAAAGTGTTTTTGCAACGAACAATTACTTTACAACAGAGGAAACTGAGGCTTAGTATACCCTGTTAAGAAGCAAAGGTAGGCCTGGGTCTCAGGCCACCTGACTTCTGTGTGTACATGGCTTCACCACCGCACTCTGCTGCTGCGGTTGTCGGGTTTGCCTCTGTGTCACACTTACTGGCGAGCCAAGGAGGGGCTGAGAAGCTCAGCCTCACAGGTGAGGACACGAAGCACCACGACCTCTGCCAACCAGCAGTGTGGTGAAGCCTGTATTTGGGTAGGAGTCATTGACACTAAATTTCAGACTTCAAAGCTCCATAGTAAAACATCGTATTGGTGGCAAAGCCATCATCTTTAGAAAAATAGTCTTTATGCAAAACAGTTGTGAAGACAGAGTCATTTTCCCACAATCTGGCTGAGTGGGAAACACTGTGTTCTCGTTTGCCATGTGGACTGTTGTTTGTTGACTTACCCGACCAACCTCTGTCCACCCACCCCCATGTCTGCATGTACAAGCAGAAAGACAGACACACACATGCACCATCAGTGCCTCTTAGACTCAAACACATCATTCTCTCACACAAATTAATACACGTGCACACAGGACCACACACTGGGCCCCCAGTCTCCTCCACACACATACACTGACACAGGCACACCCTCTCTGCTATACACCCCAAGGCCACGAGCCGGGGGCCAGGGAGTGGAAGTAATCCTCTGGCACAGCGATATGATCGTTTTCCTTTTCTTCTCCTGATCCAGCCCCGCGGTCTAGACAGGAAAAGGCACGCAGAGCAGGAAGGCGGGCTCCGTGTGAGGGAGATGGGAAGTGGGGAAAGCCAGCTTTGGAGGGAGAAAGGTGGCCTTGTCTGAATTGCTCATTCAGAGGAGCCAAGCACAAGCTTAATTAAGAGGCAGGAGAAGTCTTGCTTGGAGCCACCGTGGGAGGAGGTGATGCTCTCAGCCAATGGCCGCCTGGCAGGCATGCAGACTTCCCCTCATCCAGCATCGTGGATCCGTTCCCTGTGACCGTTCCCATTCCTGCTCTCCATCTTGGAGGTGATTTTCCCCTCAGCAGAGGCCCTTGGGGATTCTGGGACACGAATGCAGGCAGGAGGGACCTTCCCACTTTCAGCATATTTCTGTTGCATCATGACATTCTCCACGTTATGCTCAACAGAGCTCTTAGTCAAACTGAGACACGCAGGTTTAAAAAGATAATCATCACAGGACTTCTCTGAGCCTCTAGCTTGACCAGAGGGGTCCAAAAGAAGGGGTTCTCAACTTGGATCCAAGAAGTCTTTTTCTCAAAGGACACATACTACCTGTCCCTTGGAATCCAGAATTGGCAATGGGCGTATATTGTCACAGCAGTTCAAGTTCATCTTCTCCTGCGGTTACCTGCCTCCTGTGGGCCATACAAGAAGTCACTGAGATTTATCTAAGAGACACCCTACAAATTTTTCCAGGGCCCCCTTGACGCACACACTTCTGCTCAAGTGGTGAACATGCTGGCTCTTTGGGTGGGAGTCTACACAGTGGAGGACGGTAATGAGAAAGGGATAGGACTTGGATAGGGTTTCTTTTGGTGCAGTTTACTGTGCACTAGTAACTACGGCACTAGTGACTCTGAACAGTGCAAGTGTAGCACCAAACCCTGCGTTTGGAGCTGTAGTGTACACCTTAGCACCTCTGGACCACAATGCTCACCTGCTACAAAAAGAACTTTTGGTTATTTCTCTTCTGTCTCAGAAGTGTTTTCGTTTAATGCAGATTTCACAGAAAAGGTTAAAGAACCCGTGGCAGAGAGCCTCCCTGGCATCCTGCTCACATTCCCTCCACTCTGCTCCTAGGGGGTAGAACAAAGGGGTTCTGAGGCAAGGGTCTCTGTTGAGGTACAGGAAGACACGTGTGGGGCACAGATAAGGTGCTGTAAGTCAGAGTACCTGGGCTCCTCTAGTCTTCTGGAAGGGGGATGCTCAGATGCCTTGGTTAATAAGCATGTGATAATGAGAAAGTTCAGATTATACTGATACCTTATTGTTTCTTTTAACCAATACATTATTGCCAGATGCTTTCTAACAATTCTTTACTTGACCCTCATTACCACCAGGTAGTGCACATTGCTGTCACCATTTTGTAGGTTAGAAAACTGAGCTCAGAGAGGTTAAGTGGCCTAGCGTGTCACAGTTGGTAAACAGCAGAGCTGGAATGTGAACATAAGTAGTTACGCTACTGACCAAGCACATAGCCTCTTACTGGTTTACGGAGGAATTCACTAGTCATCAAGTCTCGTGGGCTGCCTGGCTGAGCTCCTGGGTGTTGTCCGTCCCGTAGTCAGGTGCCTTCCGAGAATTCAGTGACGATTTGGGTGAGATGCCTGGGTGGAAGGTGGAGATTTTAACTCTGCATTTGTTTATTTAGAATGTACGAACTGAGCTGCTATTTGCCTCAAGAAAAGGACCTGAAAATTTCTGTCTATGATTATGACACCTTTACCCGTGATGAAAAAGTGGGAGAAACAATCATTGATCTGGAAAACCGCTTCCTTTCCCGGTTTGGGTCCCACTGTGGCATACCTGAGCAGTACTGTGTGTAAGTTGCTTTTGGGGGGGGGGGGGCAGAGGCAGAGTATTCCAGGTGACGGTGACACCTAGGGAGGCTTGGCCTGTCTACCTGGGTGCCTTCCTCAGTGAGCCACAGTTCCTTCTGGCCAGTTAAGTACTGTTTCTAATTCTCTCGTGGGAGAACCTTGGTCATGGCATTACCCGGGACTTACCACAGTCTTGTAAAACAGTGGCTGCTGGAACAACATGGGGCCCTGTGGCAGCCTTCAGGAAGCCATGTTTGTCTAGTATGCATGTTGGATTACCCAGGACCACATAAAAATTAGCTGGGCTTGGTGATGTGCGACTGCAGTCCCAGCACTTCAGGAGGCTGAGGCAGGGGGATTGCTGTGAGTTTGAGGCCAGCCTGGGCTACATAGTGAGTTCAGGACCAGCCTGGACTACAGAGCAAAACTGTCTCAATAACAGTAAAGTAAAAACAAAACATTTAAAACAAAAAAAGAAAAGGAAGCCAGTTCCTCTCCTAATACCCTTTGTGTCCCCTCTGGGTGTCAGGAACTGAAGGCTGGCAATGTAGAATAGCAGAAATTTCTTTCTCTTTGGGAACAAGTGTTCCTTGCCAACCTCCGTCCCCAAGTTTATCTCTCTCCCCCGACTGCGCTCCTGTGCCTTTTCTACACTATCTAAGGAGACAGAGCGTGCGCTCGTGTGTATGCAAATTTAAGAGCTGTGGGGCCCTGCAGTAACTTCCAGTCTCATTATACTCAGTTCTGGAATAAATACCTGGCGAGATCAACTGAAACCAACACAGCTGCTTCATAACGTAGCCAGATTCAAAAGCTTCCCACCACCCATCCTCTCTGAAGATGGAAGTAGACTCAGATATGGAGGACGAGAATACAGTCTGGATGAATTCGGTGAGTGCATAGCTGAGGCCTAAAGCAAACCATAATAATCCATTTTCATTGCTAGGCCAGGGAGGGGGAGGAACAGAGCCCGTACCCTAATTACGCGGTACAGGAACTGTGCTCGTGCCACCTTACCTAAAAAAGGCTACATTAGATGTAGAGCTTTGCTGTCCTGTTGACTGTCGGCGGGAGGGGACACGTATTTTCTTGTCTGTCTTATGTTTTACTTGCCCTTTCCCAGTCGTAGCCATTTCAGCTCTAAACACAAAGCTCTAGTAATGACCTCATTTCTGTGTAATACAGAATCAGCTCAAAAATGCTAGTGTAAGGATCTTCCTTCCAAGTTTATTTCATCATTTATCTCAGCCCTTTTCTGAGGAGCCTCGGGGACGCGGAGAGGGTCGTTGGAAGAGCTTGCTGAGTTCCCATCTAGTGTCCAAGCTTGGGGTCTCGCTCTTTCCCAAGCGTTAGTTTGTAAAACAATCAACCCATCCTGACACGTAAGATTCCCAGAGCAAAAGAGCTGGGGTAGTTTCCATGCTGGGGGCGTAGGCACTCAGCTTCCTTATGGTGGGCAGCGTCCCCAAGGGGGACTATCTCCAGAGTCGGCAAAGAACCAAGCAAAAGCTGGCATGCCTTGAAAGTCACGTGGCCTCCCTTCTCCATACTTCAGTGTGTAGGTGTGTCTCCAGATTCTAAGGGGAAGAACTTAGTTCCCACCTTTCAAAGGGAAAAGTGTTGGAGGATTTTGAGATCACAGGTCTTAGAACGCCACAGTGATGCTAGCTACTATAATAAGTGAACCTCCAAATGTTAGTGCTTTTGTTAGTGCTTTTATAACTCGGAAGTTTGTTTCTTGTTAATTGAATATGAGCACTTCTACCAGTGGCTGGGCCTCTTCCAAGAAGTGCCTTATGGAGTCAGGGCCCCGCCATCTTTTGTCTCTGCTACTCTGCACAGTCATCTGAGATTCTGTCCTCGTCTACATCCAGAACAGAAAGGCACATAGAGGATCCAACACGAGAGAGACGTATGGGCCTGACCCAGAGGTGATACATGTTCCATGCTGGGTAGCATGGCCACTTCTCATGGCAAGGGAGGCTGAGAAACGGAGGCTAGCTGTGAATCTGTGCCCCAGATGTGCACATAGACTCAGCCCAGTGTGCTGTGGCATTGTGTATCAGTGTGAGTGGGAGGCAGGGAGGTGGGGGGACAGTCACCATAAGAGCTATTTCTGCCCACCTTTCCTTCAAGTCAGAGTTTACACATTGGCAACACCCGTCCGCTGTGACAGACTGGAGTGTATTGCGGCAGTAGCAGCTCACCAGTCTGAGATAGTCATCCTCATTTCAACGATGCTTTCCATTGCAGAAGCCAACAAAATCCTGCACCAGCACCTCGGGGCCCCTGAAGAACGCCTTGCCCTTTACATCCTCAGGACTCAGGGGCTCGTCCCTGAGCACGTGGAAACGAGGACTTTGCACAGCACCTTTCAGCCCAACATTTCCCAGGTAAAGAGGAAAACTCAAGAGACCCCAGTCCTTCACACCCCAAATGCAGTGGCATTAGCCGACGCGTTTGCCTCGTGGATGATGTGTGAATACTTTGACGTAGTGGTGTAGAAGTGAAGCTCAAATTAGCATTATCTCATAAGGAATTTATTGAAAGAGTGTCAGGAAACTCACTGAATATCAACAGAGATATTCTAAGACTCAGCACTAATTTGAACCAGAGTCTCCCCCTTTCCCCTCTACAAGCCTATTTAATCTGCTCGTTTGCTGTGATCTCCTTCCAGTAGACTAGATACCAAAGACAGCTCCTGAGTGCTCTTGGGTTATAACGTAGACCCACCTACTTGAAAACGTACAAAGATTGTTTGTCTCAGCTTGATCCAGTTATTTGAAATGGACCTCTCAGCTACAACCAAGAGGGTATCTCTGCGGTTAGAGCCCTTGCCTGGCAAGCAAAAGGCCCTGAGTTTAATCCCCCCTGGATATGATAGCACATGCCTATAATCCCAGCACTTGGGAGGCTGAGGCAGGAGGACTGCTGTGAATTTGAGGCCAGCTTGGGCTACATAATGAGTTGAGGGCCAGCCTAGACTAGAGTAAGACCGTGCCTCAAAAAAAAAAAAGATGGGGGGAGAATGTTCCAGAGAAGCAAAGCAAAGCCCACCCAACTTGATAATAATCTATACAGAGGCTCGTTATATTGACCACTCTCAGGCTGTGTCTGTGCAGATGGATCCAGTAGTCTAGGCTGGGACCAGGAATTTGAATTTTCACAAGTACCTGAAGTGGGTTCTAATGCAGAGTAGCTAGCGATCACATTTCCAGAAATATTAATCTGGGCCAGCATTATATTTCAGTGGTAGAGTGCTTACCTCACATATATAAGGCCTTAGGCTTGGTACCTAGTGCAAGATTATGAATAAGTCTGTCAGTAGGCAGTGGCCAGAGTGGCTGCGCTTGCTGGATAGTATTGTCACCTCGTGCTTTTCTTCTGTGGCACATTTTCATTTCTTTTTCCTTTCTCCCTCCCTCTCACCAAAGACACTAACGGCCTTTTCTTCTTCATCTCTTGCCTCAATCACCTCAATTTAACAAGGAGTCTCAAGAATTGACAAGGTGAAGATTTCTGCCTGGAAATCCACCAGCCAATAGCACCGGACGTAGACTATGGCTAGGTCTTAGGAGACACCGGATGCCTCATGTGCGGCAGCTTGCTTGATGTATTGTAGAGCCCTGAGCCCTAGAGATCAGTTGGAAGAGAATCAGGATCATAGTAAACTATGTCTTTTCAAGAGTGCCAGGTAACTTCATTCAATTATAATGCATTAGGAAGCCAATCAAGTGGTTTCCTTGGCAACTTTCTTGACGATTAGTCTGTTTTGTCTGAAGGCAGAGACTAGAGAACATCCCAAAATAGTTTGGAGACTATAAATTGGGTTTTATGGCTGATATAATTTTTAATGGCATCCCCAGCCTGTCTGGAAGAGTATTCCAGTCAGGCATAGGGGCCCAGTCGGTGACAGTAAAAGAGTTGAGCAGGGCCTCCCAAGATGGCAATGCCAGCGCCAGTCCTCGCCTTCCTCCTCTACTTCCTGTGGGCCTCCTATTGGTCGGCATTGGAGCCCCTGGCAGGGAATCCTCACCTTTCAGGAACGCTAACGTTTGTGTTGTGGTTGTCCTGTGAAAGAGGACATATTACTCTGATTTGTATCTTGTGTAAGTGAAGAGTTCCTTGGGTATCACAAAAATGGGACTGATATCAAGTAGGCAATGTGATCACTGATAAAGTCAATGCAGGAAAACTGTTAGAGGCTCAAAGACAGACTCGACTTGAAGTTCTTGTGTGGGGTGGGGCAAGAGAGAGAATGAAAGAGTAAGAGAGAATAGGTGATTTAAAAGAGCTCGCCTGGGAATGGAAAGTAGGTGACTTAACAGATATTTCAGATAAAAGACTCATCTTGTTTTACTCTTCCGCTCCACTTACTGCCTTCCATGGGGGCTAATAAATTTGCAAGCCTGAACAAAAAGCTTCCTGTAAGAAATACAATAGATTTTGGCTTCTCCCACCATGATAAAACTTCAGCTGTCTCTTTTTTATGACTTAGGGCAAACTTCAAATGTGGGTGGATGTTTTCCCCAAGAGTTTGGGGCCTCCAGGCCCTCCTTTCAACATCACACCCAGAAAAGCCAAGAAGTAAGTAAGCTCGAGACCCTAACACCCTGGGACAAGGAACTTGGTTCAGAACTGAAAGGAGAGTACATTTCAAATGTGTTCTTTTCAGGTATTACCTGCGTGTCATCATCTGGAACACCAAGGATGTTATCTTGGATGAGAAAAGCATCACTGGAGAGGAAATGAGCGATATCTATGTCAAAGGGTAAGAGTGGAAGCTTCCAAGGTCATAGCCAAGAGAATGTGAACTCTTTTCAAGGAGTTAGTTGAAAAGTTAACAATCAAAAGGAGTCTTTTAACTAAGATAACTAGTTGATTTACTACAAAAACCAAAACTATAATAATTAATTGATATGAATGATACTACTCATAGGACTTAATGCTAGCAAATGCCTAGTGGTCCCTACGATCCTGTGACGCAGAGTAACAGGGATGGGATTTGGGGTTAGACTGATTGACCTGAGGACAACACTTTGTCCCATTGCTCCTGGCTATATGACCTGATAGAAGATAACATGCCTCTCTGGAACTCCATTTCCTTATCTGGGAAATGGAGATAAGCTTTGTCAGCAAGGCAAAACTAACATACACTAAGTACCTGGTTCATAAGTGAGGATCCTAAACTTGAGTCCCCAGCCTGCCCCCAAGCCCTGGCTTCTCCTTCTGTCCTCACGGTAGCCACAGCGGGGGAGCACCAGGAAGTGAGCCTCACACAGTTTTGCAGCCAGGCCTGCCTCCTGCCACTACCACACATCTCCACCTGTTGTTCCAGGCATGCATCCTTGCTTCTAGGGGCTCCCCAGATGAGACTCACAGGCACAGCATTATGAGCCCTGTGTTCTGCCACTTTGCCAGTCTAAAAGCACATGCCCCTCTGCTTCCAAGCCAGCAGTCTTCCCATAGCAGACAAATGGGACGGCTTCCTTCTAGACACTCCCGTTCACTCAGTGGGTGCTTACCCCGTGCCTAGTATGTGTAGGCACAAGCAAAAGGAAACATTTCAAATGCTGACAGTTGAGGTGTTAAGTCGTCGCTGAAATGATTCCCATCCCTAGCCAGGCAGAAATCACAGTGTGCATCTCTGCTGCCTGTGCCAGTCTCCTTAATAAGATCACCGTGAACTGAAGAATAATGAAAAAGGAAGCAGTGGGATTACTCAATTTGCGCCTTCTTTTTTGCTTAAGTAAAATATGGGAAAGGAAATGCTAAATTTTTCAGCTAAGCCATATCCACTGAGCCTATCATCAATGATGACAGACCCTAATGAGTCATCGTTGCAGACGAAAATCATAACCAGTGAGCTCCGCCGTACCCAAAATAGAAGCCGTGTTGTTGATGTTTTCCAGAAATTTTCACCTGAGCCCTGCTAACTGAAGTCTAAAGGGCTTCCTGCTTTGGTTTAAGAGGGATTGTGTTTTATCTGGCTCTAGCGCACATGAAATGCAATAGAGCGGACACCCTTCATACATCACCCCCACCTCCATAGATAACCGGAGGCTGCCCAAGAAAAGTGCATGAATTCTCCCGTTCGTTGCTCCTGTAATCACTGCAGAACGTTGTGGCTAGATTACTTGTCAGTCACATCCAGCTAAGTCGGTTTCTCTCTGCTTTGCAGCTGGATTCCTGGTAATGAAGAAAACAAACAGAAAACAGATGTCCATTACCGGTCCTTGGACGGGGAAGGGAATTTCAACTGGAGATTCGTTTTCCCATTTGACTACCTCCCCGCTGAACAGCTCTGTATCGTCGCTAAAAAAGTGAGTTCTGAAAGATGCTGTAGGAAGTGGATGTCAGAGGTCTTTCTTGAGTCAGAGATCCAGAGAAGGTCCGAGCTGCACAGGACCTTGAGGTCACTGAGCCCGGGTCCCTCTTGGTACAAATGGGGAATCTGACACCAAAGAGGCACAGACACTTGCTCAAGGTCAGAAAACAATGACAGCTCTTTGTGTAAAAAGACTGCTGGTCTGTCCCGCTCACAGACTGTGATCAGCAGGAGGGTGGAGACTCTTCTCACATCAATACGTATACAACCTGTGGGTGCTTTTTAGGTGATGGGGAAACGCTCTTTCCCATGATGTGCAAAACCAAACAGGCCCAATATTGAAGGGGAAAGTGTTCCTTTTCTCTCTCTACAGTACCCCAGCTTCTATGTTACCGTCTTCAGAAGGTAACAGGCTCATATGGGAAGCTTCAGGCCCTTGTGGTCTTCTATAGTAAAACTCAGATATAGAACTCGGCTGGCTAAACACGCCCCCGGAAAAAAAGAGAGGGAAGAGAGAGGGAGAAGAGAGAGAGGGAGAAAAGAGACAGAAAAGAGGAAGAAGGAGAGAAAAGAGAGGGAGAGAGGCAGGGGAGAAAGGAGAGAGAGGGAGAAGAGAAAGCGAGGGAGAAAAGAGGGAGGAAAGAGGGAGAGAGACAAAGGGGAAAATGAGAGAGGGAGAAAAAGACAGGGAGGACAGAAAGGGAGGAGGAAAATAGAGGGAGAAAAGAGGGAGTAGATAGAGAGACAGATGGAGAAGAGAGGGAGAGACGGAGAGAGAGATTAGATAAAAGAGAGGAGAGACAGGCAGGAAAGAGAAGAGGAGAAAAATGAAAGAGATAGGGAGGAAAGACAGAGGGGGAGAAAAGAAAGAGGGAGAAGACAGAGAAGAAGAAAAAGACAGAAAAGAAAGGGAGATGAGAGAGAGAGAGGAAGAAAAAGACAGAGGGGGGGAAAAGAAACAGGGAGAAAGAGAGAGGAGAGGCAGGCAGAACAGAGAGAGAGATAAGGAGAGGGAAAAGAAGAAAAAGGCAGAGAGAGGGAGAAGAGAAAGAGGGAGAAAAGAAAGAGAAAAGAGAGCAAGAAGAGACAGGGAGAAAAAGAGGGAGACAGCGAGGAAGAAAAAGAGGACAGACAGGCAGGAAAGAAGAGGGGGAAATGAAAGAGAGAGAAAGGGAGAAAAGACAAAGAGGGGGAGAAAGAGAGGGAGAAAAGAAAGACAAATGGAGAAAAGAGAGGGAGAGGAGACAGGAAGAAAAAGAGACAGAGAGGGAAAAAGAAACAGATGGGAGAAAGGAAAGAGAGGGAGAGGGAAGAAAGAGAGAGACAGGAGAGAGAGCAAGGGAGAAGAGGGGGAAGAGAGCAAGAAGAGACAGGGAGAAAAGAGATACGGAGAGAAGAGAGAGACAGGAGGAAAAGACAGAGTGGGGAGAGAGAGGGCAAAAAGAAAGAGGGAGGACAGAGATATAGAGAAAAGAGGGGGGAAGAGACAGAGGGAGAAGAGAGACAGAAAAGAAAGAGACAGAGAAAAGAGACGGGGAGAAAAGAGAGAGAGAAGAGGGGGAAAATGAAAGAGAGAGGAGGGACAGGCAGGAAAGAGGGAGAGAGAAAAGAGAGAGGGTAAACAAAAGAGAGAGAGACAGGGAGAAAAGACGGGGGGAGAAAAAGAGAGAGAGGGAGAACAGAGATGTAGAGAGAAGAGGGAGGAAAGAGAAGGAGAAGAGGGAGGAAAGAAAGGGAGAAGAGAGGGAGGAAAAGGAGAGAGAAAGAAACACAGAGAGGAGAGACAGGCAGAAAAGAGAGGGATAAAGAGAGGGAGAGGGAGAAAAGAATGAGGGAGGGAAAGGAGAAAAGAAAGAGACAGAAGAGAGGGAGAAAAAGACAGGGAGAAATGAAAGAGAGAGGAAGGAGAGAGAAAGGAAAAAAGACAGGGAGAGGGAGGGAAGAGGGAGAAAAGACAGAGGGAGAAATGAAAGAAGAAAGAGAGGAAGAAGAGACAGAAGGAGAAAAGAGGGAGAAGAGGGAGAGAAAGAAGAAAAAAGACAGGGACACGGAGAAGAGAATGAGGGAGGGAAGAGAGGGAAAAAAGAAAGGGTGAAGAGAGAAAAGAAAGAGAGAAGGAGAAGAGAGGGAGAAAAAGACAGGGAGAAATGAAAGAGAGAAGAAAAGAGAGGGAGAAGAGACAGAGAGGGAGAAAAGAACGAGACAGAAGAGAGGGAGAAAAGACACAGGGAGAAAGAGAGAGAGAGGAAAAAAGAGAGGGAGAAAAGGGAAGAGAAAGAGGGAGAAATGAAGGAGGGAGAAGAAAGAGGGAGAAAAGAGAAATGAAAGAGAGGGAGAGAGGTGGGAGAGAAAGAAGAAAAAAGACAGGGACAGGGAGAAGAGAATGAGGGAGGGAAGAGAGGGAGAAAAGAAAGGGTGAAGAGAGAAAAGAGGGAAAAAAGAAAGAGAAGAGAAGGAGAAAAAGAGAGGGAGAAATGAAAGAGAGAGGAAGAAAAGAGAAAGAGGGAGAAGAGACAGAGAGAAGGAGAAAAGAGGGAGAAAAAGACAGAGGGAGAAAGGAAAGAGGGAGAAAAGAGAAATGAAAGAGGGAGAGAGAGAAAAAAGACAGGGAGATGGAGAAGAGAAAGGGAAGGAAGAGAGGGAGAGAAGAAAGAGGGAGAAGAGACAGAGAAGGAGAAAAGAGAGGGAGAAATGAAAGAGAGGGAGAAAGGGGAAGAGAAGGAGGGAAGAGAGGGTGAAGAGAGAAATGAAAGAGGGAGAGAGAGGAAAAGAGACATGGAGGGGGGAAGAGAGGGAGAAAAGAAAGGGTGAAGAGAGAAAAGAAAGACAGAAGAGAGGGAGCAAAAGACAGGGAGAAATCAAAGAGAGAGAGAGGAAGCAAAGAGCGAGGGAAAAGAAAGAAGAGAGGGAGAAATGAAAGAGGGAGAGAGGGAGAGGGAGAAGAGAAAGAGAGGAAAGAGAGGGAGAAAAAGAGGGAGAAATGAAAGAGAGTGGAAGAAAAGAGAAAGAGAGGGAGAAGAGACAGGGAGAAAAGAAAGGGTGAAGAGAGAAAAGAAAGGAGAAAAGAGAAATGAAAGAGAGGAGGGAGAGAGGGGAAAAGACAGGGAGAAAAGAAAGAGGAGAAAAGAGGGAGAAAAGAAAGAGAATTGAGGGAGAAAAGACAGAGGGAGAAATGAAAGAGGGAGAGAGAGAGGAAAAAAGACAGCGAGAGGGAGAAGAGAAAGAGGGAGGGAAAAAAGAAAGTGTGAAGAGAGAAAAGAAAGAGAGAAGGAGAAAAGAGGGAGAAAAAGAGAAGAGAGGGTGAAGAGAGAAATGAAAGAGGGAGAGAGAGGAAAAGAGACAGAGAGAGGGAGAAGAGAAAGGGGGAAGAGAGGGAGAAAGGAAAGAGGGAGTGAGGGGAAAAAGACAGGGACAGGGAGAAGAGAATGAGGGAGGGAAGAGAGGGAGAAATGAAAGAGAGAGAGAGGAAGGAAAGAGCGAGGGAGAAGAAAGAGGGAGAAAAGAGGGAGAAAGAAAGACAGAAGAGAGGGAGAAAAGGACACAGGGAGAAATGAAGGAGGGAGAGCGAGGAAAAAAGACGGAGAGGGAGAAGAGAAAGAGGGAGGGAAGAAAGGGAGAAAAGAAAGAGGAGGAAAGAGGGAGAAAAAGACAGAAGAGTGGGAGAAAAAGAGAGAGGAAGAAAAGAGAGAGAGGAAAGGGAGAAGAGACAGGGAGAAAAGAAAGAGTGAAGAGAGAAAAGAAAGAGAGGAGAAAAGAGGGAGAAAAGAGATATGAAACAGAGAGACAGGAGGGAGAAAAGAGAGAGAAGAAAGAGAGGGAGAAGAGACAGAGGGAGAAAAGAAAGGGTGAAGAGAGAAAAAAAGGAAATGAGATAGGACAGAGGGAGAAAAAGAGGGAGAAATGAAAGAGAGGAAGGAAAGATAGAGGGAGAAGAAAGGGAGAAAAGAGGGAGAAAGAAAGACAGAAAGGAGGGAGAGAGAGGAAAAAGGACAGGGAGAGGGAGAAGAGAAAGAGAGGAGAAGAGAGGGAGAAAAAGACAGAGGGAGAAAGGAAAGAGAGAAGAAAGAGGAAGAAGAGACAGAGGAAGAAAAGAAAGGGTGAAGAGAGGAAGGAAAGAGCGAGGGAGAAAAAGACAGGGAGAGGGAGAGGGGGAAGAAAGGGAGAAAAGAAAGAGAAGGAGAAGAGAGGGAGAAAAGAGAGAAATGAAAGAAGGATAGAGGAAGGAGAGAGGGGAAAAAGACAGGGTGAAGAGAGAAAAGAAAGATAAGGAGAAAAGAGAGAAATGAAAGAGGGAGAGAGAGAGGAAGGAGAGAGACGAAAAATGACAGGGAGAAGGAGAAGAGAATGAGGGAGGGAAGAGAGGGAGAAAAGAAAGAGAAGGAAAAAAGAGGGAGAAATGAAGGATGGAGAGAGAGGAAAAAAGATGGAGAGGGAGAAGAGAAAGAGGGAGGGAAGAAAGGGAGAAGAGAGAAGTGAAAGAGAGGGAGAAAGAGAGGAAGGAGAGAGGAAAAATGACAGGGAGAGGGAGGGATGAGAGAGAGAAGAAAGGGTGAAGGGAGAAAAGAGACAGATGAGAGGGAGAAATGAGAGAGAGGGAGAAAAGAGAGAAATGAAAGAGGGAGAGAGAGGAGGGAGAAAAGAAAGGGTAAAGAGAGAAAAGAAAGAGAAGTAGAAAAGAGGGAGAAATGAAGGAGGGAGAGCGAGGAAAAAAGACAGGGAGAGGGAGAAGAGAAAGAGGGAGGGAAGAAAGGGAGAAAAGAAAGGGTGAAGAGAGAAAAGAAAGAAGGAGAAAAGAGGGAGAAAAAGACAGAGGGAGAAATTAAAGAGAGTGGAAGAAAAGAGAGAGACAGAGAGGGAGAAAAGAAAGAAGTGAGGGAGAAAAAGACAGAGGGAGAAAAGAGAAATGAAAGAGGGGGAAAGACAGGGAGAGGGAGAAGAGAAAGAGGGGGAAGAGAGGGAGAAAATAAAGGGTGAAGAGAGAAAAAGAGAGGAGAAAAGAAAGAAGAGAGAGAGGAAGGAAAGAGCGAGGGAGAAGAAAGAGGGAGAAAAGAGGGAGAAAGAAAGACAGAAGAGAGGGGGAAAAAGACAGGGAGAGGGAGAGGAGAAAGAGGGAGGGAGAAGAGAGAAGTGAAAGAGAGGGAGAAAAGAGAGAAATGAAAGAGGGATAGAGGAAGGAGAGGGAGGGAAGGGAGGGAGAAAAGAAAGGGTGAAGAGAGAAGGAGAAAAGAAAGAGACAGAAGAGAGGGAGCAAAAGACAGGGAGAAATGAAAGAGAGAGAGAGGAAGCAAAGAGAGAGAAGGAAGAGAGGGAGAAAGGAAAGGGTGAAGAGAGAAAAGAGAGAAGGAGAAAAGAAAGAAATGAAAGAGAGAGAGGAAGCAAAGAGAGGGAGAAGAAAGAGGGAGAAAAGAGAAATGAAAGAGGGAGAGAGGAAAAAAGACAGGGAGAGGGAAAAGAGAATGAGGGAGGGAAGAGAGGGAAAAAGAAAGGGTGAAGAGAGAAAAGAAAGAAGGAGAAAAGAAGGAGAAAAGACAGGGAGAGGGAGGGAAGAGGGAGAAAAAGACAGAGGGAGAAATGAAAGAGTGGAAGAAAAGAGAGAAAGAGAGGGAGAAGAGACAGGGAGAAGAGACAGAGGGAGAAAAGAAAGAAGTGAGGGAGAAAAAGACAGGGAGAAATGAAAGAGAGGGAGAAAAGAGAAGAGAAAGAGGGAGGGAAGAGAGGGTGAAGAGAGAAATGAAAGAGGGAGAGAGAGGAAAAAAGGACAGGGAGAGGGAGAAGAGAAAGAGAGGGGAAGAGAGGGAGAAAAAAAATGAAAGAGAGGGAGAAGAAAGAGGGAGAAAAGAGAAATTAAAGAGAGGGAGAGAGAGGAGGGAGAAGAGAAAGAGGGAGGGAAGAGAGGGAGAAAAGAATGGGTGAAGAGAGAAAAGAAAGAAAAGAGGGAGAAAAAGACAGGGAGAAATGAAAGAGAGGGGAAGGAAAGAGCGAGGGAGAAGAAAGAGGGAGAAACAAGGGAGAAAGAAAGACAGAAGAGAGGGAGAAAAGAGAGAAGAAAGAGAGGAAGAAGAGACAGGAAGAAAAGAAAGGGTGAAGAGAGGAAGGAAAGAGCGAGGGAGAAAGAGGAGAGGGAGAAAAAGACACAGGGAGAAAAGAGAGGAAATGAAGGCGGGAGAGGGAGAGGAGAAAGAGGGAGGGAAGAAAGAGAGGGAGAAAAGAGAAATGAAAGAGGGATAGAGGAAGGAGAGAGAGGGGGAAAAGACAGGGAGAGGAGAAAGAGGGAGGGAGAAAAGAAAGGGTGAAGAGAGAAAAGAGAGAAGGAGAAAAGAAAGAGAGAGAGAAATGAAAGAGAGAGAGGAAGCAAAGAGAGAGGGAGAGAGAAGTGGGAGAGAAAGAAGAAAAAAGACAGGGACAGGGAGAAGAGAAAGAGGGAGGGAAGAGAGGGAGAAAAGAAAGGGTGAAGAGAGAAAAGAAAGGAGAAAAGAGGGAGAAAAAGAGACAGATGGAAAAGAGAGGAAGATAAAGAGACAGAGAGGGAAAAAGAAACAGGGGAGAAAGGAAAGAGGGAGAAGAGAGCGAGAGGGAAAAAAGACAGGAAGAAAAGAGGGAGAGAGCGACAGGGAGAATAGTCAGAGAGAAAAAAAGAGGGAGAACAGAGATATAGAGAAAAGAGGGAGAAGAGAGAGAGAAACAAAGGGAAAGAGAAAAGAAAGAGAAGGGGAGAGAGAGAAAAGAGAGAGGGCAAAAGGAAAGAGAGGGAGAATGGAGATATAGAGAAAAGAGGGGGAAAGAGAGCGAGAAGAGACAGGGAGAAAAGAAAGGGAGACGAGAGAGAGACAGGGAGAAAAGAAAGAGAAACAGGGAGAAAGAGAGAGAGGGAGAGAGGAAGGAGAGACAGGGAGAAGAGAGAGAGGTCGAAAAGAGAGAGAGATGGAGAGAGACACAGGAAGACAAGACAGAGAGGGAGAAGACAAAGGAATAGAGACAGAGGGAGAAGAGAGAGAGAGAGAAGAGAGAGAGAACCACGGTGACGCAGTGTTTCTGGGGCTGGCTGGCCTTACACACCTGCGGGTGCCCTCTGCTCTGCGTCGCGGTCCGGCCTTCCGCGTGCTCTCCTCTGGTCGGTGGGCGATGGCAAGTGGCCCCAGGAAGTAGCAGCCCCGTGTCACCGCCTGTCCTCTCGGCAAACCTGAGCAGAAAAGAAGAGGAGAGCCCCGTTCATGCCAGCTGGCCCTCTGTCTCGGTGCTTCTGTGCATTTGGGGTCCTGCCCCAACCTGAGCGGGTCCTTGCTGCTCGGGGCCACAGCGCCCTTCCTGGCCAGGCTCTGCCGTTACCCCCGGAGTGCTCCCCACTTCCCCCAAGATTGTATCTGACGAAGTTGCTTGGGAGACTGTCACTCCCAATAAACACTTGGACCTTTTGCCCCCAACAGGGCCTGAAACCGGGGAGGACAGGAGCAGAGGGCATCTGTGCGCCCTCAGGCCCAGTCCTGTTCCCGCATTCCACTGGCGCTGCCCGTCTCTGCCTGGGCCCTTCCTTGGCCCAAACCCAGTTAAAATGTCCCTGCTCTGAAACCCCTCCGGATAGGCACTCCCTTCGCGGGCCGGCTGGGTGCTGATGCCGCAGTGGGAGATTTCCCACGCCTGATGGAGTGGACACCTTCCAAGGAGACCTTGGAGACACAGAGGCGCACCGTGCTCTGCCCCGTGCACGCGTCCAAGTGACAGGGCAGAGTGAGACGAAGGGTGGGGGCAGGCGGGCCCTTCCGCGAAGCTACCTTTCCTGTTCGCTCCCATCGAAGGCTGGCCCTCCCCACAAGCCCATCCTGACTCAGGCCCCCTAAGCTCTACAAAGGACAGCACGCTTGGAAAGTGAGAAACAAGAAACAATCCAGCTACAGGCGTTGGAGAACTGCCTGTCTGCCAGGGCCAGCAGAGGTCAGGCGTAGCTGCGGTGTGGAGGAGCTATCCGTGGCCACTGGTGCCTGCACCGAAGTGGCCAGGGGTGAGAGCTTCACCGACCCTTCCTTATCCCTTCTACCTACTCACAGTGTGAGAGATCCAAAGTCTTAGGTGACCACAAGCACACAAGAGCCAGTGGTATTTTTCAGAAACCGAAAATGCTAGAACGCGTTAGGTCTGCACTGATTACAGACGCCCAGACTCCATCGCACGTAAGACGAGAGTGCACTGAGTCACCAGGGTGGGTGACCACAAGGTTGCTGAGCGGAGGGGACCCGCGGTGCCACCTGAGCGACCCTGGGCGCTGGGCTACAATGCCTGGCTTGAGGAGGGGAATCTAAGGGGCTGCGGTGGTTTCCAGCGAAGAGATTAGTAAGTCACCCTGATAGGAACGCAGCAGGACACCTGCTGGATGGGGACTGCCGGAGACCCCTTTCCAGGGAGGCCGTTCATACTCAGACTGCAAGGGTGAGCCACAGGTAGGGCTGCTAAGGGGGAGGACAGAGACCAGAAAAGTCCCTGCGTCTTGCGCGGTTTCCAGGGGCCGGGAATCAGGGCTTCAGGTGCACCCAGCAGGATAACAAGGCTCTTGCCTGTCTCCTGTCATTTTAGGAGCATTTCTGGAGCATTGACCAAACCGAATTTCGAGTCCCACCCCGACTCATCATTCAGATATGGGACAATGACAAGTTTTCTCTGGATGACTACTTGGGTATGGCATCTATTTGGATATAGGCTGTGCTTAAGATTAATGAAGGCAATTAAAACTGGGAAGCAATTATTTGAGTCTCAAATACTTGTGAGTAATGAGGGGAGGGACACGTCCACTGCCTAGATGTCCTCTGGGCTGTGTGGCCTGCCAGTGAACGTGACGCTCTCCCGTGGCCCCGCCTGCTCTCGAGGCTCTGAGGGAAAGGCTCTTGCCTCTCTGTGAAGGCTCACATACTGTCTTTCTACACTTATTCCTGCTTTTACAATTCCCTACTCCAAAACCCAGTCTTGCTCCGTCCTTGTTGCTGTTTTGAAAATTTACCGAGGTCAGAGCTGGGCGTGTTGCACCATGGTTAGCGCACTTGCGTCACATGCGAGGCCCTGCTTTGATTCCCCAGAACCAAGCAAAAATCAGCCGCACATATCTGCACACACACCTGTAATCTCAACACTGGGGAGGCTGAGGCAGGGGTAGTGCTGGAAGTTCAAGGCCAGCCTGGGCTAGTGAGTTTAGGACTAGCCTGGACTACAGTGAAACCCTATCAAACAAAAGCTACCCAGGTGCCTAAGGGTATCCCCTAGCTGCCTTCCCCCTTTTTTGCCTGTTCCTTCATTCTGCTCTCAATACAGACCTTCCCTTCCATTCGTCCACACCCTGCCCTGGGGATCTACGCTGAAGCTTCTAGTTTCACCTTTTAACAAAGTATGTGTGGCTCCTAAACCGAGATGCGTAACCTGACCTCGCACAGTGCCTGACATAGAGTCATAAGAAACTGTTACAGTGATAACTCCCAATTCAATCTTTTACCTGATATTCGACTGGTACCTCAAGTTTATCAGGACCGAGGTCCAAGTCAGCACACCTTCCCTGACCACATGCCTACTCTTTCCATCTGCCAGTTTGCTGAGAATTTTCTGTTATGCTTCTTCAAGCTCCTCTTTCTGAGGTTACTGTAGGAGAGAATTAGATGTGAATGTTCCATGCAGCTTTCTGTAACCCAAGCATCGACTAGTTGTCCTTAACCAAAGCCAAATGACCTCTCTGTTCAGAATGGCTCAGTACCAAACTGGACACATTTCAAATGTAAGCGTCCTGAGTTCAGTGGAAATTTTCTTTGTGGATACGCGATTGCTTTACAGTTGTAGAACTCTGTTTATGCTCATGTCTTTGAGAAAGAAAACACTTATCCCTGCGTGAGATGCTGAGCAGTGGGCAGCTAGTACTTCTGCCATTTTCCCTTCTATCTGGAAAGAATTTGAACACCTACTTCTGTCCTTTTCTCTAACTCACCCATCACCTGTTCAAAATCACTGTCTGCTTTTCCTCTGACTAGAACATCCGTGAACTCATGAGCAGTGGCTGATCCCCTTGAATCTTATCTGGATTTAATGCTGTCTCCTGGGCTAGGTTTCCTGGAGCTGGATTTGCATCACACCATCCTGCCTGCAAAATCGTCAGAAAAATGCAATTTGGACATGATTCCCGACCTCATGGCCATGGACCCCCTTAAAGCTAAGACTGCGTCCCTCTTCGAGCAGAAGTCCATGAGAGGGTGGTGGCCGTGCTACACAGAAAAGGACGGCTCTCGTGTGCTGGCTGTATGCGTATTTCTTCATTGGGGACCACTCATTCCTTCTATCATCTGTCCTGTCCTTTCTCAAGAGATTTACTCTAATAAGATAGGGAATTGTCAAAGTGGTTAAAAAGACTTTGTACCTGGGGTTATAAGAAAAAGTGTGAGACACCAGGAGAATGTGTTTGGGTTTAGGGGAAGGCGAAGAGGTTGAGATGGTCAGAAAAACCTAGTAGCCCAAGTAGCTGCAGTAATTTTCCTTAGGACCCTCCAATTCTTTTTCACTAAGAAGCTGATTTTTGAGTTTTCTCATTTAAAAAAAGTGGCGGAAGCAGGGAGTGCTAAGAAGGCCTTAACTTCCAAGCATACTGGGGAGCACAAGATATTTTTTCACATAGGAGCAGCAGGGCTGATTACCATGCAGTGTCACAAAAGACTACTTTATGTCTTATTAATAACTAATATTTTGTTTCAATCATGAACAAGGTAACATTCATATAGTCATACTTTGATGCACAATTTTGGTAAGATAAATTGCACCCCTTCGAAGTGCACAATCTAATAAATTGTAAGTATGTGCCTTTGACATTGCCACCATAATCAAGAGCCAGAACCTTGCGATCACCTCACGAATTTTTTTTGTGCACTCTGCAGTCCACCGCCCCCTCCACTCCGGTCCCAGGAAATCGCTGACCTGCTTTCTGTCACTCAGTTTAGTTTGCGCATAATCGTATTTGATTCTGATGACAATCCCGGAAGTGGGCATTCTCTCCATTTCATAGTAGGCCTGGAGTGATGAAGCAATTTGTGTTCTCTGGCTTGGAAGCAGACGAGCTGCTTACGTGCCTCTGCCTGGGTGAATGCCAACACCAGGACCTCTCAGGTTATAGGGCACCTAAGGGTATTTTCTAAGTCCTGGAAATTCTGTGGTAACCTCACTTAAGATGGGCTACATGTGGGCATGTGTTTGGAACTCTTCCAGGCTTGGGGACGCTGATACTACCTCCCCAGGGCTGCTATTCCATAAGATTTTGTGGAAGGCACCGGTCACAGGGAGGCAGTGCCCATCCGTTCACGCATTCTTCCTCTAATTCAGTGAATTCACATCAAGCCCTAGTCTCAGGAGCCCGCAGTTGGCACCCCATACGTGCGAGGTATTGTCTTGGCTACTCCTCAAGTTAATCTGGGTTCACACAGAGTTACAAAGGAAGGTGTGCGCCCCGGCAAGCTGACTGATGAGAGAGTACGGTAATGACAGGAGCACGCAGAACAAAAAGCAGGGAGGAGGGAAAGCGATTTGTCCTCTCCGTTTCCCACATGAAGTTGGTCCAGAAACACATGAAGAGGAAATGTGGAGAAATCTCTTGAGGAAAATTTAAGGCAATCTAAGGATTGTCTTACAAGAATAAAAATCACTGCTGGGGGAATACTCCTTGGGTTGAAATAAAAATATTTGTGAAACGTGATGTCATGTGTTTAACCTGTTCTGCTTTACTGAAGGGGAAAGTCGAGATGACGCTGGAGGTCCTCAATGAGAAGGAAGCTGATGAGAGACCAGCCGGGAAGGGGCGGGATGAACCCAACATGAACCCCAAGCTGGACCCACCAAAGTGAGAGGCCCTCTGTGTTCTCCGTGTTGTCTGCTTCCCCCAGCACCTGCAGCCTGAAAGCCCCCTTCCACTGGCTTTGCGGTGTGGATTAGCTAGTGTCCTTCTAATTTTGTGCTCGATAGGGCGCCACAGAGGAGGGGACAGGGGGGTGATCTGTCTTCGTTTCAGCTACTCTTCTTCCCCACAAAACCAGAGCTCAGTGTTGTCAGCCCTGGAGGAAGCTGTAGCGGGTACCTGAGTCTTTCCCAGCCCGGGAATCCTAGTAGCTTGCCCTGACTGGATGGATGGCACTAGGCACTCCTTACGCTGAGTGATGCCCCGAGATAACCCTACTCATCAAGCTGGGGAGCTGACACCATGTATTTGCTTTGCAGCCGACCGGAAACGTCCTTCCTGTGGTTCACCAACCCATGCAAGACCATGCGGTTCATCGTGTGGCGCCGGTTCAAGTGGGTCATCATTGGCCTGCTCATCCTTCTCATCCTGCTGCTCTTCCTGGCGATTCTTCTCTACTCCTTACCGGTAGGAAGCCTGGGCCTCCCACCTTGGCTGTGTGTGTGTGTGTGTGTGCGCACGTGTATCTGTGCTCAAGCTTCTGGCTTCACATTTACCTGTGCTGCTGCTCAGAAGAGTGACCCATTTAGCAGCTGTGGTGTCACAACCTCTCATGTTTAGAAATGAGTTGCCATGTGCCTGGCGATTATAATTTTGTGCTTAGGGTTTCAAAAATTACAGGCAGTACTTTACGGTCTGGGGGGGGGGGCGGGGGAACACTGGCTTAAGGAATTGTAGGAAGAGGCACTCAGGTTCGTATCAGCCTCTGTCTGGACTGGGGACAGTGTTTCCTGCCTTCACACTTGTTTGTTCCAAACCATCCTGCATCCGGACTCCTGGTCCTGACATTGAAGGATCCCCGACTTATGCTCGTTATGAGTTTTCTTAAAATCCATACTCCACCAAAACTCAAAGGTAGACCTTCTTCCGCCCCACTTGTCTGGATGACTTTGCCCACGTTCTGCCTATCAGAATCCTATTCCACAAGGGCCACATCCCACACAAACTCTCCTTTCACTTCCGTTCGTCAGGCATAAAATGGAGTCTAAGCGGGAGGTTTGGCCGTGCGCCTAGAAATTCTATTTTCATTTGTTCACTTGAGAAATTTATTGATCGTCTATTATGGGCAAGGAATTAGATGTAGAGATGAGCCCAGGACTGCTCCGCAGTCTGAGAACAATCAGGCCTCCATGTACTGCGGGAGTCAAGCTGTCTCAGAGATGAGAGCAGATGACTGACCGAGGGCGAGCGTCCTGTGCGCCGCGCACTTTCCTGCGGACCTCGCGGTGGTTCCGGAGCTACAGACAGCGAGGGCGCGTGTCCCGCCCCGCCCCAGGGAAGGAACTTCCCAGCGGTTCTGGGCCGGCGCAGGGAGGAGCCAGTGGAGGGACAGACAGAGAGGGCATGCTCCCGCGCCGTGACCTGCAGCAGTTCTGGGCTGGTGCAGGGAGCCCGAGGAGGTAATGACAGAGAGGGCGCACGTCCTGCCCTCCGTGAACTTCGCAGCACATCGGCCGGTGCGGGGAGGAGCCGCGCAGGTGCGGTGTGAAAGGGTACAAGGCCAACGCGTGCCTCCGACTTTGTGGCGGGTCCAGGGCGGCACAGGGCAAAGCCGAGTGGGAGCAGACTAGGGGGACTCGAGTTCTGTCCCCACCACCCCTCGCTGCGGTGGTCAGCACGGAGACTGTGTCCTCCCAGTGGCTGACAGAGCCCTACCAGGGAGAACCACACAGGGGAATCCAGGGACAGACAACCAAAGACAACAGAATCATGAGGAAGAGTGGAAATAAATCTCCTTCAAGAAGTCTTGACATACCAGGAGTCCTGAAAATGCAGAAACTAAAGATGAAAATGGCACAAATGATGGTAACTTTTGGGCCCAGAAATACATCGAGTTAAAGCTGGAATTAAAGCCGGAAATGAGGCAGGAAATGAACAACATAGAATGAGAGCTACACCAAGACCCAGCTAAACTAAGAGCAAGCTTTGAGAAGCAAGTAGAGGAGATCAAAGAAGAAATGAACCAGAAGATAAAGAAGGCCAGACAAGAAATGAGAGAAGAACACAACAGAGACATTAAAAAAAATAAATGCGGATATACAGGATGTGAAAAACACACAGGTCACAATAAGCAACGATATCAAACAATTTCAAAATAGATTATCAGACCTAGAAGACAAAATGATGGAGTGGGAACAGAAAGACCACAAAGTTAAAAAAAGAAGGAAATGAATCATTACAATGACTGACAAACGATTCAAAAAGAAACCTGAGAATTATGGGAATCCAAGAGAAGACCAAGGTCGAAGCAAAAGGATTAAAAGGCGTATTAAAGGACATTAGGGAAAAATTTCCCAAATCTAAGAAGAGAAATGAACATCGAACTACAGTAGGCATTTAGAACCCCAACCAATATTGACCAGAAGAGAACCTCATCCCGACACTGCATAAAGTACTACAAACCCAACACAAAGAGAGAATACCGAAAGCAGGAAGAGAAAAGCAGAAGGTGACCTACAACAGTAAGCCCATCAGGATAACTGCAGACTTCTCAATCCAGACTCTAAAAGCCAGGCGATTATGGAGCAATGTCATTCAAACACTAAAAGAACACAAATTCCAACCAAGACTACTATATCCAGCAAAACTATCTTTTAAACTAGAGGGAGAAATTAAAATCCTCCATATATAGAAAGCTTAAAGAAACTTGCAGCCACTAAGCCATCACTGCAGAGAATTCTGAAAGGACACTTGGATAGCGAAAGAGAAGCCAAGGACACAAGAGACCCCAGAGAAAAAAAAGACAAAAGCTAAAGGAGAATGAGCTGAGAAAAAAGTGGAACCAGTAAAACACTTGGAAAAACTAAAACTATTGCAGGACACACCAAACATACCTCAATAATTACTCTAAACATGAACGGCCTCAACTTACCTATCAAATGACATAGACTAGCTGACTGGATCAAAAACAGAAACCCACAATTTGCTGCCTACAAGAGACACACTTCACCCACAAGGAAACTCACAGACTGAAAATAAAAGGCTGGAATTCAGTATTTCATGCAACAGGTCCCTGAAAATAAGCAGGGGTAGCTATGTTAATCTCAGACTCATCAGATTTCAAAAGAAAACAGGTGAGGAGAGACAAAGATGGACACTACATACTGGTTAAAAAAAACTATAACATCACACTACACTATAAAGCCATAGTTGTAAAAACAATTTGCTACTGGCACCAAAATAGATAGATAGACCACTTGAACAGAATTGAAGACAAAGAGACAAACCCAAACACCCTCAATGACTTAATCTTGTACAAAGGGGCCAAATGCACACAATGGAAAAAGGACAGCCTGTTCAACAAATGGTGCTGGGAAAACTGGACATCCACATGCAGAAGAATGAAACTAGCCACACACCTGTCACCATGCACCAAAATCAAAGTGGATCATAGACCTAGACATTAAAAATGAAACACTAAACCTTCTAGAAGACAAATGAGGCAAATTTCTAAAAGACATAGGCATGGGCAAAATCTTTCTTGACAAGACACCAAGAGCAAAAGAAATTACCCCCTTTATTAACAAATTGGATCTTGTCAAATTAAAAAGCTTCTGCATGAAACTGTCAACATTGTAAAAAGAGAACCAACACACTGGGAAAAAAATATTCACCATCAACATCTCAGATAGGAAGCTCAAAACTAGAATATACAGGGAGCTGAAGAAGAGTAAGCCTACCAAAATAAAGGATCCTATTGAAAAGTGGGCAAATGAAATGAAGAGGCAGTTCACTCATGAAGAAATGCAAAAGGCCGATAGATACCTGAAAAGATATTCAACATCTCTAGCCATAGGAGAGATGCAAATCAAAAGAACGCTAGGATACCATATCACTCCAGAGAGAATGGCCTACATCAACAAGTCAAACAGCAATCAGTGCTGGCATGGCTGCGGGGAGAAAGGAACCCTCCTGCACTGCTGGTGGGAATGTAAATTCATACAACCACTCTGGAAAGCAGTATGGAGAACTGTCAAAAAACTAGAAATAAATATCCCCTTCGATCCAGTGACACCTCTCCTGGGAATATATCTAAAAGAGGCCAAAACAAAACAGAGATATATGTATACCCATGTTCATAGCAGCACAACTAACAATAGCTAAAATATGGAAGTCACCAAAATGCCCATCAACAGAGCAGTGGATACACAAACTGTGGCATTTACACACAATGGAATACTAGGCATCTATAAAGTCCAACAACGTGGAGGCTTTTGCAGAAGCTCGAGAACATCGTGCTTAGTGAAGTGAGTCAGAAGCAGAAGGTGATCACAACTCTTATGGAACTTAAAATGAAAATCAAAGTGAAACGGGGGGAGGGGGAGGGACAGAAGGAGAGCGGGAGGGCTCTTGTCACCTTTAAAACATACATATGTGCACAAAATGCTCAACTCCATTGTAAACCTTAAATTTTGCACGTATACATACCAGTAAAATGGGAAAAAAATGACTGTAGGAGCCGATTGCTGAGGACATTTTCACGGGAAGAGAAGGGGATGCAAGCTGAGTTTGGCAAGTGGAAAAAAGATGGTCCAGGCAGAGGAAATCACGGGCTAATGCAAGGGCGGTGGCGTCTTACTCCAGTTCACGTTACTCACAGTGTAGACACTTTCGTGTTTAGAAGCACAGTCCTACAGCTACAGCAGCAGCTTGGCTATTTGTTACGTGGCTGAGTGATAGGGATGGAACCCAGGCCCCCTGCATGCTCGGCACTGTTTTACCACTGAGCTGCACTCCCAGTCCAGTCCAGTTCTGCATCACTGTTTTTCCCAATATCATACTTTTAATTTTCAATCCAGTCTGTCTTGATTGTTTAAAAAAAACTCCACGTAGTCATTTCTTCTTCCAAACTGAGACTCTATTGTTGTAACCAGTTCTCAAGAAAAGGGAGGAAAGACATTTCAAAATATGAGGATATCCCAGTTGTTGCAACTGGGAGGCTCTTCTGGCAGGTGGTGGGGGAGGCCAGGGCTGCTGCTGAGTATCCCATGGGGCACAGAACAGCCCCACTACAAAGAATCATCCGGCCCTAAATATCAGCATTACAAAGACTGAGAAACCTTCTCTTAAATTTATACATGTATTGAGATAAACAGATGTATGATCTTTGTTTCCTTCCCAGAACTATTTGTCAATGAAGATCGTGAAGCCAAATGTATAATGACAGCAAGGACTTCAAGAGTCACCTGACAGTGAGGAATCCCGCTTCTGTCTGTGGACCAGAGTGTGATTTTTGTCTGTGACTACAGCCCAGGGACATGTTACACTATTTCACAGAGGCCCATCCATTTCTAAAGGGCTGAAATCCTGGAAATCCAGGCCAACTAGCAACATGTTTATCTTATCTTTTTAAGTATAAAAGTTTTATTTTCTACATTTTAATGATGTTTTTCATACTTGTACAGTATTTCTTTAAGGTGGCTGGCTCCATTTTGAAAATTAGCTGTTTTATGTGTCCTCTATTCTATGGTTCAAGTTTTGGAAGATGTTGAGACAGAATTTGAAACTTTCTGTATCTTGACAGCATATACTTATTCGCAACCAAGAGAAATGACTGTGCAATATAAAAACAGAATAGTTAGAAATTCTAATTCTTATTTGTGCCTGAAACTGTTGTGATGATATTTTATAATGACCAATGTCGTAAGACTCTATTCAAGCTCGTGACAAACACAAATAAAAACGTTCGCTTGTTATGTCTAGATGTTTGTGATGTCTTTGGGCCAGTCTAGCCCCCTGATCTGAGGACAGAATGCACAGCAAACCACTTGACCATAAATCCTTTCTAAGTGTGCTGCCAAATAAATTGAGGAGATTCCACTGAAGATAGTATGATAAGTAGTACCTGCTAACACTTACTAGGCTCAGGGTGTAGGTCTGTGGCAGAATACTTGACTCCTAGCACTCGAAGTCCCGGGTTCCATCCGTGGCACCACAGAAAATTAAAAATAAGAGCTAACATATATTAGAGTTACCATTTTGTGCACAGCACTACTGTAAGTGCTTTATGTGTGTGGGTTCATTGGATCTTCAAAGTAACCCTATAAGGTTAGGTAGGTAACATGACTAATCCCATTTTACAGTTAAACATACTGGAGGACAAAGGGGTTAAGTAACTTGCCAAAAGCTTCACAACCAATGATAAAGCTAGAATTTCAACCCAGGGGATCTGGTACTGTCACACCAGTGGGAAACCTGTTCAGAGGAATACAGAGATAAGATGGTAAAAGAATGGGCAACTTATGCCAACACAAAAGACAGCATGCTTTCTAGAACATGTGAAAACACTGAAACAAATATACACACACCCATTTAAGTATGTATATGGCCACAGTGAGATCTGTAAGCAGTCTTATTCCTATTCAAACAGGGAAATAAGAAATGGTGAAATAACTAATGCTTTTAAATATTAAACAAAGTTATACCACCAAGGGACTGTGTAGCATGGCTGCTGAGATAGTTCATAATTGGTTGTTTTGTTGGTTTGTTTGGTGGGTTTTTTTTTTTTTTTTTCTGCCATCCTGGGGAACCAAGTCAGGTCCTCACACATGCTAGGTGAATATTCTACCTCTGAGCTACCTCTCCTCACCCACATTTTGAAATCCCTTTAATGTTCTGCCAAAATGCCTCATAGCCAGCATGCCCAGTCATAAGATCATTGAGAGACAGAGCTTTGGTGCACTGGCACACGCCTCACCCTTCATTCCACGTGCTGGGCACTTTGCACTTTCCCCCCAGAGGACCTCTGCACACGCACAGAGGTTCCATGACCTTCACCCTCACTGGCAGAACACCTACCCACCGTGAAGTTCTGTTCAAACACCACCCTCATTCATAGCTCTTTAACCCCAAAGTGACCTTTCAACCCCAGAGGTGGGCCTATCTGGACAGCCTCTCTAGAGAAATACATACATATAAAGCCTTAAAAATGGCCGAGAGAAGAGTCCTTCCCTTCTCTGCCTTCCCACACCCAACAGGAATCTACTCAGACCGTCCTTTCATGTAAAGAGCAACAAAGTTCTGTCAGAAATGAAATCACTCCCATGGAGAGTCCAGAGCTAGGCTTTGGGATAGATGTCCTCTCTCCCCACTCTTCCGGGAAAGCTTCCTCTTGTCAAGACAGTGGTCCCTCAACTGAAGCTGTCAGCGGCTGGCATCCCCTAAATGAGAACTAAATGGCGGAACTAGCCACAGTCCAATCAGACTGTCCCTTTACTGTGAATTAACTCCTACACAGGCCTGATAGTAGCAAGTGCTACCATGACTGTTGGAGCCTTCATTAGGAAAACAAATTTCCGTCGATGCCACGGCACAACAGGGAACTGGAAATTGTGACAGGCAAATGCTTGATTTTGTTTTGTTCTTTCTTTCTCATTTGAAGACTTGGGGGGGGGGGGGGGCGGGTGACACGTGTCACTTTTGGACCTGCACGTTGCTTTAAAGAGCTATTCCAAGAGGTACAGAGTTCTGACATCCGCTGTGGAGCTGAGGGGACTGAGGTGCTGGATTTTCCAGGTGCTGGCCAAGTTCTCCGCCTCTCTGAGTTCACCATGGCTCAGAGGACTGTTTGTCCAAGGACAGGAACTGACTGGAATCACCAGTGGGGCAGATATTGTCACAAATGCTAGAAGGTGAGAGTACTTTTCAGAAGTAGCCATTTTCATTCAGGGAGCCTGAAACAGCCAGCAACTGCTACGATGTGCGTTGGCCCAGTGGTACAGGCCTATAATACCAGCACTCTGGGAGGCTAAGGCAGGAGGATCACAAGGTCTAGCCCAGTCTGGACAGTTTAGCAATTCGATAAGAATCTCTCAACCAAAAAATAAAAACGGACCCTGGCCTCAATCTCCAAAAAGAAACAAAAACGGTGACTTTCCTACCTTACAGAGAATAAACATGACAGTGATATCAAAGCTTAAAAACCTTCTACAGTTTATCAGTTTCTTTATTTACTTGAGACAAGGTCTTACTGACTTTATAGTTCAGGCTAGTCCTGAATTCACTATGTAGCCCAGGCTGGTCTCCTATCCATCCTGCCTTGGCCTCCGGAGTGCTGAGATTACAGGCCTGAGCCACCACACCCAGCTAATCTTTAAGTGGTGCAGAAGAATAGAACTCAAGGCCTTGGGCTTGCTAAACAAGCACTTTAACCACTAAGCTATGCACACCCCCTCCCCCCAATTTAAACAGATGCCCTAATGAAGTCAATATATCCAGTATCTCGGGCCATATGCACACTGTCTGTGAGGGCAGACTGGAATACCATTCAAAGGAATGCTTTCCAAAGTTGGCTTGATGTGGAGTAAGTTCATAAAGGATTTGATGTTGTAAATAGATTAAGCACCCACTATCTTCACAGCTGAGCTCTGTGTTTATTCAGCGCTGAACGAAAACTCCCTAATCTTTCCTAGGTTAAACATGATGAGGTTTCGAGGACGATCAAAGGGAGCCTACTTTTCCCTGGGATATACATCCATGAAATGAAATGTCAGAGTTCATAGAGTTCAGGAAAAACACGAAAGAAACGTGTAACAGGGACTAACTATAAAACCTAGCTAGACTAAAGCGACATAATGAAAACCACAGGCCCACCCTGTGTACGGCTCACTGGTGACTCAGGACAGGGCCGACTCCAGGTTTTCACTATTTGAGTAAGAAGAACAAGTAAATAAAATAAAATAAAATCCAAATTTCGGTTAACTCCCTCATGGTATACGAAATGTTTCTCAGCACAACCCAATTTTGCCAAAATTTATCTCCACTTCTTAAAAAGGTTCTTTCAGGCCTTGACTAGTATTAATGTGCCCCCGCCATGTGTTTTCACGAAATCCTAGAGCCAAACCTATAATCCTCCCATCATATTTCAGTGAAGTCCTGCCCGGTAATTATCAGGAGGAGACCAGGAATATCCAGCTGGATCCAGATGTAGCCCGGCAGCCTCTCAGACAAGGTTTCACCTGGGTCAACGGGATAAACAAAATAAATGGATGGAATCCTGTCTTAGAGCAGGGAGCAGGGGGCCGGGGCCAGGGGATTCCAGACGTCTGGAGGCCCCAATGCTCACGTAACTCTGGGCCTTGAGGCATCAACTTGCAGGCCTTCGGCCCCTCTTTTTTGAAGCTGAGCACTGAAATAAATGATCTTGGTTTCCCCCTCATCTCTGTGTGGTTCTATTTGTCTGTAACTCAGTTTCCGCACTTACAAGACTGGACAAGAACCTCTGCAAAGTATTCAATAGAGTGTGAAAATGGAGTGATTTAAGGCAGGCAACGGTGTGCAGGAAAGCTGGCTAGTGAACATGGTAATCGTCCCAAATAATGACCGTCCTCATTATGAACAAGAGCAGCCACACAGATACAGGTCAGAAATTGCCAGAACGCTCTGCCTCTGGAACGCAGCCTAGAAAGCGATGCAGATCATCAAATGAGGCAGGTTTTCCCCTGGCCTCATAATCCTAACGAAAGAAAGCAGGTGGGGCTAGGAGAGTAGCTCAGGGCTACAGCACCCGCTCAGCAAGCGTGAGACCCTGGGTTTCAATCCCTAGCATCGCAAGGAAGGACATGCTAAGATCTAAGTAGAATTACTGTCTTCTCAGTATATATTCAAAGAAAAGAAATGAAAGCAGGAACTTGAAAGGTTTTGTCTGCTCTATTTATAGCTGCGATATTCACAATAGTCAAAAGGTAGAAGCAATCTGCCGTAGATTGGCTACCTGAGCCCTCCTATCCAAATCCCTGTGTCGTGCCGAGCGGGGCATGGTGACACAAGCATGTGATCCCAGCTCTTTGAGAAGTTGGGGCTGAGGGATTGCAAGTTTGAAGCCAGCCTAGAAAAGTTAATGAGACCCTGTCTCAAAATAAAATAAAAAGTTCTGGGGCTACAGTAAGTAGGTCAGTGCTAGATCAGTTGCCTGGCTTGTATGAGGCCCTGAGTTCAATCTCCAATAATAAATCTCCCAAATAAATAAATAAATAAATAAATAAAATCTACAAATTGAAATCCTAACACTCATAGTAATAGTATTAAGGGATAGAAATCTGGGGAGGGGACTAGGTCAGGAGGGTAGTGCTCTCATGATTGAGATTAGTGCCCTTATAAAAGAGGCCCAAGAGTAGGCCTTCCCCTTCCCCTACATGAGGACACATCAGAAACATGGTGAGCTGTAAATTGGGAAGCACCCCCTCACCAAACATGGAATCTGTTCAGTCTTCTCACCTCTCCAAACCGTGAGAAACCGAGTCCTGTTTCTGAGCCACCCAACCTGTGGTATTCTAGTATAACATCCCCAAGAGACCAAGATACAAGTGTTCATTGATGGCTGAGTGGATAAACAAAATGTGTGTCCTACACATACGATGGGATAGTATTCAACCTGAAAAAGGACGGATATTCTGGCAACATAAATGAAGCCTGCAAACTTTTTGCTAAGTGAATAAGCCAGATAAAAGACTAAATATTTTATGCTTTTATACATGAGATACCTTGAGTAGTCAAAGTCATGAGACAAAATACAGAATGGTGGTTAAGAGAAACAACAGAGAGGGGCAATGGGTACAGAGCTTTTACTTTGAAGATGGAAACAGTTCTGTAGAGAAATGGTGGTGATGGTTGCACAACAGTGGGAACACAGGGGCTGGAAGACTAGCACAGGAGTTAGAGCCCTTGCCTAGCAAACGTAAGGCCCTGAGTTCCATCCCCAGCACCACATAAGCCAGGAATGGTGGTGCACGCCTCTAGTCCCACCACTTGAGAGTCTGAGGCAGGAGGATTGCTGTTAGTTCAAGATGAGCCTGGGCTACTTAGTAAGTTAGGACTAGCCTGGGTTACAGAGTGTGCGGCTGCTTCAAGAAAAAAAAAAAAAAAACGGAATATACTTAATGCCACTAAACTGTACACCTAACAACTGTAAATTTTATGTTGCATACATTTTTGCCACCAAAATTTAAGAAAAGGAAAGGTTTCTTCTCCATGAAGTCCAGGATCTGATCTTGTTTTTTTTCTGTTTTCTACAGTGTTAAGGAAAAGAGAATGCCTACTATCTGCAGAGTGAATTCTGTCCCAAAGCATAGATTAGGGGTCTTTTGACACCAAATCTATCCCACAGATATGGTTGGTTTGAATAGAAAAATAAAAAACCTACCTTTTAAAAACTAGTGCCAACGTTTAAACATTAGAAAAAAAGTCATATTTTGGAATCATATATTGGCCAGGCCCAGTGGCTCAGGCCTGTAGTCCCAGCAGGAGCATCCCAAGTTCAAGCCCAGCATGAGCAAGTTAGTGACCTAGAGTGACCCTATCTCAAAATCAGAAATAGAAATGAAATGGATGTAACTTAGAGCCAATGCCCTGAGCTTGATCCCTAGTACCACAAAAAATAAAAAAATAAAATCACATTTTGAGTTTCTTGATATATTGGTGAAGAAATTGGCTGCAGTCAGGTGTTCCCCACGTGGCCACAATCCCTGCTTTGCACCACGGAGATGTGCTGCCCAGTTTCTTGGGATTCCGAATGTGAGACTCAAGTACATTTTGTTGTCAGAGTCACTGTACTAGTGATCTTTACCCAATCACAAAGTCACCTTGAAACCTGCTGGCTGTGCACCTCTCTCAGCCACCGCAGCCTTCCCCTGCCCCCTTGACCAAAGCGTGGAGGCACCAGGTTACCATGTGGCCTCAGCTGCCCATTATGTACTGGGCCCTGTCTGACCTTTCAAGTCATAAAGTTCAACGTGGACATCAATAGCCCGTCATCAAACGGAAGTGATGCGCATATATATGACCAGGCCCAAGCAGGTCCAGAAGGCACAGTGAATTACATGAAGAAGTGACTCGAATGCCCATGGAGCCATATGCTGCTGTACTGTCCTCTGTCCCCAGCATGCACCCGTGGCTTCAAAGGGTGTTTGCTATGATCAGCTGACAGAGGAGGAGAGGGATAGGGCCTGGTGTACAGATGGCTCCGCATGTTATGCAGCCCCCACGTGGGAGGGGACAGCAATGGTGCTACAGAATCTCTCTGGCACTTCCCTAAAGAACACTGGGAAAGGTAAATGCAGTGAACAGAACCTCAGGTGGTGCATACGTTGTGCATTCTGCTTGGAATGGACACAGTGAGATGCACAACTGTATACTGATTCATGAGCTATAGCCAATGGTCTGGCTGGATGGTCTGGGATGTGAACGGAAGATTGGTGAGGAACACATCTGGGTGTGAGGCATGTAGGTAGACCTCTCCATACGGGCAAAGGATATAAAGATATGTATGTTCCATGTAATGGCTCACCAAAGGCAACATGACCAAAAGAGGATGTTAATAACCAAGTGGGGGTTGGAGGAATGGCTCAGCAGTTAAAGCGCTTGCCTAGAAAGCACTAAGTCAAGTGCTAAGTACCCGAGTTCCATTCCCCAGAGTACCACATTAGCTGGGTGTGGTAACATACACCTGTAATCCCAGCACTGAGCAGGCTGAGACAGGAGAATTGTCATGAGTCCAAGTCCAGCCTGGACTCCATAGTGAGTTCAGGACTAGCCTAGGCTGCAGAGTGAGACCCTGTCTCAAAATAGTCATCATCATCATCATCATCAAGTGGACAGAATGACTCATTCTGGAGAAAACAGTCAACAGTCATTGCGCAATGGGCTCATGAACAGAGTGGCCATGCTGGCAAGGGTGGAGGTTATGCATGGGCTCAGCAACTTGGGCTTCCACTCACCAAGGCTGACCTGGCTACAGCCTCTGCCAAATGTCCATTCTACCAGCTGCAGAGACCAACACATATTTCCCTGGATGCACCACTCCTTGGGGTGATTAGCCTACAATCTGGTGGCAAGCTGACTATATTGGACCACTTCCATCAAGAAAAGAAAAAAGTGTTTTTTCTAAAAAATAGGAATAGATCTTTACTCAGTTACAAATTTGCTGTTCCTGCATGTGATGCTTCCTCCAGAACTACCCTTTGTTACTGTAAGGAATGCTTCATTTATCATTATGGTATTCTACACATCATTGCTTCTGATCAAAAAATATATTTTGCAGTCAAAAGAGTATGGCAGTGGGCTTGTGTTCATGGAATTCGCTGGTCTTACCAGGCTCTCCACCACCCAGAAGCAACTGGATTAGTAGAATAGTGAAATGGCCTTTGCAAGATGCAATACAGCACCAGCTAGGTGAGCATACCTTTCCGGGCTTGGGCAAAGTTCTTCAAAGAACTGTAAATGTTCTGAATCAATGACTAACATGATCCTATTTCTGCCATAGCTTGAATTGTGAATTCAAGAGCCAGGAATTAAGGCACCACTCACCAGCACTCTTAATGACTCATTAGCAAAATGTTTGCTTCCTCTTTCCACAGTCTTATGCCCTGCTGTCCTGGACATCTAAGATCCAGAAAGGGGAAGGCTTTGCCAGGAGGCACAACAACAATTCCACCAAACTTGAAGTTAAGACTCAACCCTGGCCATTTGGGCCTCCTCCTCAGGCCACTGAGCCAACACGCTAAAACGGAGGTACAGTATCGGCAGGGGTGATTGATACAAACTACTAAGGTCAAACTGAAGTAATATTCCATAAGGGAAGTAAGGAGGAATATGTCTGGGCCTCAAGAGATTCTTTAGGGCACATTCAAGTATCACCAAGCACTGTTATTAAGCCCAAATGGGAAAGTAACACAATCCAGCCCAGACAAGATGACAACTGGCCCAGAACCTTCAGGAATGTAGGTATGGGTCACCCCACTAGGAAAAGTACCAAGATCTGCTGAGGTGTTTGCTGAAGGCCAAGGCAATACAGAATGGGTAGTAGAAAAAGGTGGTCATAAATACCAGCTATGACCATGAGACCAGTTACAGAAACAAGGATCATAGTGAGAATTTCTTTCATATACTGTCCTTCTTCTTGTACATACTTACATGTGATATTAATGAGCTTAATATTGGAATTTGTTAAAGTGACATCCTAATCTTTAGGTAGTTGAATGTACTCCATATTTGTATCTTTTGATATAAGGAAAATAAGCTTCTTCCACAGTGAACTCTGTTTTCTATTGTGGGGGGAGTGGCTTCCTTTTGTATGAAGTGTAGTTTTGTTACGGTAGGCATAATCAGAAATTTGGCTATTGTATTTGAAAAAGTGTGATTTATGCAGATCTGTCTGGTTGTCAAGTTGATAAGGGGCTGGACTGTCACCACTGGATTCTGTTAACTTGATGCGATTAGGACAGAGACAGGGCAGAGCTCTCAGGTGAGTGTGATTGACTTGTGGACCAGCAAACGAGAGAAGAACACTCACCCTCAGTGTGGGTGGCCTAACTGGAGCTTGAACTAGACAAAAGGAACAAAGGAAGGATATTATTACAGTTTCTCCTGGGAGACTCTGGCCCTCACCATCAGCTCCTGACACTGACCCGCTCCTGCCTTCACATCACCAATTTCCATCACAGATTCGCTCCAGTCTCCTGCCTTCACCATGGCGCCTTGACCAACAACCTGCAGTGAACTTAGACTGGATGTGTTCCTCCATCTCGTAACTGAGTACCTGCTGGACTCTCCAACTCTCACTCATGCACACACCATTTCGGACTCTCTCCCTTTATAAATAAATTCTCTTTATTCAAGTACAATATCTACTAATTCTGCCTAAGAACGCTGACCGATACACAGGAGCACTTCCTGCCCTCCAGGACGCTCGTCACCTCCCCCTGGCTGCCCCACGGCACCCATGACTCCAGGTTCCAGGGGAAGACACGAGCTCTTCTCTAGCAGACACCTCTCTGAAACGAAAATCAAGCTACCAACATGGTAAGATGCTCAATCTCATTAACAAGGAGAAAAAAAAAGTAAAACCACAAGAAGATAGCATTTCAAACCGACCAGACTGGCTTAAAAAAAAAAAAAAAGTCTGACATCCAGGGCCAAAGAGAAATATGCATCAAAGTATATTTTTACACATAGCTAATTGGGGGTAAAACCGGTAAACTTGCTATGGAAAACATTTTGTCGTTATCATTTTTTGTTTTTATTTTTGAGGCAATGTCTCATTCTGTAATTGAAGCTGGTCCTGAATTCCCTGGATTACCCAGGCTGGCCTCGAACTCACGGCAATCCTCCCGTTTCAGCTTCCCAACAGCTGGGATTATAAGCCTGCACCACCATGCCCCGCTTATGTGGTGCTGGGGAATTGAACCCATGACCTCATGCTTGCTAGGCATGTGCTTTAACAACTGTGCTATTCCTCTAGCCCCCACTTGTCATTATCTACTAAATATAGCAGTCCTTTCTCTGTGACCCAACAGGTTCACTCTAAATTTGTACCCTAGAGAAACACTGGCACCCACAAATCTGAGGGCACATATAAGAAACATCCATTTCCATCACAAGCAGGTTGGATAGATAATAAACTGAGATATAATCACTTGACATATTGCTATAAAGCAGTGAAAGTGAACTAGTTGCAGCTACACGTGACAACGTGAATAAATTCTAAAAACAACGATGAGCAGAAGAGCGAGGGGGACAATAGTTGCAGTACTATTTTTATTTAAAAATATGCAAAACGAACTTGGTGTGGTGGCATATGTCTGCAATCCCAGTACTCTGGGAGGCAGGAATGCTTGTTTCATTTGCCCAGTCCTGGATTAGGTTGAGTTCAAGTCTGGCGTAGACAACTTAGTGGCTTAGTAAGACCCTGTCTCAAAAAAATATTTTTAAAGTGTTTCACAAAACAATACTGGGGATGTAGCTCAGGGTGAGGGCCTTAGTTCCCATCCACAGAACCACAAAAGAAAAAAGAAACTTCAGAAAACAAGCTGGGCTCAGTGGCATGTGCCTATAATCCCAGCTACTCATTTCTTCCTCTGGAACCTGGAGTCATGGGTGCCAAGGGCAGAAGGATCGTAATTTCAACGGCAGATCGAGAAACACAAAATAACAGAACAATTCTTCCATCGTACTGATCTATAATGACTCGATTCCTCAACAATGGATGTATATTTTTTCAAATTCCCTGCCATTTGCAATGTTGCTCTGAACATAAGTGGACAATGACCTTTGCTTAAATGATGGGGCCTCTAGATCCATTAATCTGCAAAGACCCTAACAGGAAGGATCTTTGGTTTGTTTGCCCAGCATTGCATATGAGACAGAAGAGCAGTCACTGAATGAGAGCACTGGTTTCTCATTAGTCCTTTAAATTTTCAGGAGTCAACAGGTATGAATATATTCAATACTACTAATTGTTTCCTTAACATGTGGAACCTTTTAACATGCTCCACTCCCAGCAGAGTGTGACAGGATCCAAGTCAATACTGACGGACTTTTGTTCGCCCCTCCCCATCCTTGTGGGGACTCTCCCATGTACGGACTGTGGGACTCTGAAGAGCAGAGAAGCAGCCACGGATTTCCTCCAAGGACCTCTTCTGAGACATGATCCTCCCCTCTGTGAACAGAGAGGCAGAGGTACCCTCTCTACCCATCTTCAAAACATAGCCTGTACTCGAGCGCTACTTAAAAATGTGATTTCTACTCAAGAGCTCCAGTGAACTTAAAATAGCTCCAACAAGAGGCGGCAACCAGCCCACTAAAATCTCATACCCTGTCCTAAAGCTGCACCAAGTTTTAAAGAAAGCACCCGCATAGTCGTTCTACAAAGAGAAGGCAGGGGCTCTGAGTTACCTCACAGAAAGGAAGAGCAGAGTCAAACAATAAAATACAATTTCGCAAAGTTAAAACAAAAGTACATGCAAGAAAGCAAATGTGCCCATTCTGAAAGTCAGCATCATTATTCAGATGCGGGCTTACAAAGCAACTCAGAACTTGCAGGAAACTCAAGTGAAGAGAAAATTATGACATTTTCTCTTGGTTAAAAAAAAAATGCAGGTCCTCGGGAAAAAGCATTTACCTATTTGTTCAAAAATGATAAAAATGTCTTCTCAGAATCTGAGAAGAATTCTTATACTTGCTAAGTTTACAATCTGTGTTAGCTGTTGTAGATATACGGTGAGTGTAAAAGTGCTTTTTATAACAAGTTTTAATAAAAGTCAGAGCATAATCTGAACGTGCGATTCTTTGAAGGATTATATTGATGTGGCTGACACATATGCACCTTCCATGAAGAGTATGGCTTTTAAATTCTTCCCCAAATATTGTTCCTTTCCAGTAGACTTTTAATAATGATCCAGGTGGTGAACAGATCAAAGCTTTGTGGTGTTGTTCTCTGGGGAGGTGCAGGTCACCAGGGTCCTTGTTGCTGACTGGGGACATTCCTATGAATCCTGTTTGCAGATGGGGATGGCACCCAGGGGCCACACTGGAGGGAAGCCAGCCCTTCCCTAACTAGCTCAGTGGCTACATGCTATGTCAGTCAAGGCTGTCATCCTGTTTTGAGGTTGGCTCTCACTGGACACTGTCACTGTTGACACTCCCTTCTGGCTCCAGACCACGCCCAGTTCCTGCTTCCCAGAAGGCTAGCCCTTGAGACAGCTTGGTGATGTAAAAATACTAATAATAGACACGCGGCTTTCTCAGCAACACTCCTGACATCAGGACAAAGATGCCAACTCTGGGGTCACAGACATCTGGCCAGATCTCTTCGCAGTAACTCGGGGAGATAACTTCGTGGCAGCCTGGGGAGAGGCATGGTGCCAGGCAGCACTGGTGGTGCCAGGCCTTTCCTAAGCGCCCACAGGGACATGTTAGGGGTTCTCAAAGCGCCGGGGGTCCGCTTGGCCCCCTCTCTGAGTCTCTCTCTGTGCTCCCCGCCTTTCCACTTCTCTTCCTTTTCCAGCTCTTCTTTGTTCTCTCCCCACCCCTCCAACTCTCCTGTCTCTCCATCTGCCTGTAGCCCCTGAAGAAGCAATTTCTGGTTCAAACGATGCTGGCACTTAGAGTTGGGAAATCCACCAGCCCCTGACGGGAACAAAGCCTGTCCTGTTATTTCCACGTCCCTGAGGCATCTGGCCTTGTGCCTGGCTCTCGATGAGTGCACCATACCCAGTTCTTGAACAAAGTAGGCAGCAAAGCTGTCCTGAGTTCAGTCATTCCTTGTGACACTGTCTGTATAAAAAAAATGACATATGGGAACTGTTACCTGAAAGTGCCCTGATACGCAGGGAAGCAGACTTAAATCCCAAAGGATTACTCTTTTAGAAGCTCTTTGGAAATCTTGCGTTCGTTTATAAATTGATTCTAACTTTTGTATTCTATTCCACAAGCTTGTGTTTTGTCAATTATTGATTCTGTCTAGAACCACAAACAATGAAAACAGCCTATAAGTTCTCACCAAGTTCACAAAAGGTGTTTGGGGAAGTCCAGCTCAAAATACAGACTCCGTGCCCACAGGAGGCTCACGCTGTGCCCCTTCTGTCCCAAGAGAGACTGGAGTTCCTTCTTCCCACCTCCGCTGTGGGAAAACTGCTTCTCACACGGACAGCTCTGTGTGGAGCGCTCCAGGCTGAACAGCAAAGAAGTGGGATTCTAATATGAACCTAATAGTGGCTACAGTTTGAGCGACGCTGGGGAGGCCAGTCCATGTAAAAATGAGGTTGTAAATAACCAGATAAACGACTATTCCAGGAACAATCCTCAACCTCTCTCCTATGACTCTGCACGGCCCTGGCACACATGCGCCAGTGACACCAAAGCCCGGGAAACCTCTATACTCAATAGCTCTGACCAACCCTCAAAACGCGGCCTGTCCTGCTCGGGAAGAAAAAAGTCACTGAGTGAGACAAGCTATGAGTCCAGGCACTGATGTAGTGTCACAGCAAGGACCTGGCGGTTAAAGGACAGAAAGAACAACGAAGTTGAGCTCCAGCGGCCCGCTAGGGTTGGATCTCGCCTCTCTATGACGACAGTCCTACAACTCAACAAATGGAGTTCTTATTATAATAATTATTACTGCTTCAGCAGCAGAATACAAATAGGCTGAGGATGATTGTTGGAAACGCGCCTTCACGAATTCCAAAGCAAAACACTCCATCATAAAATCAGCCAGGATTTCTTCGGGACAGTGGGTTACATCGTCTGTGTTTCACATACTGTCCACAGGATGGCGACAGCGGCCTCGGGGTCTCGCTTGGCCGGCAGGGCGCTCGGCTCAGCCTGCATTCCTCCCAGCCCCACCCGAGACAGGCATCTCTGGGACGTATTTTAAGTGGACGGTGACCAGCACAGCATCCAAAGGATGCCCTTCCGTCTGGAAGGCTCTTCTGAGAGTCTTTGACTAGACAGACAAAAACACTGGGCCTCGCCCCAAACTGGAACCCACCCGACCGTCCACCCACCCTCCACCCGTCCAGTACGCGGTACCGAGGCCCCGCAGCCTCCCAGGCCTCCTCTGGGGTCTCGCCGCGGCTGGCGCACAAACCCATCCCTGGCAGGTCATGGAAGTGGTCCCTCCAGCTACATTCCAGCGCTGCCGACGGCCCGTGATACGGTCTCGCAAGCCTAGGAAAGACAAACAGGCGTGCGGTGGGATGTGCGCTTTGCATGTCGACAAGGACAGCGGGGAATTCCGATAGGAGTCTGTGGAATTGAGTTGTGACTGAAAGTTTTGTCCCCTGTAAAATTACTTAAGTTCTTCCTCCTCCTTTAAGCTAGAATCCGGGCGGCAAATGGAAGCTGCCACCTGGAATGTCTGGGGCGGCCCGCAAGGTTACATTCCAGGCTCCGAGCTAAAAAAAAAAAAAAAAAAAAAAAAAAAAAAAAAAAAAAAAAAAAAAAAAAAAAAAAAAAAAAAAAAAAAAAAAAATGCCAGCAATTTTAATTTGTCAACTGCTAATTAAAGTAATTCCCACGCAGAGGGTTTCTGCTGCTGGCGCTGGGCACCCGATCCGCCAGGTCTGTGGGGAGCCACGACCTGGCCGCCCCGCCACAGCAAGCGCTGGGCAGCATTGCACCTCCAGATCAGAATGGGCGACTTTCCTGGCCCTTCAGGGAACCTGGCGAGCGCTAGCGGGGCCTGCAGGTGAAAGGCAGGGAGTGGGCTTCGGAGTCCTCACTGCACTTTCTAGAATATGGGACAAAAATATACTCAGATAGAAAGAGTAGACCAATGGTAACTGTGTGTGTGTGTGGCTAGGTACCTCGCACTGCAGTAACAACAGGAAATAGCCCCTACCACTGAGAGCATCTGGTAGACATTACGTTAAGAACATCACCACAGGGGATCCGTGGTTAAAGGGACTGCCTAGCAAGCGCAAGGCGCTGGGTGCCATTTCACGGCGCCACATAAGCCAGGTGCAGTGGTGCACACCTGTAACCCCAGCACTTGGGAGGCTGAGGCAGCAGGATTGCTATGAGTTCGAGGCCAGCCTGGGCTCCATAGGGAGCTCAGGACTACCCTGGGCTACAGAGCGAGACCCTGTCAAAAAAAAAAAAAAATTATCCATCCCCAAAACGTCAAAGGAATCCTGAAATAAAAGAAATATTGTCTTCTTTTTATAAACAAGGATTTTGAGATTCCATGTAATTCAGTGGCTTGGAAAGGAAGGATTTAAACCCTCATTTTTCAAACTCCTGTTTACCCCCATGCCACTCTCCAGCTGCAGAGGCAGAAACAGAGCCGGTTGTCACCAACACCAAGAAAGGTGTGCCTGTCACTGGTCCAGGAAGTGTTCATGTAGCACCGAAGCTGTATCAGGCGCTGGACATGGAGGGCGGGGCTGCAACTGTGGGGTAGTGTGGTGGCTATCCGGACGATTTCTCCCTGACCTTGTCCAAGCTTAGAGACCAGAGACCTAAGCAGGCCTTGATATCCTGTCCACCAGGAAAACTAGCACCTGAGCGTGGCTAAGCACCTTCACTCACAGACAGCAGGCTCAGGGGCCGGTGAGAACATCACAGACCCTTCAAAGACAGGCTTTGTGCTCCTGGGCGCACTAGTCACCCTGGAAAGAGACGGGACGCCCTCCCCCTACAATCACGTCCATCCCAGTTCACACTCAGTGCCACGGCCGGCCGGGTGACACCTTGTAGGCTCTGGAGTCTCTTTTGCCTTGGACTCTCCCACCAACGTGCTATACCACGTGACCCTCTCACCTGGAACTCTATCGTAACCTGTGGCATTTCTTGGTCTCCTTTTCCTTGTCTGTCAGACAGGCTGAGGTCTTTCAGCTGAGGCATCTCTTAAACTTGTAATCGGTGTTCTGTCCACTGTGCACCAGGGCTATTCCCAATAGTCTACAACCATTACCTTTTTCAACACACACACACACACACACACACACACACACACACACACACACACACTTTGTACAAAAGGGGAAAAAAAAAAACCTTAAAAGATATATCAAGTGATGTCTAAAGGCCATAAAAATGGGAAGCTGAGACTCTCTTGGTCCTTTCAGGCTACTATAACAAAATATCTTAGACTGGGTAGCTTACAAACAAAAGAAGTTCTTTTCTCATAACTCTGGAGGCTTGAAGCCTGAGATCAAGGCAGCAGTACATTCAGTGTCTGAGGAGGACCTGATTACTGGTACGCGGACGGCCATCCTCATTGTGGCCTCCTGTGAGAGAATGGAGGGAGTTCTTTGGAGTCTCCTTCCTTAGGGAACTAATCCCACACTCGAGGGTCCAGCTCTCCTAAAGGTGCTACCTTCAAATATACGCACAGCTGAGATTAGGTTTCAACATGCAAGTTTGGGGAATACAGGTATTTATTTTGTAATGCTGATGCTCAGGCCCTCAACGTTTTTTTTTTTTCACTGCTTCTATAAATACAGGCAACGTTGTCTTTGCCCTAACAATTGGGAAGCCACCACCACTTCTCAACTCTTCCATTGGAGGTTCTCATAATCGTTTCCACTTCCAGGGCTCTCACCTTGTTGGTCACCATCCTCTTCCACTTTTTGTGGCTTCATTCCTGCCAGATGTTTTAGGGTTTGACTCTCCTAGCCTGCTATCCGGCATTAGATATTCATGAACATGTCCCCTGGTCCCTTTTTAGGATCCTGTTTCAGTCTTGCCCTACTCTGGGCACCTCCACCCCCTGTCCCGACACCACTTACATCCCAAGGAAAGCTTCACTTCCACGGCATGCAGCTCCCTACACCCGGACAGCTCCCATCCCCGGTCCAGCCTTCTGCGTTGCCCTCAACCTTACTTCACCAGCACAGCCTCAAGCTACCTGGCTGCCACAGACATGACTCCCACAGCCACTTTCCCTCCAGCTCTGCTCTCCTGCTCCAGGGCATCTGGATCAACCCCTCCTTCCTAACACCATATACAACTTCTCATAGCTCTCCTTTAGCGCATCCTCTTTCTGAGGAACCACGCACCCACCCAGCCGTCCCCAGCCTACCTCCTCCCGAGAGGCACGCCCTCCAGAGAGGACTTGCTTTTCTCAATTATCTGCTCCCCTCTGGCATCTTCTCCTGTCGCTTCAAGCCACCGTCTTCAGCCTGCAAATCGGCTCCCTCAGGTCTCCCCCAGCTTGAGACCCACCTTTCCCTCCCAGTGCACCCACCATCAGCAACGTTTCCCTCCTCCCCTGTGGCTGTTGTTAGAAGACTTGCTTTTCACCTCCGAGTCTCACAGTGCCTGCCCTACCACCGCACGCCACTGCAGCACCACACCAGCCACCCCATAGCTCCTGGTTTCTAAGCAGAATGCTTTTTGCTCAGTTATTACTCCTAGTAAGCTACACCAATAGACTCTGCTGTCAAATTCAGCTGTAATTTACTCCAGAGCTCCTAACCTCTCTTCTACATTGCCTCTTCACTTCAGGTTCCCTGATTTTGCTGAGTCTTGGTTTGCCTTCTCATTAATGAAAGATGACAAATACCCCAGTGGGGATCGGAAAACTTTTAACTCCCATGCACCGGGCTTTGGCATGCTGAGCACTTGGAAGGGAAGACAGGGGAGTCAGAACCAAGCTCTCTCTGGCCCTCTCTCCGTTCTCCTGCCCTCCTGCCTCCCCACAGGCAGTCAGAAGCTAGATTTTCTTTTCCCCGAGGCATCTCGTGGAAACTAGACTGTCTCTCATCCAAAGCTAGCCATAAAACCTAGAAATATTACTCTAACGTTTCCCACTTTCTGTGTAAGAGCTGGCCGTAAAGAAATTCTTCAACTTGTCTAATCTAATGGCAGGTCAGAAGAGCCTCACTTGAGAAAGGTGCCTGGGGGGAAGGACTGCCACACAGACAGTCCAGAGACAATCAGGACAGACAGACTTTGTTGGATTTTGTCCTGCAGCATAGTACCTTGAAATTCATTCCCTGTGGGCCAACCGCATCTCTACACTGCTGTCTGTTCTGTACCGAATTCAAGCAGAAGAGGGGAGTTTTTCCTGAATCTTAGCGTCTTGGTTTCTGAAGGTTTCTGGAGCATGTAGAACTTTGATTAAATTTTTTTATTTAATCTGTGGGGTTTTTTTTTCCCTGTTAACTGGTATCCTTATAAGAACATTAGTTGTGACCCTTGTAATAGGTAAGGATACGAATCACCTGCACAGGGTACGGTTGTTATGCACCTTGAACAAGATGCTGCGGACTGGATGTGTTGAAGGGACACAGGACTGTGTTGTCACTGGTGCTGCTTCTCTGCCTTGCGCTGAGGCCATCTCTCTTGATTTGTCAGCCTTTAATCTACACTACACTAGCCATTATTGTCAGCCTCTGCAGGATGGAGGCCTTGGAACCTTAAGAAAATCCAGGGATTTGCTTCGCACACAGTAGGTACAAAATAAGTCACCGTTGACTGCTTGTAACCTCAAGCTATTTCCCGTCTTTTAATTTCAGTAAACCACAAATGCTTTTTTTCAGCCATGGACTTGGCTGGTTAACGTGCTCAGTCCTTTGAAAAGGAAAATGACTCCCTTATTTTTCACTTACTTGCTGCAGAGTGAGAGCCCTTTGATGTTCCAAAGGCCTTTCAAGAACGCCTCCTTAGAAATAAGAGCTTGGCTTTTGCCACAGGGAAGTGAACTTGAACCCCAAAGGCTGAGTCGGGACCCTGGAGTCCCAGGCAGGCACTTTCCTCACAGGCTTCAGGCCTGACCCCAGCCCAGAGGCTGGAGAGAATGCTATTTGCAAGCTCTTCATCCTTCTCAAACTTGTCATTTTCGTCAGGCCCACTGGGCATTTTGACAAATGCCTTTGCTAATTACTTAATTATTTTGGCCTGTACAAGTGTGGGAGCTGTTTTCTTAAAGAAAAGAGGGCTTAGCGAGCCCATTCTTATCCGTGCGAGGCCTGAGAGTAGCCTTCTTCAATCCTATTAAAGTGTTTGGGTAACTAAGCACCCCCACCAGTCAAATTAACTCAAATACATTATGATGCAAGAACACGGAGGCACCAAGCTCCTCTCCCTCAAAGCCAGGTTCCAGCCAGCCTCGTGTTTTCTTATGCTGTCGTCTCGGTCAAGCTTCTTTTGCATAGGAAAGAAGCCAATGCTTATCTGCCAGGGTTTCAATTAAAGAAACAATTAGGCTAAATGGTAAGTGTGTCTCTGCTGGAATGAAGGGAGAGCCAAACCTGTCACCAATCTTCAAAACAGTGGGGTGCCAGGGCAGCAGGAAAGCAGGAGAGATTCCACCCTGGGTGGTAGGCTGAACTGGCGACCCTGGGCTGGCCAGCCGCGACAGTCTTCAGTCTCTAAGAATCTTGGTCTCTCTAAAAAACGCTCTGAACTGTGTGAACGTCTTCTCCCTCCGGCACTCCTTACTAACATCACGCAACATGCCCCTTCTGCGTCTTCATTGCATTTTGGAGAAAAGGGTTTTAATTTAATTTTCTTTGGCTCAGGTCCTGTGGAAGCCAAAACTATCGCAAAGTCAATCCCAAAACACACATTTGATTTAAATGCTTAAAGGCTTCTAAGCGGTTGTCCGCCTTGATCAGATAAATAGCCAAAAGTTCCATCCAGAGGGCACAGAGTGAATATGGTAGATGTCCAATAGCTGATATGAAATAAGGTTGCTGTCCATCCCGCTGGGGTAGCCAGACTGCAAGGCTTCGAGGAGAGTGGGGTGGGAGAGTGTGGTTACGGTGAATCACTGGGGTGGGGTGGGGGGATCACAGAGGGCTCCAATTAGGGTTGACCCAGGTATTTGTTTGCACAGCTGGGACCAGAGAAACTGAGTTGACCCCAGGTCTTTCTCATGAAAATGCAACGAAGACAAAGCTGCTCCTGAAAAACCCAACATTTTGCACATAGCAAAGGACACTTCATAAAATGTTTAGCTAGTTGTAGGTAAAGGGTCCTAGGACCATATTCCCTCCCTTATAGACTTAGGAGACTGAGACCTGGAGAGGTAACTTGCTCTGCCCCATGTCACACAGCCCGTTAGAAACAAGAGAAGCATGGTAACCAGGTGAGCTGGGGTGGGTAGCTCAGTGATACACATCACAGCATGCGTGAGGCCCTGGCTTCCATCCCACCACCATAAAGAAAAAAGTCAACATAAAACACATACTTATTTGCTGAAGGGGCTAAAAAGATAAAAATCATAAATCTAACAAGTTTGTAGGATCTATGGGAAGAAAAAGTTAAAGTTCTAATGTTTCATAAAGAAAACTAGAGTAAATGGGAAAGCGTGTTCTCTTTTGGATGTCATTCTCTCTAAATTAGCCCGGAACTCAACACACTTGCAACTAAAATATCAAAAGAATGGGAAGACAGGCTAGATACAAAGATATTAAAGTTTATCTGAAAAAATAAACTGAATACCAGGCCTCGTGGTTCAGGCCTGTAATTACACCACTATGGGATGCTGAGGCAGGTGTATCTTGAAGGAAGGTTCAAGCTCAGAGTGAACAATTTAGTCACATCATGAATTTCTGTCTCAAAATCATGAACACAAATGATCTATAGCTATAGGGGCTCAAACTCCAGTGCCATGAAAGGAAGGAAGATAGAAAGAAAGAAAGAAAGAAAGAAAGAAAGAAAGAAAGAAAGAACGGACGGACAGACGGACAGGAAGAGAATTGATGAATTTGACCACATAAAAATGTGTAGTTCTGCAGGGCCTAGTGGCACATGCGTATAATTACAGCACACAGTAAGTAGAGGCAGGACGTGTTCAAATCCAGCATGGGTAACCTGGTAAGTCAGTGAGACCCCATCTCAAAATAAAAAATAGACTGAAGATGTAGTTCAGTATGAAGGCCCTGAGCTCAATACTCAGCACCTCCCCCGCACACACACGTAAGTGCAGTTTGAATGAACAAAACAAGATTGGAAAAAAATTGGAGAAATTGTAATCTATGATTGATAAAAGATTAGTTTCCTATTTTAGAAAGAGCTCATACCAATGAGTAAGATCTAATTGTACAATTCACAGAAGGATAGGCGAAAGGCGTGTGAATGGCAGTGCACCGAACAAAAGAATCAGGGTAAATAGGCACAAGTCATAATGGTGCTATTCCAGTTCATTTTTTATTTTCATCAGAATATTTGCCAGAGGAATTTTCAATTGTGCATTTGCTTGGGATGACCCCTGCTACTTTTGGTCCTCCTGGCCAGCCCATCGGTGCGAGGAGCCCCAGGCACTCCCAGGGAAGGCAAAGGCAAACAAGGAAGGCACTGCCAACCCTCTTTTCAGTTAGCGTGTGCACAGTGACCACCTCGTCCAGGTTTTCTTGCTAGACTGGAGAAAGAGAAGGGTCACTGGCCAGATGCTGAGCTTCCTTCCCTCACTTGAGAAAGGCAACAAACCTTCACGTTACCAAACACTCAGGGTGTTATATCTTTTTTTGTTTTGCTTATTTTTGTGTATTTATGTATTGAGATAAGATGTTGCTATGTAGCCAAAGGTAGCCTAAGCTGGACTTGAACTTGGTATCTTCCTGTCCCAACTTCCTGAGTGCTAGAATCACATACATGTGCTACTGCGTGTGAGTGTTCATTTGTGCGATATGTTGGTAATGTCCTTCAGCTCATGTAGACATAAGAAATGCACTGTTAGCACTCAGTGCAAGATTAGGCTTCCCACAGTTCCAACTACCTAGAACTCAGAGGACCTGGGATATCACTCAAGCAATTGTCATTTTATCATACAGGATCATCTTCCTTCAACCCTTGTCAAGTTTTGGATTTAGGTACAGTTCTGTCGAGACTGACAATGCGAGATGAGGGATGTGCCTCACAGGAAGGGTATTTGGCTAGTAGTCACAGGCCCTGGGTTCGCTCCAGTACCTCATGGAAGAAAGAAAGGGAGGGGTAGGGGAGGGAAAGAGGGAAGGAGGGAAGGAAGGAGGGAAGGAAGGAGGAAAGGAAGGAAGGAAGGAAGGAAGGAAGGAAGGAAGGAAGCAGCTGATCTGTGGTTTCCTTGGAGTGCAGTGTCCTAAGGACTGCAGACTAGCTGTGTGCAACAGGACACTGACTGGAGAAAGACTGGTCCAAGACACAAACAGCTAAGGACAGAGCCAGGTCAATGGCTCAGAATTAGATGAAAAGAAAGGCCAAATTAAGTTTCATGAGCTGTGCTTAGAAAACATGATAGTGTATCATCCATTTGAAAAATAAACAAGATTTTGTGAGAATCCGCTGTAACTGCACATACTGCAGAGTGTTCATACACGAAGCATCAATAAAATTCAAGGTCAGTAATTCCCTCACTTATTTTTTTCAGTTTTTGTCTTAGGTACAGACCACACCCCCAGAGCCATGGGAACAATACGGAATCAAATCCATTGTGTAGCACCGACCTGCACATAAACACTAATGCTGCTGCCCTGTGAAGTCGCACAGAAAAGAAACGCAGAGGGCCAAGTGCACATTGTTCGTGTTGTTTATTCTTACAGATTAACCAGAGTTTCATTTTCTTCACTTAGGCACTGGGAATAAAAATACCTGCTTCAAAGCTTTGTTGAAAGTATCAAGCAAGGCTTACTGTGGGGGGGGGTGGGGGTGGGGGGGGGGGGGGGGGGGGGGGGGGGGGGGGGGGGGGTGCGGCTCCTGGAGTGGGCGGGGCAGCCGACACAAGGAACCTGCAGGTGTTTTCATCACACTGATGTCCCGTTTCCAAAATCAGAACTTCAAGCTCCTTGCCTCCTAAATGATGTATTTCTGTATTTTCAGGGCTGGGGATGGAGTCCAGGGCCTCACGCATTCTAGGCCAGGGCTCTACCACTGAGCCACCGCTCCACCCCTTACCTTTTTTCTTATAATATCAAATCGTCCTTAGACATCTTAAAACACAAACATTCAGGATCTTGTAGTTTCCTTGAGTAGCACAGGGTAAAATTTTTCATTAAACTTCAACCCTCACAATAATAAGAGTGAAAATTTTTGTGGTGTCCCAGTGTGTGCCAGATATACCATGGGGGAAGTCTATGTTTTCCTTCCTTCCTTCCTTCCTTCCTTCCTCTTTCTTTCTTCTTTTCATTCTTTCTTACATAGAGTCTAGCTCTATAGTCCAAACTGGACCTGAGCTCACTCTCTAGCCCAGGCTCATCTCAAACTCACAGAAATTCTCTGCCTCAGTCTCCCAAGTGCTAGGATACTACATATAGCTGGACTGGTGGCACAGTCCCATGATCCTAGAACTCCTGAGGTAAAAGGATCACAAGTTCAAGCCCAACCTGAGCAACTTAGTGACTTAGTAAGACCTTGACTCAAGAACAAAAATCAAGATGGGCTGCACATACAGCTCAGTGTACAGACCTTAGTCTAAATCCACAGTAGCCTGTTTCTGTGCACACAGAGAGCCCAGGGGTGCCAGGGCAGGCCGGCAGCACTAGAGAGGAAATAGCTTGGCCCTAGGTAGAGGGGAAGCAGTCAGGTTCTGGGATGGGACTTACTTCCAGAAGGAGAAGAAAATCAACAGTCTCGGGTAACACCTCCGCCCCCCAATTTAGCTTTTTCATCTGCACCAGGCTTGGAAGTAGAATGTTTGGCAGGGGGAGCACAGAGAGGGCCCTCTCCTCTCTTTTCTCAATTTCCACTGCTTGTCCTTTCTTTCAGGGAAGGCAAAGCCCCGCGTTCCAGGATTAGTGACAAGGCTTTAAAATGCAAATTCCTGGAGGACCTGCAACCCCTGTGAAAGCACTTCCACTTAGGTGCTAATTATTTCCACCTTCTTTCTGGGCAGGGCCAGGCGAGAGGAAGAAAGCCTGGTGGGACCCTTGAGCAGAGGTGGGTGTCCAGGGTGCAGGCGCCTTCCTAATTCTTTCCCACCACCCCTTTTCTCCCCGTCCCCCTCCAGGCAGGACATGCAGAGGTGGCCCCTGTGGCTTCCTCTCCTGTCACCATCTCCATCATAAACAAGTCTCCAGGCAAAGAAGGCTAGGCCTGACAACGGAGGCAGAAAAAATAACCTCCTGCTGGTCTCCTGCTTCACAAAGCCTAACCACACCAGGAGGAGGCAACGACCCCAGGGAAGACCCCTAGCTGCAGGTGAAGGGTCTGGTACTTGTTGCCTCAGAGAACAGAAGTTGGAAGCCCAGTGGAAGCCACAAAGAGTGCTAAGTACATTACCCCGGCAGAGAACACCCAATAAGTAACACCCAAAAGTGAGGGATTAGTGGTAGTGGTGGGAGAGGGGCGACTTAAAAATCACACTTGTAAACATTCAAACTTTACTGAAATGTGAAAGTATTCCCCATCCCACCTCCGTCCTGCCCAAGTTTAGCACAGGTTCTTCCAGAACTAGAGACGTGGAAAATGGAAATCTACCCATGAGAGGTTGAGGGGTTTTTTGTTTTTTGTTTTTTGTTTTTTTGCTTTATAATAATGAAACAACAGTATTTGTTTTTTCCTGTAGCTTGGTTACTATCTCTCTTCACTCAGAAATCCACTGTGGCTATATTTCCTCATCAGTACATCTGACGCCTGTGAGTAACATCAATAGTTTAAACAAATATTTAATGAAAATCATTTTAGCTTTTTCCTGTGTATTAAAAGTAATACACATTTAAGATACGAAAACCATACACAAGTATAAAGAAAATGACCATGCACCCACGATCTCAGCACCCTGAGACACCTACAGTTCGTCGTGTGGTTTGTCTCCTGAGTAAGTAACTTGGCACAAGCAGAGGCCGACAGTCAAGAACTTCAGTAGCAGTCATGGTAGTGACATAGTAAATAGTGGGACATCGGAAATTCAGTCTTTAGGCCAGCTGGCAGTCACACATGGGAATTCCTGCCATTGTCCCATCTCCCTCCCTGCCTTCCCCAGGCCAGTTCACATCTATAGGCTTCGTCAAGATCCATCCAAGGTGCCAGTCCTGTGCCCAACACATAACCAGCCTCTGTGAATACTTGCTGAGTGCATGACTATGCCAATCTGATGTACCTCCCTCCCTGCCCTTTGCCTATGTTTCTGACCTAAAGTGCCCGGTTTTTGTTTGTTTCTCACATAGTATCTGGGGGCACACTCTGCTTTAAATATGCTTTGTCCCCTTCGAAACTCAAGTCGGCTATTGACCCCCAATGATGTCGGCAGGTCCATCCTATAGGAGGCGCTTCCCATGAGGATCCACACTCATGAAGGGATTAATTCCTATCAATTCCTCTCCTCTGGGTAAGTGAGTTCTCCCTTTTCAAAGCCTGGATTAGCTTGCTACCATGGGAGCAGTTGTCAGGCAAAACCTGGCCCAGGCATGAAGGCACAGGAGAATCACACGTTTGAGGTTAGCCAGGATAACTTGGAAAGACTCGTCTCAAAAAACAAGAAAGGCAGGAACTGTAGTTGAGTGGCAGTATTGTGGCTTCTCTTGACAGAGTTAGAGAAATGATGTCTCAGAATTCAGAAGGCAAGTTGTAAAATGGGTAGTTCATTAGTAAAGAAAGGACAGAAGGAGATAAAAACAGAGCGGGACATCTCTCGCTAATCTTCCTGAAAAAGGTTGCCAACAGTCTCCTTCTTCCAGGGCATTTGTAGATAAGCTGGATGAGGGAGATCGCTTTACTCAGGAGCAATTTGCTGCTTAAGTCCTGCATCCTTAATATCAAGATCCTTCACCCTCTTCTAATTACTCAGCACTCAAAGCATGAATGATTCCAGGGGGACGTCATCCTGCCAGTGCCTTCCTGTGAAATTCCTCATTCTGGGCAGCCCCTTTGTCCTCACCTGTCTACTGCCCTCTACCACCCATCAGGAACATGCCCCAGGTTGAATCCCCCTCTCTCACTCTCTGTCTCTCACAGACGCCCACTTGCCCTTCTGCCATAAACTGAAGGGGGGGGGGGGGGCGCCTCACCAGAAGCCAAAAATTTGCCAGGGCCGTGTTTTTTAATTTCCCAGTTTTCAGAAGCACAAACCACCATAAACCTCTATTCTTCACAAATTACCCAATCTCAGGTATTTAATTATAGACTCAGAAGACAGCATGTTTCCTCTCAAAGCCCTTTCTGACAGGCTTGCCTTCCCCTCTTCAAACCAGACTTTACCTCTTTATATTTTGACTTTATTAACCATTTGCCAGATAGACTAGAATTCACAGCCTCTTTCTATCTATTTGTTATCTACCTATCTATCTAGCTACATCTCTGTCTGTTTTTCTATGTATCTATTACATACTGCAGGGGCGGGGTTTCACCACCCTCTAATTGTAGAAGCTGAGTCAAGGAAGCCTCCTTTGGTGAAGGCTACGTGGGTTCCTGTGTGGTCTGGGTCTGCCAGACTTTCTGTAAGGCTTGTTACCTTCTTCTGAAAAGAAGGAATTACACTACAGTAGCTGTGTGGTTTCTTTCATGTGCCAAGTTTTATGATTTTGGGGCTTTGATGTGTGTTTCTATTCATTCCTCATAACCTTGTACTTTGTTAAGATATCTGGCCTCCTGCAAAGATTACGTGAACCTGACTTCCTGGCTTCAATTTTAACATTCTAAAATTAGGAAACAAAAAATGGCCTGCGTTTGTAGAGCTGATTTTCAAGAATAATTTCTGAGCTTATTGATTATTCTTCCTTGTCCGGATCTAGGGGGATCTGTGATGTGTAGCCGGTGCCCCTACTTCTAAATGACTTGGGAAAACATGGTGGTGCCTTCCATTCCTTTCTCCTTTACGGAAGAAATGTTGGCTTCTGCTGCCTGAGAAGCTGGCTTTGCTGTTGATGGTTATGCACTTGTGATTGATGTTTGCTTTGGCATGGTTCCACAGTACTGGGGATTGCATTCAGAGCCGCGTGCAAGGCAGACGTTCCACCATGAAGCCACACTTCTAAAATATTATTTAGAGAGGATCTCACTAGCTTGCCCAGTCTAGCCTCAAGCTTGTAATCTTCCTGCCTCAGCCTCTCAACTGTCTGGGAGTTGTGCGTGTGGACACAACGGCGCCCAGCTACTGTGGTTGTCAAAGAAATCAACACCTTTGATATCCCTGAACCTCTACGATACCCATTTTTCAGGAACTTTTAATGTTTTCCTCCTCTTTCCACCCACAGTCAAAGCCCAATGTTTCCGGACATGGGGGCCCTTGCCTCCTTTCCCCGAGTGGGAGGAGTCCCTCAGACTTGCCTAAGACACTGTGCTATGTTTCTTTTTAGTCCTCCCACACCCCATTTATGGACAATTCATTTGGTTCTTGTTCCCATGTGCTGGATTTATGGCAGAGTTTATTGTTCCTTTATAATATCCTTTTCCCATAGTAAAGAGGCAAGTTCATAGTTTGTCTCTGCTGATTTCACTACCAGAAGTAGGCGTAGGTTTGTTTCTGCTATTGGTCACAATCTCAAGGCATAAAAATGCCTTCAGATGACATGCAGAAACAAAATTCCCTGGTCATTCTTAAATCCTAGACATTCACGGCCACTTCCCAGCAGGAAAGGCCGTGAAGTTTTGGAGATGGATGTGGGAGCCCAGGACCATCTGTCAAGGTCTGTTGCAGTTTAATCTATTGAACTTTTGATCTTATCTCTTTGTAGAACTGACTTCTTGCAACCTCTCTTCCTCAGCATTCGCCATAACTCACTCACTGCCCTCAGGCTTACATGGTAATCGCGGAGGATATTTGCAAAGCTGTCACATCTAACCCCTGTGCTTCTCCCTGCACTCGACTCAGACAGGCAGAGCTGGAGGTGGTTGTGCCTGGTTTCCAGACAAGAAACATGTTTCAGTGAGGTCAAGCATTTTGCCCAAAGTCTGAGGGATCAGATCCAGGAGAAAGCATTCTAGCCCCCAACTTCACTCTGCCTCCAAGGAGCCTGTCTTGTTGGATGGCGAGTGATCCTCCGGGGTGCACAGGGGTAGGCAGCTCACTTCCCAAACTACTGCTCTGCTCACCCAGAGACACCTCCTCTCCATGGCTAGGTTGCAAAGCATCTGTTACACGAGTAAGCTACAACTTCTGGAGTCAACTGAGCTGGCTGCAGGATGATGGCTCCTCTAGGCAGGACCTCAACCCTTACGCAACCAGGCAGTCAGAGGACAATCACCCAGGAAAGGGGGAAGGGAGGAGGAGGGACAGGTCTGTTAATAGGAGCTGGGGCCTGTTGGGCTCAGACCTACTGGGGCTAAAAGCCCCTAAAGAAATGTCACACCTACTTGTAGAAATCTTTACAGCAGGAAGCGAGAGAGACAGACCACTGAGTCTGAAAATGGATATTTTTCAGCCTTCCCCTGGATGGCAAGAGGGAGGGGACAGTAAACACCTTTTCAAAGATGTCCTGGTCCCTCTGTCAGGCTGCTGGCTGCTGAAATGAGAGGGCTGGGAGATAAAACGGGCCTGGCCTTTGCTTCTGAGGGAAGAAACACGGTAGGAATGCAAGAGAGAGGGACTCCTTTCAGAGCTGTGAGGACCCTTGAACCCCATGAAAGAGTGACGCTAAAGATGACAAGCTGAGTCACTGTTGGCGCGCAGACTGGGAGGTGGCCTGTTTGAGTTCTCTGAGCTTTGGTTTCCTCCTTAGCAACCTGAAGATAGTCACAAATAAAATGACCCAAAGTCTATGATGTGCAGGACACATGGGGAGTAGCCGTGCCTTTCATGCTAAAAAGAAAAGTACACCTCAGGTCCACAGGGGTGACACAGATCCCCTCAACCATCCAAGACTGGTCAGTAAGTCACCTAGAGTGCCCAATCTGAGCTCTCAGCTCCCTGGGAGGCTGAGGCAAGAGGCTTACAAGTTTGACATCAGTCTAAGTAGCTTTGGGAATCTATCTTAAAATAAAATAAGGAAGGCTGAGGATGCTGCCGTGGGAGCGCATACGCCTGGCATCTACAAGGTCCTAGGTTCATTTCTGGTACAACACACGTGAACAAGAAAGAAGAAGAGAAGGAGAGGAAGGAGGCAGAAATACAGCATCACAGTTAAGCGCTTACACAAATTGTAAAAAAAAAAAAAAAAATCAACTATCAAGGATTCAATTTCCTCGTCTGCCATACAGGAATACAAGATACCTTTTCTGGAATGGGTAGAGCTAGGTTTCAGATCTCCTGTGTTCATTCCCCGGTGGAGTCTGGGGTAGTGTTCAGGATCAATCACATTAGCATCTCTGCAGCAAAATGTGGGAACACTGACGTTAAGTGGGAAAAGAAAGGCCATCCCTAGTTTTGTGTTGGTGCAGGTTAGATTTTGCTACAAGAATTTTGCTTCCTAAAGCTTTAGAATGTCAGATTGTAAACCTATGATATCATTTCAAGTGGTGTGGCAGATTCTATGACAAACAGCTCACAAGGGAAGGTGGGTAGACCTTTATCCTAAAGTTCACTAATTATCAGCTTGTCCGGTGCTCAGCTGCAGTGCTAGGAACAGCCAGACAATGACAGTACTCCAGCTGGATGTAACAATCTCAGGGAGCCTGAGGAAGACGGCCCAGTCCCAGTCCATCATCCATGTCAGGGGTAAAGAGTGTATTTGGTTCAGCACAATCAGGTCTTTACTAAAGAAGAAGCAGTTTTAGCCATCACATTAGGGTGAGTTAATTAAATATTTTACCAGGCAAGGCATGGTGGCACAGGCCTGGAATCCCAGCACTCTAGGACAGCAAGTTGGAGCCCAGCCCGGGCAATTTAGCAACTTGGCAGGACTCTGTCTCAAAATCAACAGTGAAAAAGGGCGAAGGATGGAACTTGGTGCGAATTTTGGAAGTTTAATCCTGAGTACCCCAATACAATGCTTTAGCAAACACAGCGGCTAAGTTTTAAGTTGATAAGTTCGTATGGCCCTTGAATGATTTAATAAATGTTCACATAGCCTTTGGCAGGAAAAATTACCCACCCCTGCTTCTAAGTGCCTAAGCTGCTCTTCCTGGGGAACAGACAAGAAGGGACTCATGTTCTGGGAAGACATCTCAACAAGGCCTGGTTCAATACTGGATCGCCACCAGAGTCCCGAGAGTCCCGTTGGGTGGACTTTGTTCTGGGGTCTCTGACAACTGTGCCAAGGTGATTCCAATTGGGCAACAACAATAGGATGATGCTTCTACAAGGGATTGAAGCCTCAAGGGCCATGCAGGGAATGTAAAGAAACAAAGGGGTCTGGGTGCGGCCTATGGCAGACAGGACAATAACAGCCAGTCCCAGGAGGCTGATGCCACCCACTTAGAGTTGTAGGCCACAGGACCTAGCTTGTTTGAATAACTATTTTCTTTCTTCATTTTTTTTTGGACAGGGTTCCTCTCTGTAGCCCAGGTTGATCCTGCACTCTCTGCCTAGCCCAGGCTGTCCTTGGACTACGGCAATCCTCCAGCCTGAGCCTCCCAGACTGTTGGTGCTACAGGCCCGTGCCCCAGTTGTGGTTTAGATTTCAAATGTTCCCCACAATCCTCACGTGCTTCGAGGGGGTGCTTTTAGAGGATGGCAGGACCATGAGGGCTTTTACTTCCCTAAGCGGATTCATCTGTTGGGAGCATTTATTCAGAAGATCAGAAACTGAGGAGCCGAGGCCTAGTTGAAGTAAGTCATAGAAGCGTAACTTTGGGACTGTATCTTGCCTCTGTGCCCCTCCTCTCTGGCTCTTCCCTTTCTCGCTGCTTCCTGCCTACCATGAGGTGAGCAACTTCCTTCCGCCACACCCACCCGCCATGACATTTCTGCCTTAAAACCAGCCAGCCGTGGACTGAAACCTCACAACTAGGAGCCAAAGTAAATCTGTTTTATCTTATTTTATTTTATTTTTGAGACAGAGCCTCACTCTGTAGCCCAGACTGGCCTTGAACTTACTGTGTAGTCCAGCCCTGTTCTTTAAGACGTGTCTTAGGTATTTTTGCCACAGTGAAGAAAAGCTAACTAACACACAGTTACCAAAAAGCTTTAATCACTGACTTTTCTTTTTCTTTTTAACAAGTTCTCACTCCATATCCCAGGGTGGTGCAGGCTGTCCTTGGACACATTTCAATGCTCGTATCTCAGCCTCCTGAGTGCTGGAGTGTTGAGACTACAGGTGTGCGCTGAGGCCGGAAGATGGTTAAGTTCCAGCCCAGCCTGGGCAACTTAGTGACTCAATGAGACTGTCTCACAGTCAAAGAGAAAAGATTTGCTGGGGGTATAGTTTAATGTGAAGGTCCTGGGATCTATCTCCAGTACTACAATATCAATAGAGAGAGAGAGAGAGAGAGAGAGAGAGAGAGAGAGAGAGAGAGAGAGAGATGAAAATTCATGCTCAGATTTAGTTACTACAAAGGCAAGAGATCAAACTTTCATTTTTTTTTGATTCCAAGTGTGATATGCTGCCTAATTCTTGGCAGTTTGGATGCTACTGATATTACCTAGGAAGCCGTCACTGCAGTGTTATTAATTAAGTATTTGTTGAGCATTAAACACCTATTGCCAGACAATGAAAATCCAGTGAGCATGATCAGGGGAGCGCCTGTGCCTGTAGACACACAGTCTGCCTCTTCTGTATTCCTTACTTCTCTCAGCTTCAGATAGTCACATCTCACAAACTTAACCTGGGCTCTTAAGCATCGACTTGCTTGGGCTTTTAAGTCTTCTGAAACTTGAAATACGGGCAGTTTTGCTAAGGAAGAACAAAGTAGGGTCATGGCCAGAGCCTCGGGACACCTGAGGATGCATTTTTCCAATAGCTCTGCTGCCAAATGCCTAGTGTTAGACCAAATAAGGATCCTCTATGCACAGAAAAGGGATTTCTAAGAATATTGCCTTCTTAAACAAGGACTCTCTTTTGAGTTCACTGAAAATTTTATGCCTCATGAAAGGGCTCCCTGGCGAAACAAAAATTAAGACAGAAACTTGCTCTGTAGTCCAGGCTGGTCCTGATCTCACTATGGAGCTCAGGCTGGCCTCAAACTCACAGCAGTCTTTCCGCCTCAGCCTCCTGTCTGCTGGGATTACAGGCGTGTGTCACCCTACTGGGCTACTGTGGCACTGGGGAATCAAACTCAGGGCTTTGCCTGTGTTGGCAAGCCCTCTAACTTCTGTGCTGTTCCTCCAGCCCTGGCAATTAATTCTTCTTTCTTAGATTTCCACAAGAATGATTTTTGTCAAGATGGGATTCAAAAGAAGGATGCCCTTTAAAAGCCAGTTCTCTTTCTTACTTCATTTATCCAGCTCTACTACACAGAATGACACAGAGAAAGACAGTCACACCCCAAGAAACTCCACAGACAAACAAAAGTCTCAGGATCGGTTGTCTGTGTCTCTGAGCAAGAGTCCATGGCCAAGGGCATTATGAAGCCAAAAGTCAAGACTCACTCGGCTATTATCTTCAGTTAGAAAATCATTTCCAGATTTACTAATCGATTTCCTTTATGATAGGGGCGCAACGCACGTTTGACAGACGGAAGGAGGGAAAGAGAGATGGCTGGGTGGGAAGACAATGAATGACAGAAGGCGGGAGGTGACCGAGCTAATGCTCTAAGGGATGCCTGACTCCGCTTTCCTTTACTACCAAGATAACCCAAATGAAGTGTTTTTATTTTTAAATTTATTACATTTTTTTGGCCAACCATAATTCCAGCAGTCTTGAAAATTTAAATTTAGATTCAGTTCCAAGAAAGTGTCTAGGAGCTTCCCAATGCCCTCCTAGGGGCAGACGGAAATGGAACTTGTGGCAGAGGGCTGGAGAACACACCACCGGGCCGAGTACCTGTGAGAGGCCTGACTCATGCCCGGGAGTCCAGCGGCCTTTGCGCTACTTGTATTCTTTATTTGGTCACCATGACGCTGTGTCCACAATCCTGAATAACTTGGCTTGCTGGATTATCTTTAGTATATGCCTTCTCTGGGGGTTTCAGTGCCACGCTATTGTTCTCACTGGCCTGTTGATGCCATAGAATGAAAACACAACATTCCGGAAAGGACAGTGTGTTTTTTTGCGTGAGGGAAAGAAAGAGTCATAATTGGTTTTGATTGTTAAACGTTAAGAATAGGCCCTGTCATCGCTATTTAAACTCAGTGAAAGGAGAAAATGACGTTCCAGCTCTGAATGAATGATCTATGTTGCTTAAGTAGAGTAATTAACAAAGGGATGGGGAGGGGGAGACAGCACGGAAACCAAACAAAGGCCAGGGCGCAGCACCGCGGAGGGGCGACAGCCCTGATCCCACCGTGCACACCCTAGCCACGCGTCCTTGAGCGGTCTGCTGACGCCTGAAGCATGCGTCTGAATCTTTCCAGAACCTGCTATTGACTGGCATTATGGTGTTTCCGTTTTCTTTCTTTTGTAGCACTCAGGATTGAACTCGGGGCTTCACACTGAGATACCACCTCAGCCCATTTTACTTTTCTTTTAGATTTCGAGACAGGCTGGTCTTGAATTTGCAATCCTTCTCCTTAGCCGAGTGCTAGGATTGTAAGAGTGTGCCACCACACCTGGCTACTTTATGGTGAGTCCAAAGAAAAAATTTTACACTATCCCTTTTCAGGTAGAGATTAACTGCATTTTCTCTCTCTGTGACTTTGGCATGCCTCTTTCTCTAGGCCTCAAGCCATCTTTCTTATTTCAGTTTCAATGTTGTTTTTCTTGCTCTTCTTGGCCTTGCTTTCTCTGCCGTTGGTGCGTTCTCCTGGGTGCTCCTGCGGCTTCCTGCAGTGACTATCTCAGAAAAAAAACCAGGTGGCAGAAGCTGTGCATCCTCAAGTTGAGTCAGAGCAGAGAGAAAGTACATCCACAGAAAAAGCGCCGAGCTAGTGGCCTCTGGGGTAACTATCACGAACTGGAGTTTCACGTGCGCACTTTTTAATATTTGAGTTCTGAAAATAGAACCTCTTGGAGCCCCCTTTCGACCCAGTCCTCCTTCCCCCTCAGGAATGCACGTGTACAAGAATGCAAGGCTGCAGGAACGCCTGTGGCAGCGTTGCTAGAGGGCGTCCAGCGAAAGCAAGCGAAGAGCTAGGCAAATCACAGGTCACCAGGGCCACAGGTGGTCCACCCTTGAGATAAGGTGAGAACTCACCTGCTTTGGAGATTGTTTCCAAGGCACTGAGCAGCTCTTTAGAGAGCCTAAGAACTGTAACAAATTTCTTTGTGTGGAGCAGAAACGTGAGTTTCCTTCCCAGATAATGGTGGGAGAAGGGCCTAATGCTCTACTGTTCCCTTTTCTAGGTAGTGTTCATGCCTATCAACTATTTGGCAGTGCAAGATCTAACGTGTAGAGCCCTTTGGTCGTACCTGCAGGGCTCCAGCCAGCTTAACTGACATCTCTGAGCTCTGACCAGGGCTGCAGGGTGCTGTAGTTGGGGATTTGGGCACCTGGAGGAGCTTGCCAGATTTCTGGCCTTGAAATGTTCACAGGATGCTTCATGGCATGTGCTGAGGAAGGGGCTCCTGGGGCTGTGGGACTATCTGTGGGTGCGTGTTGGTGGAGAGGCACTGAACCCACCCTGGCAAGGCACAGTCATGGGCAGAGGTGGTCAAGTTCAGGCTGATTAATGAGCTTCGCTTTGCAGTTGGGAGGCTGACGCAGACAGATTGCTCTATGTCTAAGGCCAGCCTTGGCTACATACTGAGTTCAGGTACAGCCTGGATTATAGAGCAAGACCCTGTCTCAAAAAAAGAAAAACCAACAAAATAGTTTGGCCGGTGGGGTGATTCACACTCAGCATCTGCCAAAACTGCCTTATTTTACATTCTATAAGTCAGCACGAGACTCCTGTATCTGCGATTTCCTCTTTCCCTTTTCCTCGTCCAATTTAGCAAGCATCAACCCGTTCTATCGGGTCCTTTTCCATTCAGATATAATGGCTGGGTAATCGGCGTTACTTACAAAACTGGAGCCTCAGTTTCCACATCTATGAAGTAACATTAATCATATTACCTGTCACAGAGTAATTAACAATAAATGCTAGCACAGGTGGCCGATGGGGTACCAAACACATTGCTAAACTGTTTACACACAATTAATTCATCGCTTTCTCACAGTCCCACAACAATTTGGTAAAATACCACAAGTTATAACGTTATCCTATGTTGCTCCTGGAAAAGGACCACTCAAGTAACTTCCAAGGGTGCCAGCTGATCCTACTCTTGTCCCAACATCCTGTTTCAAGAGTTAGGTGAGGTAGTGGGTATAAAGGCTTAGAGGAGTGCTGGGACATAGCAGGTGCTCAATAAAGGCTTGTCTAGTGTAAGTTTTGCTTGGCTGGCACAGAGTCTTGGCTATTTTGGCTTTGTTCTACCCTTGGCACCCTGAAATTTGTCTGTCGTATAGTAGGTGCTCAAAATATGTGTGTTGAGGGCTGAGGATATAGCTCAGTCCTTACCTTTCATACTGTGAAGCCATGGTTTACTTCCTAGACCCAGAGAGAAGAGGAAGGAAGGAAGGAAGGAAGGAAGGAAGGAAGGAAGGAAGGAAGGAAAGACAGACAGGATGGAATAAAAGAAGAAAGAGAAAAGAAGGAAGGAAGGAAGGAAGGAAAGAAAGAAGGAAGGAAGGAAGGATACAGAATTAACTATCCAAGAGTCCTCCAACTTCCCTGTGTGGGTGTGCATGTTTCTGGTCCCAGCCAGTTCCTACTCTCGCAGCACCTGGGAGCAGGGACCCCTGATATCCCCTGGGAGAAGCCTGAAATCACCCGAGCAAATCACCAGTAAGATTGATCTTGGTGGCCTGTTCAACTATATCTACTTTCCACCAGAATATCTAAGATCATTGGCAGCAGCACCTGAGAGAAACAGTGAACACAAGGACATTGAAATCAGACACAGCCCTGTGGCTGAGGCTGGGCCCTGGAATGATGATGTGCCACCTGGATTCAAATCATGGCTCTGCTGTGTTTTAGTTCAGGCAAGTTACTTAATTTCTTTAGGTTGTCATTTCTTCATTTTTAAACCTCTGCAGTATTACAGCCTGCCAGATGGAAAAGATGGAGCTGAGTGATTCAAGTTAGCTCTCCTGGGTCTGGCTCAAAGAATGGCAGGAGAACATTGCTTCAGATCTCAGATTCCTCTCTGGCTGTACAACTCTCATCTGGTTCATTCAAAGTTGAGACTCACCAAGAGGCGCCCTTTGCATTTGAAGACTTACATATGCAAGTTTATAAATAAAGGGAAAAATGCATTTATAATCATTACATATTATTATTATTAATTCCATTCTTTCTGTCAGTAGAAATGGTTTTAGCCAGTGTTAGGCTGACAAACGTCCAACAGGCTACCCAGACAAAAAGAAGGAAAAAAAATCCTATTAAGGGAATTTGCTAATTTCTATGGTATAGATATTCCTTCTGTGGCAGATTTCAAGTGCTGAAATGGATGTCCCTAAAGGTAGGTTTAAGAAGGGATGCTAAGAGCCAATTTGGAGCAAGTTCCACTGACTCTGGGTGCTAGGTTAGATGCTTACTTGAAAAAGTATTGATTACATCCTCAGCTCTGCTTAGCTTTTTTCTTGACATCCTTTGAAGCCCGTGGTGTATTATACACAAGAGGTAGTGCTCAGACGGAGACTGGCTCTGCTTGGAGAGGTCACAGCTTGGCTCAATCACTTAGTAGCTTTGAGACTTTACCTGGGATAAGTTATTTACCATCATTTTTTTCAGTTTCATTTGTGAACTAAAAAACTAAAACCAAACTCGCCTCTTATGGAAAGTGCTTAGCCAAGGCCTGGCCTGGCACAGCATCCGCTGCCCACAGACACACGCTCCACGGTCCCCACCGTCATTAGCATAACATTCACACAGAAAAGCCTCTTCTGCCAACCCAGTAATCAACAGTTTGTTTTTGTACAGCATCTCATTATTCAAAAAATGCTTTTTCTCACATTACCTCATTTGACTTTCATAATAGCCCGGTGTTGAGGACCACCTTGCTCCTGGTTGAAAAACTCAAGCATCATATTGGTGATGCTGTGACCATGGCAATAGAACTCTTGTCTTTCAACATTTGGCCTATGTTCTGAATTACATCCAAGTCCAACACACCAGAGGATGTGCGATATATATGACAAAACAGTGTACCCATTTCAGTCTACACTTGAAACACCTTTAAAATCTTTAAATTTCTCAGAAATGAGTCAAGGAATATATAACTTGCTACATACCAAGGCATAAATCAGACTTTAAGGCCTAAAATAGTGTATCAGAGGCTGAGATTAGAACCGATCTTGTCTTGATAGATTAGAGAATCACCAAGTCCACGAATGCACTAAGCCATTACACACAGACAGACTAAGTTCACAGGCTCACCCTTGCGGGCTCATCCTCAATGACCCCCCCACCTGTCGTCATATTTATTTTACATTGTACAACTCCATGGCACTTAGCACATTACGATGCGGTGTGACCATCACGTCACTACTTCTAACTCTAGAACATTATTATGAAAGAAAGCCCAGAGCTGCCTGTTAGCCAGCACTGGCAGCCGTCTCCAGCTCTCAGCATCTGGTAACCACAAACCTGCTTCTTATCTCTACAGATTGGCCTATTCTGTATACTACATGTTTGGAATTACATAATGTGTGGTCTCTCATGCCTGGATCCTTTCACTTAACATGATGTTTTCTTTCCTTCTTCTCCTTCCTTTTCTTCTTCCTTTCCCCCCTTCATTCAGACATTCTTATTCTGAGGACTGAATCACTGAAACCAGGGCCTGTGCCTGCTAGGTAATCAATCACTCTACCACTGAGCGACATCCCCAGCCCTAACACAATGTTTACAAGGCTCTTAGACCTTGTAGCAAGGATCAATACTTCATTGTTTTTCTTTATGAATGACGAATATACCTCAGTATGGAGGCACCATATTTTGTTTACACATCCACTAGCTTGGATTGTTTCTATACTCTGTCCAAGGTGAAGAGTGCTGCCAAGAACACTTGTGCACAAGCTTTTGTTTGGTCACTTTGCAATTGCATATATGTTACTTCACTACGGCCCAGACTCAGAAATAGAAGAGGAATCCCTTAGGCTTTTTGATGATGATGCTGTACTTATGTCCCAGGCTTAAAATAGAAGTGGTGCAAATGAGACAATTTTGATATTGATGGCCGATTCTTGCTAATTTCTAGTCCCCATTGTTTCATCAAAATAGGCCTTGCTTGGTAGTTCTCTTGTCCCCAACATTTACTGTTCAGAATTTGCAGAGCGTCTGGTGTGTATGTACACATGGCGGGCCTACTTGTGGGATGACCTCACCATGTCAGGTCCTTCTATGGAGACTCTGCTGGTGGCTTTTTCAGACACAATGAAAACAGTGTGCGAGAGGAGGAAGAAACCAACTCTCTTTCTGTTCAATGTGACATTTTGTTCCTTGGGGTTTGTGCTGTGCACAGTCTCCAACAGCTCTAAGACATCTGCTTTTCTGCTGCAAGCCTAGAGCCTGGAACAAGGCAACCGATTCAGTGGCTTATGTATTCGCTTTTCCTTTCCATCCCCAGACACCTCAGAGGGAATAAAAAACCTCCACCTTTTTCTCTCAACCAGGATTCAAGGTAAAGGATACATCAACTCACGAGACATGGTCTGTAGTGAAAAGGCCACCTAACTCGGCTTTGTCTCAGCCCCAGCTCAGCCTGGACAACAGCTTTTGTAGATACTATCGTCAACCAATCCACAAGCTTATGAGCTCACTAGTATTTTCCTTTTTTATGTAGTGCTAAAAAGTGGTACAGTACCAGAAATGCAACGTTAAAATACAACAGACCTATTCAGTCAATAGTCTCATCTGCTGTCCTCAGTCAGGAATTTCCTTATCTTAAGGCACACAGCTAGAATGCCTCCTACCTGACTATAAACTGCCCTGTGGCTTACTTTTTCTTACTAGTTGTTTGAGAATCTTCCAGTTGATTCCCTATCTTTGCTGGCTATGGTCTTTTATGACCGCTGATAGGATCCCAGACCTTCTCCTACTACGTTAAAGTTGTCGACAACCTAGGGTCTGTGAAAACAAGATGCCAATCCTGGCTCCCAAAAGACTTGGGTGGTAAGAAAAGCCAGGTCTGGCTTAGTTTTGTTGTTTACCCTGGGTGGCAGGAAGAAATAAGGTTCTGAAAAGCATGGATATAGAAAGCCTTCCACCCTGTCATTTATTATGGATGAGGAAAGAGATTTTGAGATTTAGATATATCTGGGGCAAAATGCTTTCCTGTGTTAGCCATCTTTGTAAAGGAACCTCAAGAGTCTCAGGGAGCTAGAGGTGTAGCCCCGGGGCAGACATGCTAGGCAGGCACAAGACCCTGGGTTCAACCTCCAGCAGTTCCCACCCAAAAAGTAAAAAACAAAATAAAACTCAGGCAATTATTAGGCCTACCACTAGAGCTTATACAGTATCAGTGAAAGAGCTAATATATTTCTATACCACAGTTTGTCTTTAAAAATAGATTGTTAGCTGTGTATCAACAGAATCGGTTTCTTTTATAATCATGTTACATATAATCTATACATTTGTACACACTCACTTATATGTGTGTGTGTGTGTGTGTGTGTGTGTATTATATATGGACCAGTAGTCCAAGAAAGGCAGGAAGCAGCTTATACATCCTTCCAGGTCTCACCCCAGTGATCAGCCCCGCCTAGATCCACGTGTGGAATCCAACTTACATGCCTGTAAGCCAATTTACATGCCTGTAATCCACCCCTCCAGACTAGGTCCCAATCTCCCAATAGCGCATGGTTCCATAGACAATCTATAACATTCAAATATGTGAGATTTTGGGGAACATTTCAGATCCAAACCACAACGTGCTACTCTGATTCCCCTGCTCCTTGGAGTTATCTGGAAGATCAAAGGAGATGGTGTGTTCTGTTACCATCTTCACTGTCCACTGTTACTGACCCCTCCTCTTCTTTGGGAAAGTTCTCCTCTTGCCCTGTGCAATCTTCCCCGCGTCTTGCCCCGCCATGGAGTCATCTTTGACCATTCTGGCTGAATGAATGGCTTCAAATCGACCTTCAATTAGTGGGTCATTTTTTCACTGATAAGTGTATTTTTTACTTAATACCAATGAAAATCAAGGGCTGACACAGCATCTGAGTGTGTCTTGGATTGGCATTGCCCACAGCTGTACGTAACAGATGGAAAGGAAATTATTCAACCTATCCTGAGCCTCAATTTCTTCACCCTTGAAGTAGGCTGATAATAGCACATTATTACAATTTTTGTAACAATTCAGGGAGATTATAAACAAAATACATAGCAGATGTTTAATAAGCAGCAACTGGTACTTTTATTCTTCATGTTGTCATTAGACTTGGACAATAAATACTTTCAAAGCAGGCATAGAAAATTTGTATCCAGTACAACCTTAGACATAGTAATATGATTGACTAGGCTCATATGCACATAATAAATACTGAATACCTTGGTGAAGTCAGGGAAATATAGTAATTGTTAAATTCTTTGTCCAACGTTATCACTCTTGAACCTTCTAACCACTGTAGTAAGCTAAATGGGTATATACGATTTTCTTACATAGAAGGCTAGCCTAGGATTCTGAGTGTCTTGCTCAGGACTGTACATCTTGGAGTCCAAAACCAGATATTTGACTTAATTTTCTTTTTCTTTTCCCACTCTCTCACTTCAGTACTTAAAATTGATCTCAAAACCTTTACACTGAGTTACATTCCCATCCTTTATTTATGTGTATTTTGAAATGGTCTTGCTAAGTCACAGAGTTGCCCAGGCTGACCTTGAATTTGTGATCCACTGATGGATTAAAGGTGTGCACCACCATACCCAATTTAATTTTTTAATCCTCAATTTGCCATCTGGAAAATGAAGATCAAACATGATTTTTTTTTTTTTGGTAGCTCCCATCCCACTTGTCTCATTAACAGTATCTCTACCTTCTCCAATTAATCTAAATCCTGGTCTGTCCCCAGGTCCTTCTTCACAAAGTTCCCATTTCCAGGGAGCAGCCCCCTCCGGAGCCAGGCTGGGATGAATAAATCTGATCAAGGAACTTCCTAGCTGGGAAAGGTCAGGCACCACCCCCTTTTTAATCTCCAGGAATCACGCCCACCTTCACATCCCCACCCAGCAGGATCCTGAAACTCCAGCTGGGAAGATAATTAACAGCCACCATAATTGGGTGCTAGACTCCTGCGGTCCGAGGGAGTGACCCCTGCAAGGTTGTGAGCCCATGTGGCTTCTGCTGAAAGGGGAAAATACAGTCAAATCTGCTTGTTTTGTCAGTGAGGGCCCAGGTATTGTGGTACCTTAGTCATCTGATGGCCTGTCCCCGACCTTTACCAACCATTACTTGAAGTCTTTTTCGCACACACATTCTGCATATATTCATGTCATGAGTTCACTCTGTGCTATGACCACCTTCTAAATGATGCAATCATACGTCATTTTATGAGAGCTTGCAAAAATGATGATGGTCATAGCTAGCTATTTTTAGTTGAGGCATTTACATGGTGATAAACATCTCATTACCGCTTGGTATTTATGGCAATAACTCTGCAAGGAGTGACTACTATTGTAGTTATATCAGGAGAAACGAAGGCAGACCAGGCAGCGTGGCAGAAGCTGCATAGCCAACGCGCACCCAAGCACTGTCTCCAGAGCCTATTCTCCAACTTGTATAGTTACACTGTGTATAAAATGGACATAAACGTAGACACACACGTTTGAGTTGAATGTATCATAAAAGCAACAAGAATATAAAGCACAGGTTGTGGCAGGGGCGGGGCCTAGCTCAGTGGTTAAAATGCTTGCCTAGAAGGTACAAGGCCCTGCTGGGTTCAATTCCCCAGCACCACATACATATTAGCCTGGTGTGGTGACACATGCTTGGAATCACAGCACTGAGCAGGCTGAGGCAGGATGACTGCTGTGAGTTTGAGGCCAACCTGGGCTACATAGTGAGTCCAGAACCAGCCTGGACTACAGAGTAAGACACAGTCTCAAATTTAGAAAGAAAGAAAGAAGAAAGAAAAGAACAGGAAGCTTGCCTTCCTCTACCAGTCATTCTACTCCCGTGTCTAAAGTCTTGGACAAGTCACAGACCTCTCAACTTGAGTTGTAGCAGAGCCAGTGCTGCCTACCTTTCAGGGTTATTGTTAGGATGGAATATGGTAAGAGAGCAGAGTGCCTGGCACATGCTAGAAGCTCAGTAAACAGTAGTGCCTCTCTCAGTCCTAAACGGGAATCACTTGGCTTTGGCAATATCAGAAGAAAACTTTGTTTTGAGTGAACTACACAGATTCTTGTCTGATCACAGTGGCCTTGTGTGCAGAAACCTGGAAGCTGATGGTGGTACAAGAGCCCTTGTTGGATTGGTACAGTGGTGGTTCTCAGACGTTGCAGAATTGATCAGAAGGGATACTGGGTCCAGTGGAAGCCACATTTCTGGCCGTTTGGCACCTGTTTGGGATTTCCAAGTATTTATATTCACAGGCACAAAGTGGAGGCTCAGAAGATGATCTATACTGACTTGACAGACATACAGGAACAGGAGGCTGGAGGGGAAGCAGTGGGCACCAGCAAATGAAAGCAGAGTCGAGTCTTAGTTTGTAGTTCAGGAATTGGAGCAGCTTTGAGATTTCTTCAAACAGTCTGTATTCTTATATAGATCCCTGCACCCAAACTGTGCCCACGGCATATCAGCCCTATCAAGGCACATGTAGATCTTTCTGTCATTACACCATGCCTGGCTTAGCATCCTACATGCTAAGAATGTCTGTCTGCTCTCTGTCGGTGGGTTGGTTGGCCTGTGATCTTTCTCTCTCCTCCTTTCCATGACTCTGTACACAATTATGACAGACTTGAAGAAGTCAAAGCATTTTTTGTGGCTGGCCTCAGCCGAGAACCTTGCATGTAGCCTGCTGCAGGCCATTTAGAAGGCAACTTACTGAAAGACCCAAGCCACGGAGACTCCACGACAGGCCTTAAACTCCCCTTTCAAGTGGCAGGCCTAAAGTCTCAGGTTCTGGGAAAGGTCCGGGTTTCAGTTTCCCCAAAGCTAGGTAGCTGTTCAACAATTATGATTTGGGGAAAAGGTATGTCAGTCAAGGCTAAACCCTGGTCCCTGGGCTCTGGAAAACAGCACCAGATATGCAGTCTCTTGTGAAACAAAGAGTCAGCCAACTTTAACTGATAGAGACTCCCCCCCCCCTTCCTGTGTGATAATCAATCAGTTTTGAGATAAATAATTTGAATGGTTTCTGTTGCGGTCTTGTGGTCTTTGCCTATAAAATTCGAGTGCGGACTGTGCTCAGGGCTCCTCCCCGTGTCTCCACTGCGCTGGAGTGGGAGAGCCCAGGCTCGAGCTTGCAACAAAGACGCTTGCATCGGTATCGGCTCCTGGGGTCTTCCTTGGGGTCTCGCAATCTGGGCACCTTACCACCCGGCCCACTGTGCAGAAGACCTGCGAGAGGATGGGAAGGCTGGCTGGCTGCTGGGAAGGGATCATACAAACACGAATCGAGTGCACACATGAAAGGTCCTTTGAGTGACAACCTGACATTAATTAACTTAGACACAGTGAACCAAACTCTCTCAGGACAGATTCTATTCTGTACATTTTTAAAACCATCACATCCTAAGACTTTGATAAACTCTAATATTTGAGAACTACTGTCTGGGGGCGAGGGCATAGCTGAGCCATTAGAGTGCTCTGCTAGTATAATGTCAGGTCCTGGATTCAATCCCCACTTAAGCTGCTAATCTCGGAAGCCTGAGGCAGGAGAACTACTGTCTTATACCTTAGACAATTCATTCGAGGATTGGTTTCCACTGGAGCCTTAGCAAATTGAACACCCTCATTTCCAGAATGGGCCACTTCCATGTTAAAGGTGTCGATACCTCCCACAGCACCGCGGGGCCCCTGCCTACTCTCTGGCATCACACCCTTTTGCACATCTAATTTCCCTGCTCTCTTTTCGTATCTAACTTGGTTACCACGAAAGCTTCAAGCCCAACTGAGTTTTTTGGGAATAAGACCTAGAAATAAGAATCTCCAAAGAGAAGAAAAAAATTACTCTGTAATCATAGTTTCTCACAAGGGGGAATATAAAAATGGATATAAAAGGGCCCTTTCATCTCGACTCTACAAATGTTTAAAATAGGGTTGGTGATAATTAATGTTTCTATAAGTATATGCTTAAGAAGTCGCCACAATCAGCCTTTGTCTGCTCCGAGTTGGCAGGCCGGACCGCTGCGCTTCAGAAGGGAATGTTTGAGGGTCATTTCACATTGCCTCACTCCTGGCAATTGCAGAGCTGCTATAATTCTGCCAAAGAACATAGAGGGTTTCCCAGTCAAGTTTCATCCTGATTTTGATTATTGTTTATCTCCAGTCCCTGTCTGAATAGTCGTAGTAAAACAGAGGAAGTTTTACTCCTGAGTCCGAGGTCAGCTTGTAATGAACCACGGTTTCAATAGCAGGAACAGCTGCTTCTTTTATAAGCAAGGAGGGTTCACTTACAGTTCAGGGTAACACAGAAATAATTTAAAGAACAAGGACGCTTCTATTCATTTCTTTATTTTTTTATATATTTTTGAAACATTCTGACATTTGAGTGGCTGTAGAATGTGGATTATTGACTAGACTCAACAGGGAAAAAGAAAAGATCCAATAAAGTTTTTAAAAAAAGAAATACAATATTTCTTGACCCACCTCCCAACCCAAACATTACATAAAGATTTAATTTGTATAGCGAGAGTTCAAATAATGGACCACATTTTAAAAAGATACACTAGACGTTTTCAAAATTTTATACCAAATATCTCTTAAAAGTTCCAAAAACATAGTGAAAAAATTAAAAACTAAATGTCGACAAAAATGGGCCATTAGCTTAAGAGTTAAAAGATAACTTTCCCCATTACTCCCAATTAGGTAGAAAGTGAATATTTTAGGTTTGCATTTTTTTACATTGCAAATATGTCTGGCACTTAGCCAATTATAATAGTATGGAACATACTCTTAGACTCTGAATCTGCAGGGACCTTGCAAATGACACGGCTCAGCCTCCCACCTGCAGAAGGAGTTACCGCCAACACACCCTTGAGACTTCGCCATGCAACTTACTGATTAAATAATCTGATGTAGTGTCAGGGGCCAGTACAGTCCAGTGTGGTCGGCTTCTGCCCATCAGTATTTATCTTTTCAGCTTCCTTTTATCTCTCAAAATTAAGAATGCATGCACCCTTGAACCCAGAAATTGTATTTCTCTCTATACAAATTAAATCTTTATGTAATGTTTGGGTTGGGAGGTGGGTCAAGAAATATTGTATTTCTTTTTTTTAAACTTTATTGGATCTTTTTTCCCCTGTTGAGTCTAGTCAAGAATCCACATTCTACAGCCACTCAAACGTCAAAATGTTTCAAAAATATATAAAAAATGCATCCAACAGATAGACCCATTCATATGCAAAATAGCTGTATACAAAGGTCTGCAAAACAGCTCCCTTTGGAAACAAGCCAAGTACAAGACCAGCTGAAGAGATTATGAGCCAACCCTTCACTGGGTACACCCGCAGACATGGAGCAAGCCACTGTCTGTATGGATTTATTTATTTTGAAACTTTATGTAAATGGGATTAAATAACATGCGGTCCTTTGTGATAATTTTTTTTTTCACGAACTGTAATGTTTTCACGGTTCATCTATATTGTGGTATATATAATTACTTTGTTCTCTTTATTGCCAGATGCCATTTCATTACATGGATATACCGCATTTTATTTATTCATTCAACTGTAGAAAGACAACTCATTTGTTTCTATCTTTTGGCAATTATCAATCATACTGTCTCTAATCTTTTAAAATAATTTCATCACATCTATTTCATATATTAAATAATGTTACCATTTTATATTAAATAATGTATTGTTTCATTCAGCTTGGTTTGGGGTATATGAAAACTGTGTAGGGTCTCAGGAAGTAGCTCAGTCGTGAGACACTGGCCTAGCTTGTGGGAGGTCTGGGATTTGATGCTCAGTACCACCAAATAAGTAAATAAATCAAACTGTATCAGGTTATAAGCAGTCGTACACGATGTTTTCTTCATATCAACATCAAGTTTCTAAGACTTTTCCATGACACTGCATGTATTCAATCTGTGTTTATAGCTTTAAATTTTATACTAATCAATACCATAATTTACTCACCCGTTCTCATACTCATGGACATTTAGTTACATCTTGCTTGGCATTTCCAAACAATTTTGCATAGAACATACTTGTGTACTGCTTCTGGTGCAGGCACAGAAGAATTTCTCCAGAATATAAACGTAGAAGGTGAATAACTGTATTATGGGAACGTGTTAATGTTTACATTTCCAAGTGACTACCCCACCAGCAGTTCCTAAGGGTTTCTTAATCCACATCTTCACTGGGTAATCACGTCTTTTTCAAAACCTTTGTTTAACATTTCAATTGTGCACCTCGTTCTTATAAGGCCTTTTCAAAACACAAGACAACAAAGAAATTCTCTCTCATTCATAAGTAAAGTTTGCTTTTTGGAATCCAATTACTGGCCTTTCCTCTACCCCTTGGAGCTACCCAGAGCAAATCTAAACAGTGCTGTCTCATTGAGTCAACCCTTCACACATTTGCAATTATCTTATCTGTCTAATCCTGCCTTCTCCAATGTACCCAAAAGGCAAAGAGAGAAACAGAGAAGTGGGGATTGGTGTAATTCCTTCCTGATCAGCTGTGGGGCCAAATTTCCAGTGTGCTCCTGGCCCCTCAGGAGACTGATAGGATCTATTTGGGCAATAAACCAAGGAATGTTGAGCTAAAAGCAGCAAGGAGGTCTTTCTCGGTGGCAGAGCCCCGAACCCTTAACATGCCAGTTCACATCATGAATTTCTGAGGTCGGAAAACTTAAAGCACTTTTTGAGCAACACTTAGGCTAAGCTGTTCTTAAGAAATAAGAAAAAAAAAGGGGGGGGGAGACTTGATATTATTGTCTTCCTTTGACCTATTTTTGCTTACTTGCTTTCTTTAAGCATCCAATAAAAGCTGTGTTTTGTCTCTGTCCTTACCACCAACCACGCCTCTCATTTAGTATTGTCTTTTCCAAAAGTTTTAGCCCTGAACTGCAGAATAAAAGTTCTGAGCCCAGAATAAAGAGAATTCTAGAAAGAAGAGATCATTTCAAAGGAAATATCAAATGCCTTTTCCTTCTCTCTTAATTCTTGGTCATTGCTGAAAACAGGAAATAGAGTTCTGAATGACAAAACCCAAGTGAAACATTGCATGCTAATGTGTTTTGTCAAAGGTCATGGACAAATGTTATAATAATGACTGTAGTCAATTTAATAGCTAAAATTTCAACTTTATAGAAAACCTCATTTTTAATCCTTCAGATAACCTGTAAGGAATAGGTACTGTGAATATCTTCATGATCCAGAAGAGAAAATGCTATCTTACTAAATCACACACCTCTGAAAGTTTCTGTCTGGTCTCAGATCCTGCACTCCCCAACTCTTGCTCACGTGCCCTCATAGCAGGCAGGTCTGCCTCATCCATCCCTGGCTCTGCAAAACCTGCCCCATGTCATCCGCATTTGATCAAAGCGCAGGGCCTTTGAACGGGCTCCCCTACTTTCCAGGAATACTAAGTATTCTAACTCTTCAACGTCCTGCTTGCAGTCTTAAGAGGAAGTATTTAGCTACCTTCTCTCTATGAAGACGAGCACTCTGGGCTCCGTTGGGGCCTCTCATACCCTCCTATGGTACCTCCACCCTCTCCAGATTTATTAAACCAAAATTCCCATCTGTCTGGTTAGCTCATTTCTTTACCCCTTTCTAAGCAGATATATTCTAATCAGAGATGCCAGCAGGATTGCCTGACTGATGGTTCACCAAAAACTCCGCCTGAAAATCACCTGACGAAGTACCTTTTCTTTCTACATCCAACAAGGGTGCTTTCTGGCCCAAGGTGCCTCCGCATGTGGCTTGTGGGATTCCACGGGGACTCAAAGCCATTGAGGATTCTGGTGAATACCAACCCACAGAGCCAGGTTCTGGGTCCAGTTTTGATTTCTTTTGGGGAATTCTCCTGCCTTGGGCTAAGATACAGCAGGACATAGCTAAATCCCCATGAGGTTCTGAAGCAATCATGGGTATCCCCAAAGGTCCTAAGCTAATAACAAATATGCTCATAACACTAAATGAGTTTTAGGGTACTATCCCCAAACACTGCCTTCTAGAGGACTCTGCTTCCTTTACCAGGACAGCTTGTCCTCTGTGGCCACCTCTCTGCCGTCTGACACTGGTTGCACCCAATGAGAAAGGGAGCAATGGCTGATCCAACTAGAAGAGCACACATAAGCCAGCCAGCAACCTACGCCTCATGTGGCTAGGCTTGATAAAATGAGGAAGACAGGAAGACTAACTATTTCTTTCCCCTCTTGAGACTTAAAACCAAGAGCCTCCAAAAGGAAACATCCATGTAGAGGTTGTAGCTACGAAAAGTCAAGCAGTCAAGCTGAGACTGGGCATGCACTACGGCCCATGAACAAGAAAAGACTTTAGGAGAAGGGAGACTGAAACCACACAGAGCAAGCTGGAGGCGGGCTAGAAAAAGAGTATACAGATGTGTTAAGAAAAGCCGAGAATGGGTGGAAGGGTTGCTTGGCTCTGGTCCGCAGATTTGTTACATTTTCTGGCGGTAAAGCTTATTTTTTCGAGCAAACTCAAGCGAGTCTCTGTTCTCTGTAACCAAAAAGATTCTGACTAGAATCCCTCCAACTCTAAAGACAAGTGTTACTGCCTCAGGAGACTGTGGTCCAAAGCAAACAGTGCTAATCCTTTTAAATCCTAGAAGCCCCATTAAGGGAAGGAACATTTCTAAGAAAGTTAACTCTTGCATAGGTCAATATTTTTTCTTTAGCTTTTAAAAAAAGAGAAACAGGCACATGCAAATATATCCACTAGCTTCATCTACTGTCTTGTATTTCCAGAGACTTATTTAAGAATGAAAAAGTACACTATGTGGTACATTGATTTTGTGTATCATTATTGTGTTTGACAGTTAACTCTTAAAGTTGCATTTATGTAGGTAATACCTACAAATTGCTAATTATAATCACTTCTAATATCTTATTCTTTAGATTGTCATCTGTAGGAGGTAAGGGCTTTCAGATTTTTTTGGTATAAATTTTTTTACTCCTGTAAACCTGGTATCTGGAATACTACAAAATATATACATATTTGATGAGAGATGTCTAAATGTTCACTTTTTCCAGAACTGGGAAATGAACTCAGAAGTGCTCTACCACGGAACACTACCCTTACTTCCACATATCCTCTCCTTTTTTTGTTTTTTTAATTTTTACTTTGAGACAAATCCTTGCTAAGTTGCCCAAGCTGGCCTTAAACTCCGGATCCTCCTGCTTCAGTATTCAGAGTAGCTGAGGTTACAGGTACATACAACCACCCTAGCTTTAGTTTTTTTAAAAAAATTTTTTTGTTATGTTTTCATTTATAGTTCACTCAAATTGGGCAAAATCTGAAAGCAAAAAAAATTTCCTCTTTATTATTATTGTCTTTTAAGGATAAGCTAACACTCTTATCAATGATTTTGGGTGAAGATCCAAGGAAAGTACTAAGGGAGCAGAAAATCCCAGAGAGCTTGGCCAAACTTGCTCAGTGAGCTCGCTGCAGTTTCATCTCACCTTACCTTTTATTGTCTTCACATATATATCCCAACCGGGGGATGTCTGACCAAACAGAGATGAGCTGGAGGTCTGTGGTGTGCACTAGAGCCCCTCCAGGCTAAGTCCCCGGTTGACAGCCATCTCCAGTGCTTCCCAGAGGCGCCAAAGCTTTCTAGGGCTCATACTCCATCACCACTAAAATGGTCACTAAGGAAAAGTAGGCCATGACTAATTCCTTTTGAGCCTGAGTCACCTCTGATTCCAGGCTCCTAGCTTTCAAGATACATGCAGTCCTTTGGGGTATTTATAGACCCAGACGGTTTCCTTCCCACATGGCAGGGACAACAGTCTTAGAAGCCAAAGGAGACAGGGGCTGTGCCATGCTGAGAACCTGCCAATCTGGCACAGGTAGGCTTTGCCTGGCAGGCACCCAGACCACATTTCTGATCAAACATCAGCATCCGCGACATGTGAAATTACCTCTCCACCCTTAAGACCCAAGCTGTGGCTCAATGACTTAACTCAGATGTGGTATTACTTACACAGCCACCTTTGAATCTAAGGCTAAAGAGATTTACCCTCACATGGACGGAGAATTTCTTTTTTTTAAGTATGTCTTTATTTTTATCCTTTATTTTTAAATGGAGATGCACCTAGAGTTGGAAAGTTTCTCTAAGGTTACTTGTCCTATGACTTCAATGTGCATTTCCAAATTATACATACTTGGGCATTTTTCTCAAAATGTGGATTTTGGGGCCCACTTTGTATTGACTAGAGAGAAACTTGGGGTGTGATCTGTGTCTTAATAAGTCCTAGAAGTAATTATGATAGTGGCTGAGATTTAGGTTACACTGCTAGGCATTGCATTTTAGAATTAAAAAATATTCACATGGGAATATATTTAGCACTCTGTGTAGTAGTGATCAGATTTATAGGAACTCATTTTTAAGGTGACACCCGGGACAATTTCAGAACTTGCAACTGCAGGGAGATAGTCTCTCAAGCTGAGTTTCCTGACCCACCATATGCCAGAGAACTAAAACGGATCACCAGCGAAACCTGGGCTTAGAAACTAATGTTTGGGAGACTTAGATCCTTTATTTTTTCCCAGAAAGTATGCATGCCAGGAGCTACCTATACTGACTAACCTGAGACCAGGGTTCAACCCAATAAGCTTGCTTGTGTCAAATAATCCTCCACACAGTTGTTTCTAGCTAAGATATAATCTGGATTTCCTGAAAATGTTGTACTTTATTTTATTATTATTAATTTTTTGTAGCTTTGGGAGTTGAACCTAGGCCCTGCTGCAAGCCAGGCAAGTACTCTACCAGTGAGCCTTGCCTCCAACCAATGTTCTATTTTAAAAAATTTCTAAGCCTACAGAGAAGTTGAGAAGAAATAGTGCAACTCATATATATATATATATATATATATATATACACACACACACACACACACACACACACACACACACACACACACACACACACAGACACTCTTTGTCTAGAAAACTTAATATTTTATCATACATTTCTATGTAATTGTTTTCCTTCTTCCACTCTTTTTATATAAATGCTTTTTTCTCTCCTCTGAAATCATTGAAGAGTAAGTGGCAGACATCACACTTTGAAGCTAGGTACTTTAGTGTTTATTTCCAAAAAACAGGAACATTTTGCTACTTAAACACAGTATAAGCAGCACGCTCAAATTTAGTATTAATATGGGTTTCATACTCAAACTTTCCCTAGCCCTGGGCAGAGTCCTCACGCCAAGGCCCCTTGGCTCTACTGAGAGCTCATCACAACTGGCCTGCCGTGGCTTCTAGGCCTTTGAGGTGAACAAGCTAGGAAATCTGCGTCTATTTTAAAGCAGAAATTCCCCATTGCAACCCAACACCACAAGCTGTTCTTTCCTTCCTGCATCCCACACTCACATCTGTCAAGTAAAACCCCAGGCTCAAGAATCAATCTATTTGTTTATTTGCTATAATGTGCCCAAAATAGTTAGCAAATTACTTCACCACAATCACTATTAACCATAAAGGTCAAGGTTTTTGTAGTTCTGTGGTCTTTCGACTATATTTTACAAGGCTGTGCAGTTAGTGTGCTGTGTTTACGTTTCTTGGATTAGTTCTTTGTTTTTGTCTGCATGGTCATAAAATCAACTTGAGCTACAGCGAGTTTAAACTACATCCACAAAATATTGAAAACAAGCTTACGATCATAGTCACCGACAGAAAGTGAAGGGTAAAGACGGGTGTTGATAATTCAGGGCAAACTCATGCTTTCACTCACTGGTAAGGTTGTAGGTCTTAGGTGCTGCTAGAGAAATAAACTAGGACGCCTTCACTTTCACGGGACATGAAATTACACGCGCACATACACACACACAGTACTACCAAAGTTCTTAGGTAATTTCTGAGAGTCAAGGTTTATATTATTGGGCCCAGACTGCGAGACCCCAAGGAAGACCCCTGGAGCCGATACCGATGCAAGCACACGAGAATCTTCTCGAGCCTGGGCTTTCCCACTCCAGCACAGTGGAGACACGGGGAGGAGCCCTGAGCATAATCCACACTCTAATTTTACAGGCAAAAGCCACAAGACTGCAACAGAAACCATTCAAGTTATTTATCACAAAACTGATTGATTATCACACAGGAAGGAAGTGGCGGGTGGGGCGGGGGGGTCTCCATCAGTTAAAGTTGACTGACTCTTTGTTTCACAAGAGACTGCATATCTGGTGCTGTTTTCCAGAACCCAAGAACCAGGGTTTAGCCTTGAGTGACACACCTTTTCACAAATCATAATTGTTAAACAGCTACCTAGCTTTGGGGAAACTGAAACCCGGACCTTTCCCAGAACCTGAGACTTTAGGCCTGCCACTTGAAAGGGGAGTTTAAGGCCTGTCGTGAAGTCTCCGTGGCTTGGGTCTTTCAATGTCATTGTTTTACTACTTCTTTTCCATGAAAGCACAACCCTAGAGATAAAGAAAAGAGAGGCAAGGAAGGACCAAAAAAGGTAAAATGCGGGCTGGAGGAATGGCTCAGTGGTTAAAGCACTTGCCTAGCAAGTGCTAAGTCAAGTGCTAAGTACATGAGTTTGATTCCCCAGAACCACATAAGCTGGGAGCGGTGGTGCACGCCTGTAATCCCAGCACATGGGAGGCTGAGACAGGAGGATTGTGGTGAGTCCAAGGCCAGCCTGGGCTCCACAGTGAATTCAGGACCAGCCTGGGCTACAGAGCGAGATCCTGTATCAAGAAGAAGAAGTGGAGGAGGAAGAAGAAAACCAGAAGGGAAAGTGGGATCAATAGATGAGGAGAACAGCATCGACCTCGAACAGGGCTGTGTGGTGTCCTGCAAAACCCAAACTGGCTCAGCCTTAGCTAACCCTTTCCTAAATTCTCTTCAGAGTGCAGTTTGAGTGGGATGATTGAGCCTTTTGTGTGGAGGAGACAGTGGTGAGCCGCAAGCTCAGATGTTCCACCCCTGCAAATGAGAACCAAGACCCCAGGCCAGCCAGTCCAAGGCAGCCCCTGTGGATGTCTGGGCAGATTCTGTGTCATTGACGTGCCACAGGGTGGTGCTGGTGTCTGCGTGTCAACAAAATAAAACTTTCTCCTGATTTTTCTGGTTTTGAGTCGGTGCCAACTAAGAGCTCCACTTTCATGGTCCAAGTCACAGGCAGAGAAGAGCTGGACCCACTCTTTCTAGGATCTGCTTTATGCTGTCATCATGTCAGAACAGGCCACAAGTTTCCACATCTGATTTGCCAGTGAGAAATCAGGGTGAGGGATCAAGATAGAAGAAAGCCAAGGGCCTACTGTTGCTACAGATGTGGCAGTTGCCCTCCCCGAGACAAGGGAAATGGTAACAATATCTAATAGCACCCACTTTCCTCCGTCCACTTGCTTTTTGGTCCATGGTGAAATGTTGGCCAACTTTTTATTTATGTGAGTATATGTATGACTGAGGACTTAACACAGAGATACTCTACTACTAAGCTGTATCTCTGTGCCTTTTTATTTTTTTCTTTGAGACGAGATCTTACCAAATTGCCCAGCCTGGCCTCAAATTTTCAATCCGCCTGCCTCAGTCTCTCTAGTGGCTAGGATTTCACGCCTCATTTGGAGAAGTTCTTTGAAGGAAATCTGCAAGGAAAGGTGGCAGAACACAGAAGTGATCTCAAAGACTCAAGGTAAAGATGTGGCTGTGCTAACTTCTGAGCTTTTCTATTTTGACAAGAAAGCCTACAGAACCACAAGTCCTAGGGACAGATGAGAGGAAAGAAGGGATAACTCCAGAAACACCATTTTTGGGAGAAATATCAAAGGCAGACACTGGCCAACAGGTCTATAAGTGGGAAAAAAATACTGAAACACTTTTGATGTACTGAAGAACATGGCAGGACTTACCCAAAGGTTCAAAGAAATCTAAGCAAAGGAAACTGAAAATCACTGAAACTAACCCAGGAAACTGAAAATATTGTATAAGAAAATAAATGTCATGATACACCCTTTGGCTTAGCATTAAACAAAATTAACTGTGTTTTTATCTTAAAAAATTATAATCTTGTTAGTATTATTTGACTTCGTAACTGTGTTCAATTATTACTTTGATAAAAAGTTACTTTGAAAAGGTTTTAGTGAATTTAGAATCTTCTCAAGTCTGTTAAAGGGAGTAAATGGGGCCCCCAGTCAGTGAGGCCTTTGGCAATAAATTGTGTGTTGACATCTCACGGTTTTGTCCTCTTAGCTCTTTTCTCCAACAGCTTTGAGCTCAGAAGAGAAGTCAGGAGTTTGTCAGTGGTACTAGATCACACCTCCCATGGAGACATCCAAAAGTCACACATAGCATTGTAAGAGCATCAGGAATCCCATGAGCCTGAATTGCACCGGCAGGGCAGGCTGGGCCCAAAAGTCAGTGGACAGGGCTCCAGGCCTGGCTCTGCTACCCACAGAGTGACAGACAGTGGCGAGACGTCAAGTGGCCCACCCGTTCCCCTCCAGGTGGCCTTCTCTCCAGACCCATGGTTTGGCGGGTGAGGACGAAGTGACTCCTCCTCCCACCCCTCCCCTATCCCCGCCCCAAAAGACTACCCTGCCCTCCAGGAGGACAGAAAACTAGAACCTACACTGACACTTCCCAGACCCTCAAGCTAGAACCGAGGCTGAGGCTTCCCTGACTTCCAAGTGGCACTGCGATCCCGGAGCTTCCAGGAGCAGCCAGGCGGCCCAACACGCGTGGGTGTCCTTGAGCCGTCGCCTCTCGGAGGCTTTATAAAGCTTCATAGCCAGTGAGAAGGACGCAGGCTGTGCTGCGAGAGAACGCTCACAGGCCTGGAGGAGGAAAAGTTCTGTCTTAGGCCGGAGAGGAATTACGCGCACTTTAAAGAACAGATTTCCTTCCCAGTAGATTAAAGCTTGGGACAGGCCATGAGATGTCCTCTGGCGGCGCGCCTGCCTGAGCTTTGGTCCAGCGCCTGTGAGCAACAGCTCAGTTCTCCTGGATGTCAAAGCCACCAGCGGCCCTGGGCCAACCCTGCACGCACCTGCTCCTGTCCCTCCCTACCAGGGATCTGGACTTTGCAGGGAGCCCAGGCCTGCCCTGAGGCCAGCAGAAGGAACCCAAGGTCAGCAGACACCAGTAAGAAAAGAGGGGGTGTAGGGACAGAAGGAGTAGAGAAGAAGTCCAAGAAAAGTTAAGGGAGAAAGGAAGTGAAGGAGACCAAGAGAGCAAGGGTGATTCCACGTTCACTAACATTTATGATCCTGCGGCCCTCACGTTTCCTGCAGGTCCTGGAGTGGCTCCGCCTAGCTCCGTGCATTCGTCCTGCTCAGCAGTGTCACTGAGGGCCCCGCCCTGGCTGTGTCAGGTGTGGGCGCAGACGGGAGCCAAGCTGACCCAGGCTGGTCCTGAAGGAAGCCAGGTGGTCGGTGGCCAAACAAAATCCAAATACCAAATAAATGACACAAGTGCCGAGCAGAAACATAACCACTCTGAGCAGGCGGGGGGGCTGACGTCCTATTTTAGGGGGTCAGAGACTTGACGACAGCGTCTCTTCTTTAGACTTTTCATTCTGACGTCGTCAAAGCTAAGAAGTTGCAAAAATACTATAAGGGATGCCGTTTACGCCCTATCTAGATTGCCCAATTAATAATACTTTGTCACATGGGATCTCTATATTTTTTCCTTCACTACTCAAAATTTGCAGACGTAGTCACTCTTCACTCCTACACGTTCAAGGACTTACTATACAACTACGATGTCCTGCCCAATTAATTCAGTCTATATGTATACTAATTACATCAATATCCAGACTGTTATAGGTCGAACTATGTCCTCCCGAACTAAAATATTCAAGCCTTTAGTATCTCAGAATTTTGCTGTTTTTGGAGATAGCGCCTCTAAAGATGTCAGTAAGAGAAAATAAGTTTGTCACCATCGACTGTGCTTTGCCAACTGGAATGGATCAAGACATGCCTAGCCGACCGGTAAGGCACAGTCTCGGGTGTGCCGTTCGGCTACTGGCATGTAGGCCAGCACACCGAGGGAAGAAGACCCAGCCAGGGTGTGGGTGGTACCAACTAATAAACTTGCAGCCTCAATAGAATAAAAAGAAAGAGTGTTTGCTTTTTTGGAAGAGCTCCTGCCTTGGCCGTCACCTCTGGACTTGAATTTCCAGGGCAGACTCGCACCACGGTGTCCTACCGTGAGCTCCCAGGCCTTCGACCTCGACCTCCTTGCCTCCTGGACCAGGTCTCCATGTTGCAGCTCTGCATCCTGGGTTGGTGCTGCGTTCTCCATTCCCTCGGTCCACGGCTTCCGCCTTCTCATCTGAGCAGCTCCTGGCACCTCCAGCTGTGGACAAGCATTCTGGACTTTCCCTTCTAATCTTGGACTCATTACCATGGACTGTCACAGCCTGCCACGGAGTCTCCACCTCTGACTCTAAGCCAATCAAATACATCTCCTTATGTAATTCTAATATATAAACTTTTTCTATTAATTCTGCTTTCCTAACGAGTCCTAACTAATACAGAGATCATATAGGTTGGTCCTACTCGATGTTCCTAGTGCCCTTATAAGAAGAACTTAAGACACAGACTCACAGAGGAAAGATCACATGGAGAGGAAAGTGAGAGAAGCCTCGCAAGAAGCCAGCCATGTCGCCACCTTCGCTAAGCCTCACAGACAGCACAGCTGTGAGAAGATACGTTCTGTTATTGAAGCCACCCATTTCATGCTGTGGCAGGCCTAGCAGATTAACACACAAACCACAATCCATATGTGCATCGTTTTCAATCTAGTCCCTATAAATCTACACTAGCTTTCCCACCTTGTCCTTCAATGTCTATCCTGTCATTGATCTGTCTAAGTGTAAGAATCCACTATAATTCTTCTGGTTAGAGTACCGCATGGGTGATGTTGCATGGATGAGGAAGGAACTTTTTAATAAAGGCATTGGGCCCTCTAGGCAGAAATGCCAGCAGCTGATGCTTACAGTACGTGTTGGGTAGTCGGCTCTGCTCTAAGCATCAAGGGCCACCAAGTGCACCAAGGGTATGAGAGACTGTGGTGGGGAGGTACAGGTTTCAGAGTCCAGGGTAGGAGGGAGAACAAATCTAAGAATGGAAAAAGCAGAATGTAGACGTGCTGAAGGCCGAATTAAGATGTTTTGGTGGTGGGGTTTTTTTTGTTTGTTTGTTTGTTTTTTGTTTTTGTTTTTGTTTTTTTTTTGACACAGGTTGCATCACTAAGTTGCTAAGTCACCTGGGCTGGCCTCAAACTTTACAGAAGACTTTTTTTTTTTCTTAATAAGTACAAAGAGTAAACTCCAAAGCAACAATTAAGCTAGGCCCAGTGGCACAGATCTGCAACCCTAACATCTGGGACTTAGAGACAGGAGGGTCACAATGAGTCTGCGCAACATAGTGACTTAACGAAACCCTGTGTCAAATAAAAAATAGTAAAAAAAAAGTTAAAGGGCAGCACAGTAAGCGCATAAAGCAGCAACATTATGGTAGGGGTCTGGGCTTGCTCCCACCAGAACAAGGCAGTGAGGCAGTGGCACCTCATCAGCACGGGGGCAGCAGGACCTGGGCAGTGGCAGGCACCAAGCACACAAAGCACATTCGACTACTGCCTTGCAACCTCAGGCTGTAATTTAATGTCACCATCCAGCAACTTTCAAGTCACTAGTCACAAGTACCTGTTACCGTATAGAGAAGACAAAGGGGTCAACATCGTACAGAAAGGGGAACCCTCGCTTGTTCTAGGCCCAGCCTCTAGATAGTAATCCCTTGGGTCTAAGCGCTGGCATTAAGAAAGCTGCTTCCTGTTCCGGCTTCAGACCCATCTCTCTGTCCAAGTATCATGCAACAACATGGTCATTTATTTCAATTACATGGGTTGTTCTCTTACGGTTGTTCTTTTACACAAGAGGCAACACTACGAGTTAATTTGCACCAGTGTCACCATAGAAATAAGGAGTATGGTGTGCCATAATACCACAGCGGATGTGACATTGCTAGGCCACAGAAACTCTAATCTTTTTCCTGACAGAACTAGGTATTGAACTCAGAAAGGACTTTTGCACTTAACTACAATCTCACCTTTTTGTTTGTTTTTGAGACAGGGTCTCACTCAGTAGTCCAGGCTAGTCCTAAACTCACTCTGGAGCCCAGGCTGACCTTGGCTTCACAGCAATCCTCCTGCCGTGTACTAGGGATTCTCGGCGAGCACCACCACATTTATCTTATGTGGTGCAGGGGAAGTGAACTTGGGTACTCAGTGCTTGACTCAGCGCTTGCTAGGGAAGCGCATTAACCACTGAGCCATTCCTCCAGGGCCCCTCTTTTTCTTTTTCCTTTTCTCTTTCTTTCTTTTTTTTTTTTTTGACAAGCTCTCACCAAGTTGCTCAGGCTGGTCTCAGACTTCTGACTCTCCTGCCTCAGCCTCTCAGAGTGCCGGGATTACAGGCATGTGCTGCCATTTCAGACAGCCTTAGGAATTTGTAAGTTCCATTATAACCTCATAGGACCACACTCATATATGTGGTCTGCCATTACACAAACCCCACAGTGTAGCCAGCGCATGACTATATGTGCAGTTTTGAGCACCCCTCAGGTACCCCACCACAGCACTCGGCTCCTGCCATATGGAACAGCAGTGACTGCAGCATGGAGAGCACATGGGGCCCAGTGAGCAGCATTCGGCTCACACCGCACCTGAGCGCTTGACTAACTGCGAGTTAGCCATGAGGTAGGCGTGGAACCGTGCTCCCACCAGTGTCATCCCAGGCAACACCTGCCCCACCACCTCACCCTTTGCATACCAAGAGGCCAGAGAAGGAGCTGCTCACCGCACCGGCCCTCCACTGGAAACACTTTCCAGCTCCTTTCCATCCGGCTGCTGCCAACATTTCCATAGGCCGAGGCCACATTTCCAGCTCAGAGACACAAAGGCACGCAGAGACAGGGGCAGGCAACTGAGCTTTCTCTCCTTACTCAAAGGAATGCCCACTGGGCAGCCTGCCCTGCTGTGGCCCAGACTCCACGTGTCCCTGGGGCAGCCAGTCTTCATTAGCCAAAGTCAGATGCAGAGTGAGGGGCTGGGGCAAGTAGATGGCAGAGACAACGTACCAAGGACCCAAGTATGGCGCATTTGTACGAGCAAAAGGTCAGGAGAAGGACGCTCTGCTTCGGGCCTGCCCTCCGTCACAGACACAGGGAGACTTTCTGGATTTCAGAAAGACTAACTACAACCTCTCAGCCATGACCGAGGGGCAGCGTCAACGGCCAGCCCTAAGACAAACCTTTTGTGACCTTGCTACAAAAAAAGTGAAATCCGGCAAGAGCTTTGAGAGTGTTTTTCTCTTTATGGAAAAACTGAAACTCAATAATAAATAACTGGCCCAAGGTCATTCAGCTACAAGACTGAAAATTAAATCCAAGTATGATTCCAACGGCTGCTCTTTTTCTATGAATAGTACCTATTAAAAGTAGGTAATGAGTATCAAGGGATGCCAAGTATCTGGCTCCATAGGATGTTCTTCATAAAAATGAACTTGTTTATATTCAAAGTGTTTCTGGAAAGCACAATCTCATGCCCATTTTTTAAATGAGGAAAGCCGAGTCTCAGAGAAGTAACGTACCTTGCCAAAGGTCTTGAAACTTGTAAATGGTACAGCTGATGTTTGAACCTGACTTCTAAATTCATGCATTCAGCCATGACATAATGCCTCCTCATTAAAGAAAATCCTTGAGGTCACCGATAAGCCTAAACTTTTGCTCCACGTCTTCGGTCACATCTGAGCTCAGTACAGCTGGGTGGCTTTCACCCTCTGGACCCCAGCAGCCTACCTAGTACTTACATTTTGATTCTCTGCCTGTGGCTTTCTTGGACATCTGAGGAACCATGGGGGACTTAAGCCTTCCAGTGTATTAGTCTCCTGAAACTGCTTTAACCAAGTTCCGTAAGTTAGGCAGCTTAAAGCAACAGGAATGTATTCTCTTTCAGTTCTAGAGTTTAGAAGTCCAAAACCAAGTCACCGCAGGGCCAGACTCTTTCCAGAGCCCCTGGGCTCAGTTGTGTCTGGCCTCTTCCTAGCTTTCGGTAGTTGCTGGTGATCCATGAGGTTCTTTGGTTTGTGACAACATTATTTAAATCTCTGACTTCATCGTCAAGTGGCCACCACCTTTCCTGGCCCATGAGACACCCACTAAAGAATGTGCCACGCTGCAACTACTCTTTTTGGTCTACACCTCACTTTCTACCCCAATCTCTAATCTCCCTTTCTTCTTTTACTCCTTTCTTTGCTTTGACCTAGGTCCCATGGATTTTTAGTAGTAATCTAAAGCTCCCACCACGATAAATAACTTTGATGCACAAGTTCTCTTATCTAAGTCTCTCTTGGTCAACTAGACTTCTGAGTGGCTCTCTCTTCTCCATCTACTTCAGAACTCTCCAGGAGCCAGACACCTGCACAGAAAGGTCTCTGTCACCAACACACATCCACAAGCAGTCAGCATACTTCAGATCGACCTGCTTAAATGGGGACACCGAAATCCCATTCCAAATCCGAATCTACTAAGGGTTGTATTGTATCTCCTCACCACGTATATGTTGAATTTCTGTGCCCAGTACTTTAGGACGTGATCTTATTTGTAGCAGATGTAAGTAACCAAGTAAAAATGAAGACACACTAGAAGATGCAGGGCTCTAATCCAATATAACTGTTAACCTTATAAAGAGAGGAAACGTGGACACCAGCACGGGCACAGGAAGTACTTCACATGAAGATTGTGGAGTCACGCTGCCACTAGCCAAGAAACTACCAGAAGACAGGAGCGAGGTAGGCTTGGAATAGATTTTCCCTCAGCGCCTTCAAGGTCCTGCCAGGACCTTGAACCCAGACTTCCAGTTTTCTGAATGTGAGACAACAAATTTCTGTTGTTGAAGTCACCAGCTTGGGGTATTTTGTTACAGCATCCTTAACAAACTAATACTCAGGGGTGGAGTCTTTGTTTATTGTCCTACTTCAATTTCATCAGTTCGGTGCAAAAGGTAGAGGGAGCTGAGCCTCTGAGCACCCTCAGTTCCACATCTTTCCTTTCTTAGGATTTAGTCAATTCCCATGATGCTCTGGTGGCACTGCGGATAGATTCAGAACCCCTCCCCTGGCTGAGGTGTTTAATGTCCTCTTTTTGATCTCCACTGTGTCGGTGACCTCTGACGTCCCACCGCCGGCTCTCATGTCTAGCAGAAATGGTGCCCCCGGCTTCTCCCCCAGATCTCTACGATCACTACTCACCGCCGACAAAGCAGTGGGAATGCTGCCTGGCCAGGAAAGCATTCCTGAGACGGTATGCCGAAGTCCTACCTGGAGGCGGGACACGGATACCGGCCTCTCAAGGAGGTAAAAATGCTCCCAGCTTTTCTTTACCATCTGATTAGGCTGGACACTCTGCATTTTGGGTTGTTGCCATGGAGATGAGGATGCAGAAGGCTACCTACATTACTGCAAACACTGATATACTTGGGACTACTGGATAGACCAGAGTTTCCCAGTCTCAGTGTTATGAACGCATAGGCCAGATAATTCTTTATAGTGGAGATGCCCATGCATTACAAGCCATTCAGGAGCGTCTCTGCCCTCTGTGTGCTATATGCCAGTAGCAACCTCCCTCCCTCAAGTTAGAGCAATAAACGGTGGCTCCAGACATGGCCAAATGTCCTGTAGGGGAGGGATGGAAATCACACACAGTTCAGGGTGCTCTACTCTGAGGTCTTTACAATCTTAGGCCACTTTATTTTATGAATTCAGTGACTTTAGGTTTCTGAAAATCCCTCTATTTCCTGATCTCAGTTTATAAGAAGAAACGACAAAGAAAAAGAGATTTTGAATATTGGGGATTCCCTATGGATTCCGTGTGCTGGTAAGAGGTAGGGCCTGGCCAGGAGGGTTAGATGGCAGGTGTATGATGGATAGGCCTGTGGTACATTGGATTGCGGATGTGTGGCCTGGAAGGATATAAACTTTTACCCTATCTTCTTCCAGGGCTCGTAGATCCTCCTCTTGAGATGCTATCTCAAGATGCTATTCTCCGCCAGACCCTTCCTGCTGCCCATGAATAGACTGAAACCTTCTGGTGACATGAGCTACATAAATCCTACTCCCTGAAGTTGTTGGTGTTTGGGATTATGTTCCAGCCATGAGAGAATTAAGTAATTAAGATAATTGTCTTCCCTTTCTACTTTTCTAAGCTTTTAATTTATTTGCTGTGTTGAACATGTATTACTTTTATAATTGAAAAAATCTAACTGGTGCCTTTCACATTAAATATTACAGTAAAGATCCTACTGTACACAGAGTAAAAACTCTTAAGTGTAACCACAGGAAGGCCATAAAGAATTTAGTTTGAATTCTAGCCATAAATAGGCTGCTCATATTCCACTGCTAGGCTGCCAAGGCCAAGTACGGGAAGATTTGTAAAGCATATAGCATGGTGGGGTTTCATAAATGGTGGCTCATGCAATTACTGACTTCCCTTGCTTTCAAGATTCTGGTCCCCGTTTTATCCTATGGCTGCCTGTGACCATATCATTAGCCGAGCAAGCCTTTCAAAGACCTGCTAGGGTCTCCTTTGGTAACTGGATAAGTGGATCTTCGCTCCAACTCTTACAGTCTTGGGGACTCTTCTCGGAAAACCACGGGAATCATCGTTCAGCATCATTACTGTGACTCAGGGTTTTCACATGTGGACTTTCTTCTGCTCAAGGATCCTATGACATAAGAATAATCACTCCTTTTCAGAGATGAGGAACCAAACTCAGAGAGCTAATGCTACTTTTCCAAGGTCTCATAGCCTTGCAAGGGTATCCAGGCCCTTCCACCTGTCCTCCTTCAGTCCATGATAAAATTGAAGCTCAGAGACCTTAATACCCAAGGCAACTCAGCAAACAAAGCCATGAACAAGAGCCAGACTAGTCGTGACAGTGCGGTATTCACAGCAGTCGCAGACAACTTCTGTCTCAGAGGAAGAAAAAGAATGCTGACTTTTCAACAAAGAGCTACTGAAGCTAGGAGTCAGGGTATCATGATTTAGAGAAAAAGATCTGGAGCCAGCCAGCCTGTGTTTAATCTCTGCCTCCATGTCTTGCCCCAGTTGTATTATCCTGAGTAGGTTACTTACAATCTCTGGGTTTCCTTTTTCTCATCTCTAATGATGAAATGAGAACATATTTAAAAAACAAATTCATTAATTCACACCAGCACTTAGAACATACCTGTCATACACTAAGCACTCAATAAATACGAGAACTCACCAATGAGCTGCTGACAAAGACAGCATCTTTTTGCTGCTGCTGTTGTGTTCTTGGGGTACGGAGGTTGAACACAGAGCCTTTGCACTGAGCTGTATCCTCAGTCTCTCTTTTTATTTAAATTTTGAAACAGGGTCTCATTAAATTGCTAAGTTGAGGCTGAGCTGGAACTTGGGAGCTTCTTGCCTTAGCCTCTTAGAGCGCCGGAATTACAAGTGTTACCAATATGTGCCACTTAAAATATTTTGTTTTAGTCCTGCAAAGTGTCTTTCTTATAATTTGAGGTAGCTCACCATTGTTAAAATTGGAAAAGATATAGAATATGCAAAAAGAAAACAATAGCAATTCTCCATAATGGTAACTATTAAAAAATAGCAAAATACTTTCTACTTTGGGAAATTCCAAACATGTGCAAGAATAGAAAGGCTTAGTATATGGAGTATCCACATTCACATTACTCAGATTCTTAGTACTAATTCCTGGTGAATCTTACTTTATTTATAACCTGATCAGCTCGTTTTTCAATCTCTTCGAGAAAATCGCAGATATCGTATGATTTCATCTCTAAATGTTTCAATAGGTATCTCTGGAATACATAGATTCTCTGTTTTTATGTTATGCCAATATCATGCCTTTAAAATTTAACAATGAATGCTTTATATCATATTTGCAGAGTGCAAATTTCTCCTAATTATCACATAAATATTACTTTGCTTAAGTCAGGATTCAAATTGCACACACATTTAAGAGTCATTAAAATTTCTTAAATTTCTTTTAATCTATACCTTCTTCCTCCTCCGTCTCTTCGTTCTCCCACGCAATGCATTGTTTAGGAAATGGAGTCAGCTCTCCTGTAGCTTCCTCATGCCGGACTTTGGAGATTTCATACCCTATAAGGGTTTTTCTCCAGTTCCTTATATATCCTAGCTATTAGTTTCCTGTCTGAGGTCAAAGTGGTAAAATATTTTCCCCTTTCTATAGGTTCTCTCTGCACTCTGTTAATATGGCCTATTAACAAAGTCCTTGCCTACGCCTGTATTTTCAAGAGTTCTCCTATTTTGCCCTCTAGAAGGTTCGTTGTTTCAGTTTTGATCATCTAGGTCTTTGATCCTCTTTGAGTTGATTTTGGTACATGATGGTAGCCAAGTGTGTCCAGATTCATTGTTCTCTATGTGGATAACCAATTCTCCCAGCTCCATCTATTGAAGAGGCTGTCTTTTTTTTTCAGTATATGTTTTTGACCCCTTTTTCAAATATCAGGTAGCTGAGGGTGCTTGAGGTTTTCTCTGTATCCTCAGTTCTGTTCCCCTGGTCAACCTGTCTACTTTTGTGCCTGAGCTATGTGCTATTTTCCACTATTGCTTTGTAATATACCTCGAAGCCTGATATTGTAACGCCACCGGCTTTGGTCTTGCTGTATTTCTTTCTTTTTAAGTGCTTATGCATTTATTTCATTCTTGAAGTTTGGTAGGTTTTCCCCCATGAGATCATTTGGGCCTAGAGCTTTTTTTTTTTTTTACAGGGAAGTGTTTTACTTAACGTTCTTTCTCCTGTGATGACTGGGTTGTTAGGACTATGTTTTCACTGAGACCAATTTAGGTAGATTGTATTATTCTAGAAAACTACCCTTTTCATCTAAGTTTTCAAATATTTTTGCAATAAAAGGTTGAGAAATGCAGTCTTTTATGTTTTTAATTTTAGATTTCCTCTGCTTTGATGGTTATTTCCACCCACCAGTGGCCAGTATTTCTAATTTGGTATGTCTGTACTTTCTTGCATTTATTTTCTTGGTGGTTATTTGTATATCTTTTCAATTGTTTCAGTCTTAAATTTTTTAGCACTACCTTATTTCATTAATTTTCACTTTCATCTTTATTAATTTCTTCCCCCTAGTTTTTTTCAGCTGACTTGTTATTTTTTGGCTTTTCTTCAGTGGTGACTCATCTATTTTTATTTTTATTAATAAATCCATTTAATGCTAGACATTTTTCTCTACTAACTGCTTTAACTGAATAGCATGGACACAATTATTTATGATTGTGTTATTTTGGTTTTTATTTTGTTGTTTTCAAGAAATTTTCTACTTTCACATTGTGCTTCTAATCTTAAGGGCTGTTTATTATTTTTGAAAATTTCTTTATGTCTTTGAAGTTCAGTAGTGAGGTTTTCTTTGTGGCTCAACAGGTAGTAACTTCAAAAAAAAGTACTTAGAGTTCCAATTTCTACATACATCTTTGACATCTACCTTATAAATTATGACTGAATCTCTTATATGCTTAAGCCCAGTTGATCTGTATTCGATTGAAAGAGATGTATTGAAATTGCCTCTTAAGGGTGAGTTTCTGTTTTTCCTGCATCTCCAGTTGTTTGGTGCATAAATATTAATAACGCATATAGCCTCGTTGTGACTTGCTGCTGTTAGCATTTTAAAGGCTCTTTGTCTCCTTTCCACTCTGTCAGGCATCAAGATTGCAACTTTTAAATTTTTATTTATACTCACCTTAGCATCTTTGTCTACTCTTTTGCTTTAAACCTTCCCAGATCTCTTGTTTGAGATGTGTCTCATACATGGTGTGGAGTGTTGAATTTTGCTCTTAACCAATCTGCAAATCTGTTTTAGTATCTCCCTTTTCAGTAATAAATGTAAATTCAGCCCACTTACATTTACTGGTATGATCGACCTTGGCTCTGTCATCTTTTATCTTACGACTAATTTTTAATATGAATTTTTTTATCCCTGGAATGGTCCTCTCAGCTTCTAATCCCTTTACTGGGCAAAGCTCCATGTGATCCACTTTCATTTCCACCATCCTTCATGCTGTTTTTGATGCTGCCTCTAGTTTTCCCGGATCATATATCCATCTTGTGATCCTAACGCTTGGAAATCTCAGGCTGTTAAATTACTTAGAGTCAAAGCATCAGTTGCTGCAGGGAGTTCGTCACGAATGAAGGCTCTGTTTAGAGAGTCTCCGCCAGGCTTGCTTGACACGGGAATGAACCCAGAGTTTGGAAATTAAAAGACAAAGGGTGTTAGGAAGAGAGAGAAATGTTTCTGGGAGCGTTTGCCCTTGCTTAACGAACTACTAGGAGCTTTGTGGCTGAGCAGCCCTCCCGGGAAAGTCTTTCCGCGTGGGGATCCAGAGGTGACACGGGCACTCCGCTCTATCCTCACTGCCCTTTCCATGAACTGCGACACTTCCTGTCGCCAGTTTATTTTCACTTCTCCCCTGGCAGCTGTCCACTGAAATCGGCTTGCATTTGCAATCATTTGCTACTTACTTGAGAATTCACGCTTCAGAGAAAGACAGGAAAATGACCATTTCTGGGGACATGGCATCATCATGAATTTGAAAGAAAAGTCAACACTGAAGAAAGTTCATTTCTTTCTTTTTTAACCACTCAAACGACTGTTGATTAACAGGCTCAGAAAATGCCAAACAAACTACAGCAGGAGAGAAAGAGAAGTTCAAATCAGTTGCAGGGGCTGCCTTAATGAGGCGGCAATCCCTCCAGCCGCTGAGGGGGCTGTAGGCTGTCATCCTCCCCTCCTGTCTGCTCCAGGATTCAGCCCCACTCACCAACCACAGGCAGAGAAGCTATTCATGTTCCGAGTTTTCTTGGGATTTTTCTGGAGAACTCTTCTTTGGTCTCAGGAACGTGCGTTGTACTGTTTGTAAACTAGAAACATTAATACTTAAAGAAGTAACCTCAGAGGAAGTCAGTATGGTCACAGCAAGAACTTCTGTTCAAAGAGTCTTGACTTAAACCACAGCTCTGACACTATGTATGGTATCTCAAGAACTTCAGTTTCCCCATCTGAACAACAGAGAATACAGTAACACACAAGGTGTATGCATCAATTTTCTATCAGAGTAAAAACATACCTGGGCAAAGTTAGAAGAGGAAAGCCCCTTCCATGAAGCCACGCTTCCTATGTCTATCGCCTCTCAACAATGCCATCAAATTATGAATCCACCAAATCCTCAAGATCCCATCCCATTAGCTGGCAATTAAGCTTTGGCTCATAAATTTTGGAGTATGCTTATTTCAGTTCAAATCCTAAATGAGAAAACATAATTCAGTGGTTTGTAAAGTATGGGCCCTAGATAAGCACTACCACCACCTCGAGCTTTGTGGATCACCAGGCCTCACTCCAGACACACATTATTATGGTTTAATATGATGTGTCCCTTCTAATTTGCTATGTTTTGTAGTGCCAAAGCTTGAACCCAGGACCTTGTGCATACTAGGCAAACATTTTACCATGTGTCATATATCTAGCTCTCAAGTTGGAATCTGACTGCATCGTGGCGGTGGAACATGGGGCCTAGGAGAGATGATAAAGTTCCTTTTTATTTTTTCTTTTTTGGCCATTTCTCATTTATTTTGAAAGCTCTTCAGACACAAGGCAGATTTTAAAAGTCTAAAGTTAATATTTTCTTATCATTTATAATCGGGTGGTAATTGGTGATATAGTTTACATACTTCATGCTTTTTATAAAAAAAATTTACAAGTTTTAAATAGCCGATGGCTTGTTATGTTCTTCAGAAAACACTGCTAGACAAATTCATTAGTGGTGATTTCAAGCTCATCCACCTTTTGACCCTTTTAAAAAACTGAAGGTTGGCATGTGTCTGACTACACCCTCTGCAGCAACATCCTGACAGCCATCCAGGTCTACTTCAAGCAACAACACGTTGGAATACTTTTCAGACAGGGAATGAAAGAAAGTCTTGATCGTTTTACAGTTTTGGTCTCAGGCACACCATGAAGCGGCAAAGTCGACTGTTACAGACTTTCCTCCTGCGCCAGCCAAGCCTGCCTCAAAAGCATCCTTGCTCTCAGCGACTTCCTTGGGGCTGCTGGGATTCTGACCAATAACTGCAGAAGCTGATGGAAGTGGTCTCAAGGCGTCCGAATGGGCTGAGCTTCGAGATGATAAAGTTGGCCTTTTTTGACAACCTGAGTTAATTCTCACAGTCATGGGTGAGCTCTGGCACCTGCTCGACCGGATTAGTGAACATGGGAGCCAGATGTCGTAAAGTCAAACCGCGTTAGGGTTAGGGTTAGGGTTGCCCCTTCCCGATGCTTTGCCTCTGCGCCTTGCGCTTTTCCCCTCGAGGCCTTGGTTAGAAGTCGCTGTCTGGCCTAGAACATCCAGCATCCATACCAGGGAGCTCAATAAACTTCGCTTTATGAATTGCCCACTCTCGGGTTATAGCTACAAAAAAATGGACTAAGACATGCCAAGTCAGAAATTTAATCTGTGTTTTAAAAACCCTCCAGGTGATTCTAAGAGCACTAAGTGCTGAGAACCACAGCTGCAGGTCAAGTGTCCAGCGCAGAGTCCACAACACGGGAGCTTCTGGCGCTCCCCAAACTGCTTTCATAGCTGGATGAGCCAGGGTCCAGGGAGGTCGCTGGGTCACCTGTGTCATCGTGGACCTGTGGCATGGCTGAGGCTGAACCAGTATCTTCTGGTTCCCAAGGTAGCCTGTCCTATCTGCTCTACTTTTTAAAAGAAGCCAGGACAAGAATTTTAAGAGATAACTGAAAACCAAAACAGTGAGCTATATATCTGCTTCCATAGAAATAAAGGGAAAACTACTGTGTTTCTTTCTTCTGTCTTCAGCACTTAAATGCTGACACTCAGGAAGAGCTAACAGGATTCAGATCCTGCTCTATTTCCTCCTTACTGCTCATGGCTTCTGTGCTCGCAGTACTGCAAAGGATTGTGAGGCATCGTCACGTTCAGCAGGCAAGAGAGACAGCGTTGACCAGCGGTGTCTGCCACAAACACTACAGGAGAGGATGCCGGCACACGAGCCAAGACCGTGTTATTTCTGTGTCAGGTACTTAGGCTCGTGACAGGGACAGACATGAATAGGGCATAGGCCTAGGTTTATCAATTTTTCAATGTATTTCTTGAAAACTGAGATGGACATGGTGAGCAACTCACTGAAGTTCCACCCGTTCTCTTTCTTAGTACTAGAATCGCAGACACATGGTTGCCCACAAACACATCCCCAGCCTCCTCTGAAGTTAGATATGGCCATGTGATGTTCTGTTTCTCCAAAGCAAGCAGATAGAATATACGCCACTGCTAGTCTGGTACCTTAACATTAGCCACGCCTGGGAGATGGTGAAGAAAAAAATGTATGAACAGCATCAAGATCCCTCAATGGTCTCACAGCCAAGTGGGGTATACCCACCAGCCAAACTAAAATTTGTCTCCTGAACTTTTCCATGGAAAAGAAATATTTTTCAATTTTGTTCTGTTTGGCATTCATTTCTTATTTTGAGATATGGTCCCATTAGATCACTCAGGTAGGCCTCAAATGTGGAATTCTCTTGTGTCAGTTTCCTGAGTAACTGGGATTACAGATGTGCACCACAGTGCCTAGCCGGCATGTTTTTTTTTCTTTGAACAACTGTTCTTAAGGATTTCCTTGTTATAGAAACTAAAACAGCAAGAACAAATGAAGTAAATAAGTACTATAAAGTCTTCACATAGCGCAAAGTAAACACGTAGGTTCCAGCTAAATCATTGGCTCTTATAGCAAAATAGTTATAGCCCCATGTAAGGACTAACTGAATTGGATTGAGTACTGTCGGCATAAATTCAACCGCTATAGAACCTAGTCATAAATGCTAACTACTACCAGAATTATTGTGTGAGTTCAGTATCACAACATCTGTCAAGTACTTTTTATAGCATGCAGAATAATGTAAATGCTAAACAAATGTCAACATTTTGTTCTTATAAATTTACAAGCACTAATGTGGCTTTTTGGCAAAAAGTATTTATGACAAGAATCGGATTTTTGCCAAGACTGTAATCCCAGAAATCTGGGAGGCTGAGGCAGGGGGACTCCAAATTTGAGGCCAGCCTGGGCAACTTAAAGACTTAGTGAGAATCTGTCTCAAAAATAAAAAATAAAATATGAGCTGAGTATGTACGTAGCTCAATATGAAGGCCCTGGGTTCAATCTCCAGTACCAACACCAAAATAATAACTAAATAAGTAAATAAATAAATAAAAAAATAAATGTCAAACTAGGTTTTTTTTTTTTTTTTTTTTTTTTTTTTTTTTTTTGTACTTAAACATGATCCTGTTTCACTATTCCATTTGCTTTCACAGCCAGGTCTACTTCTTGTCCATTAATCCATTATCTTGTAAGTAACCAGGAGGATTCTGGGGCCGGAAAAGCTAATGGAAAGCTGAGCTGCGGCCTGGATCTCTGAAGAGCTCATTGTAGTTTCAGGAGACAAGAGTGGGAATCTGCTCTTGACATTGAAAAACTAAAACCATGGAAGGAATTTAAAGTATTAGAAGTAAAAATTAGTAATCCTAGGACTGAGCCAAGGCAGTCTCAGTATTGGATGTGTCAAGCTGCTTCATAGCCAGTAAATTTTTTAAAGAAGAGGTGTCCTTGGTGGAGGACACAAGACGAAAATATATGATGGTAGAGAGTGCGCTCAGAAAGCAAGGTGCAGAGATGATCAGGAACTACACGCTTGGTTCTTTATCAGCATCGAGAAGAAAGGCGTCTTTTTACCAGAGTTCTTCCGTACCCTCTTCGGAGACCAGGGACTAGAGTTTACGTTGCTGTGAGGGAGGAGACGAATTATATGATTTGTTCCTGCTCTTACTGAGCTTATACTGCGATGGAAAGATGGGTGCTCATAGAGGAGCAAACACTAGGCAAACACCGTAAACCAACAGCTAAAAATGGTTTAATTTCACAAACCCAGCTCAATGTCATGGGAGGCAGAGAAAGCACCTAGTCTTGTGAACCTAGTTAGTCCCATCACAAGTTAGATCTGAGAGACGCTAGTGGCTTGCTATTGTTTCTCTTCTTGTGGTAACAGCTTAGCGGTCCAGTTTCTAGCTGTACTATGTAACGATATACATTGCAGAGTCAGGTAAAGAAGGAGACTCACCCCAGATTGTTTTGCCTAGACAATGAGAAGCGTTTGTTCATATTGTTTTTTTCTTAGAAGGCAGATGGTAGGGAGAGGAAGGAGGAGAGAATAGGTGAAAAACAGAGAGCTTCTGTGGCCTGCCTGGTGCAGACCCTCAGAAAACAGTTGCAACCTGACCTACACCTCCTCTTTGGCCTTAGGTTGATTCTATTCTAGTCTCTTCAAAGGGAATCAACTGAACGTTATGTGTCATATGACCTTCCAATATATTTGTTTTTACTTGTATATAAACTCTCACAGGATTCCTCTCTGGGATTTGAAGCTTTCAGAACTCCCTTCCATTCCAAAGATGGCTTGGCTTTTCAAAGTCTGAGAAATATGCCTTCAGCTCTATTTGAGATGTGAGAGACTCAAGTTGGGGTAAAAAAAATTTTTTTTTCTAGCTTAGAAAAATTCTCAGACATTTTTTGCTAAGCCATAAATCAACAGCGGTTGAATTAAAACAGATCAAGCTTGGCTTGGGTTTAGACCTCCATGAGGTCTCTGGCTAAGCTTGAAGGGAAAAAAAATAATACTTTTTTTTTTTTTTTTAAACCAGCTCCTGTGCATGTCCAGTTGGAAGAGAGAAAATCCTGCTTACTGAGAGTCGCCTCTTCTAATTCCTCCCCAGTTTTCTCCACAGAGCGTTTCTCACGTTGGCCTACCTGGTTTTCTGTTCTTTTTCGTACATATGCACCCAGCCTGACAGAGACGACTACAACTTGCTTGGAATAGCTGGAGCCCATCTTTCAAAGAGTGTGGCTTGCCCTCAGAATTGTCATCTAATCTTTATTATTAACTTTGGTGAGAACACATATGCTGGCCCACTGGCTCCTGGCTTGGAGCTGCCTTTACACAGGGAGAGTGCCACGATGGTCCATTCTTTCAGAAAGTGGGCCTGGGCCAGGTGTTGGAAGGAGGCTTCATAATGGGCAGGTCATTTCTCTCCCAGAGTGGGTCAAAACTAATTGAAATATCTTTTTTTTTGTTGTTGTTTGTTTTCAAGTTGAAAGATACTAGAAAGTCACCTGCAATTTCTTAAAGATGGTATTTTCCCAGATTTTTTTTTTTTTTATCAGCAATCTTTTGGGCGTTTCTCTGACAATCAGCATAGTAGACTTTTGAGAATATGTATTACTTCCCAGGCACCACAAGTGTTTGATTCTGTGGGCTCGCAACTTTAGAATTTATATTACTTAGTAATGTAGACATTTAGAATTGTATGTGGTTCTCCTCCACCCCCCAGCCCCATTTATTTTTCTTGTTTTTTTTTTTTTGTAATTTTATTATCCACATTTTTTTTTTTTTTTTTTTGAGACAGGATCTCACTCTGTAGCCGAGGCTGGTCCTAAACTCACTTTGGAGGCCAGTCTGACCTTGGATTCACCGCAATTCTCCTGTCTCAGCCTCCTGAGTGCTGGCATTACAGGCACGTGCCACCACATCCGGTGCTGGGGAATTGAGCTCTGGTACTTAGTGCTTGACTTAGCGCTTGCTAGGGAAGCACTTTAAACGCTGAGGCATTCCTCTGGCCTCTTTATTATCACATCTAATGTGTGAACACTTATCTCAAAAGGAGCCCTACTGCTGGCCATACCTCAAGTTGTAATCATCATGTGATTTGCCGTGGTTTCTTTTTGGCTAGTGTAATGAGTAAAACTGTTATTCCATGGACAATTTAAGTCCTAGAAAGCCAAAACCCAGAGAGACACTTTACCCATGTTTACATAAGATACGCAAATATCCGTGGGGCTCTAAAATCTCTAGTTAATTCAATTATCAAGCATAACAATAAAGAAAATGAAATTGTCTGAGGACCAAGAAGGTATACTTGATCTCTGATCTTGACTATGAACCCATTCCTTTGTCTCTTTAGAGCAAAGTTTCAAAGAAGTTCTTAAGTCATGTTAAAGGCAGTTAACTCCCTATGAAACAATGAAAACGCACCATGTCTTAAAAGTATATACTGATTCTTTGTAAGTTCTCAGATCATCAAGTCTGTGCTAACTTCTGTTTTAGAAAACAGTATCAATATCAGGTTTTCCTGGAAGTCCTGAAGCAAACTTCCCCTATTCTTCACGCCCCAGCCCCCCACATACACCCTGGACCTGCTCTATCTTTTGTAGTAGAAGCCAAGAGTGTCACTTGATTTCTATGGTTTCCTTTCCTGTAGATATATCAATTAAATACATCAACGCTCAATGCATTATCATTTGGGGAGACCAAAGGTAGCCAGATATGAGTTCCATATATTAAATGCAGACATTCACTGATCGACAAACTAAATCAAAATTATACATTAACTGTAGAATTTACCAGTTTGCTAATTAAATTCCAAAAGTATGTTGTCACTAACCTCCTTTCTTTCTCTATAGCGACCATGTTATGAGTGGCAAGCGCAGGTTATCTGGCTCCTAGAAGTGTGTTTATTTTTATTATTAAGATGGACAATAATATTAGTTTTCCCACAGCTTCAAATTATTTCTTTTAGTACCAGAATTCCCTCCAACTGACAAATCCAAACACATGGATGGATCTTTCTCCATGTAACCCCAAGGAGCTAGGGAGCCTCTTCACCCCCTCAAACCTACAGCACCTAATGCCCTAGTAGCAAAAAAAGAAAGAAAGAAAGAATGAAAGAAAGAAAGAAAATTCTGTACCTGCTCTATTGCCCCATACTATCATTCATTCAGAATCAAAAGAGGACACATTACAATAGCATGGTACTACACATCAGTGGGAGAAGTTTTGGGAAGTTATGAAGCTCTTCTGAACTTCAGTTGCCTTTTGCCCTAATATCAAGACAATAACTACTCACCTGATTGCTACATGAACCCAATGACATGACACCCAGAACATCTTTAATATATACCAAGTTCCCATTAGATGACAGTTATGATTTTCATACCTCTGCCCCCTTCCCATGTGACCTTAATTGAGGAAGAGGATAATCCATTCTCATCTAATCTCCTCAGTCTCTCAGTAATGCACCTTTCCGAGTCAGCGTCCACCCAAGACCACCTGTGCCACTCTGCAGCGAAACCTCTCACTCAACAACCACAAGTCAGACGGTGGTAGACTTCTTTGGGTTAAACAACCAAACAAAAACACTGGCGGTGTTTATGAAAAGGGTTTGGTGAGCCATAACTTCTTGTCTTTCCTGCCCATGAGTTCCAGCTACAAGCCAAACTGCTCATCGGTAACCCTTTGGCCAGAATGGGGAGTTAAGGGATACTAGGGAAATATCATTGGTCATGCACAAACGAAAGCAAACTGTTAAGATTGACACTTTTGATGAAGGCTAAAAAATAAACATTTAAAGACATCTGAGCCACCCTTTAGGTATACATTCCAGTGCTGGTTCTATTTTAAATAGTTTTTCAAGATGTTATATAGGATAGTGCTTTCCAAACGGCAGAATCTACGTCATTAATACAGTATAAAATCAATTCAGTTGCAAGCTATCTGCGGTTTCAAAGATATAAATGGAACAAAATGCATCAAAACAAGGTCACAGTGAGTTTTGCTTCATGAAATCGGATTGAGATTTAAAATGTTTTTATAGCATGCCACAGTGAGAAAAATTGAAAGCCACTTACATAGACTCTTAGATACGACTGTTTTACTACTGAAGCATTATCTATGTTCAGCAAGAACAAATCTTATATTGAAAGTTCTTCACAGCACCAAAAAAGTGCTACTGGAAACAAAATCAGGCCACCAGCACCTCAAATTCTAGTTCGGGAAAAAAAAAAAAAAAAAAGAAACTTAGATTCTAAGAGGCTTTGGAACTCAGTTGTTCAGCATAGACCAGCAAGTCAAACAAAATTGATATTTAACAAAAAAAGTAAAGCAGATGTACTTACGTAAATATTAGTTCAAGTGGAGAGGATTAATTGGAATTTTATTGGGAAACAGGAGGTAAAACAATCCCCATAAATAGCAATGATAGTTGGAGGGCAAGTGGAACCTTCTTTCAACACATAGTGGGTTTCCAACAAATAGTTTGAATAAATGAAAATGATAATGTTACCAGGATAATCAGCCACGTCTTTCAGAAAATACTCGAGTTTGGGGGGGGTGAGGACCAACCCACAAGTCTTGGGAGTTTTGACCAATAAAATGGCATTTTGCAAGAGTAACGGACAACAACGTTTTGTGTGACTCCATGTTCTGGGTTGAGAGTCCTACCTGCCTTGGTTGTTTTCTGAATTCTACTTCCCTGTCCCAACCCGATCCACTTTCCACCTTCGACTGCCCTATGGGTGTCCTGGAATGCTTACCCTGAGGGATCCCAGTGCTCCTTTCCCTTTCCCTTTGACATCCATCTGAGTTTGGAGATGAACTGATTGGAGAGTGGGTTCTACGTGTTTCCTCCTTTCTCTGATTTCCAGGGGAGGCATCCCTGCAGCTCCCTCCCTCCCCCTGCACACTCTAGTTCTTGGTGCTGTCCAGGAACCCTGGCTCTGTCTTTGTCCTTTCACACCCAAGTAGAGTAATGCATCCTAACTATTGTTAGTCTCTAGCTACTTCCATTTTCCTGGTGGGCTCTCTTAACATGGACTACCCCTGTATAATTGGCCACACACAAAAATCTTCTAATTTGAACCCTGGTATTTATTTTGATTCCAGTTTGGATCCAAAGAGATACTACAAATAAAGACATAAAAAATACCCCTAAAGAATAGCCCTAGACATATAAACCAAGAGCTTTTCAAAGCACCATTGCTTCTGTCTTTAATAAATCAAAAAGCATTTAAAGCTTTCGAGATATGTTGGTTTCATTGTCAACAGTGTTTACTCTTATAGAAAAGAGTGAGAATGTCAGTGGTTAGACGTTACTCATTTGGTTTCTAGAAACAGAAATGTCCTGCAATGTGGTGTCATGTGATGTCATGTCCTTCGTGTCATACAAGACCTGGTTAGGCCTAGGAAAGCACCTTAGAGAGAATATCAGGTCTTTAGGGCAAGAGAATATTTTAAGAGGGGGGTGTGGTGTTCTTCAAGGAAAGGAGAGGCTAGATCTGGCTTCCTTTGTGCCAGAGTTTCAGCAAGGAAAGGGGAATTAAAGGAGAATCTTCAAGAACAATGTAGTATAGAAAAGCACAGCTGGAAGGCCTTGGAAATGCCTGGACATAGTCCTTGATGAAGATTCAGTAATGCCTGACAGGCTTGCTGTGGCACCGAGCCTCAAGGCATCTTTCCTGTAGGCCTTATGCAGAGTACTTAATTTCTTTGTAATGCTAATCTCTTCAATAACCGTGTTCTTTTTTTTGCCCAAACTTTGTAGTCACTTTCTTTCTTGCAAAACTGCAAGTTCTGACATATTTTTCAATATTTTTTTTTTGATTCTCAGTGTAGAACTGGCTAAAAGCTTTAGGCACTATCCATGTGACAGCCTGAATATTGGCTGCCCTAAAATTCCCTCTACCAGATGAAGTAATCCACCTCCCTTCATTACAACAGGGGCAAAATACCCACACACTTTTTGCCAGAGAATAGTACACATGGTTTCTAGCCTGGTTAGCAAGAGAGTCCTTCCCATGTGAAACCTCTTGAGCCTGGCCTCTCCAATCTGCTCTGCTACCCGCGTTCTGGTCTTCTGAGTCTGGACCGTAATTTTCCATCAAACTCAGTTCATAGCATTCTAACAATTCCTTCTCTGACGTTTCCAAACCTTCCAAACTCCTCTCACAAGCCAGTCTGAAGGCTTCTTAACCACACTGTCAGGTAAAGTCACGCCAATTTCTGTCTTAGTTACTCTTCCAGTGCTGGGACATAGTACCCAATACCCACAACTTAAGGGAGGAAAGCTCACAGCTCCAGGAGGTGTCAATCCATTCATGGTGGCCAGGAATGGTAGAAGAGTGTGGCTGAGGCCTAGCTGGAGAACAGCAGTTCATGGCATGTCAAGACAAGAAGCACAGTGCCAGAGGAAGGGAAGAGCTAGCATGTACCCTTCCAGGTCATGCCCTTTCCAGATCAAACCCAGTACCCACCCCTTTGGAAAAGTCCCCACCTTCTAAAAGTATGGAACATCTATGGATTAATCCCTAGGACAGAATCACCCTTGAAACATGGGGTATACTTTTTTCCTCATTAAACTTTGTTTTAATAGGTCTCAAAATTCTGTGACAAATTTTTGGCCGAATTGTTTCTGTTTTCATTTTAAAAACTAATAACTTAAAATTCACACACACACACAGACACACACACACACACACACACACACACACACACACACACACATAAATGGTCCATAAAACATTCTCCTTTCCTTCTGAAGGTTTAAGATGCATTGTTATTATTAATCGATCTTTACTATTAAATAGTCAATTGCGACAAACAGTTTTGACACCATTCTTCTACCACTGATTAGGAACGGTGTGACAGGTGTTAGGGATAATATTCATTTAGCCTTCTGAACTTTCTGGGCAGACTTGGTGACCTTGCCAGCTCCAGGAGCCTTCTTTCCCACAGCTTTGGTGACACCTAGGGCAACTATCTGCTTCATGTCATGAACAATAAAATGAACCAGAGGAGGATAGTCAGAGAAGCTCTCAAGGCATGTGGCCTTGCCTGGAACCACATTAACAATGGTAGCATCACAAGGTTTCAAGAATTTAGGGCCATCTTCCAGCTTCTTACCAGAAAAACGATCAATCTTGTCTCAACTATCAAATGAATATAGTCACCCTTATCCCAATATATTTCTTTTTTCAGTATTATTGGGTTTATAAGCTTGATTATTTTTTATCATCTTGTTTATTACCCAACATTTCTAAGGTGATCGAGTAGTCGATACACTTCAAGGGCAGGCCAGGTATGAACCCAAACAACAGTCTAGGGTTAGTGAGGACAGAGAATCAGCAGCCTGTCCCCAAATACAGGAGCTCCCTGAGTACCGGGACCTTATCTTGTTCTATCTTGCTGATCCTCAGTGCAGGCATTTAATAGATGCTCAATAAATATTCATGTAGTTCATGATTGTATTAGAAATTAATCAACAGCTTGGCCAAAACATCTTTGAGTTGAGGAATGGACCTAAGGCTCAGGTGAGCAGATTCTAATGAAAAGCATATTCCTCTAAATTTAAGGGACTTTGTGACTCTGACATGATATACTTACATCTTAACTTGAAACACTTCACCAAAAATTAGAGCTGCCATTGAGGAAGTTCCTTGGACCTACAGAGGCTCGTGTGTTCCTCCTTTCCCCATTCCCAGATGAAAGGGAGCCCATCTGGCAAACACTGGAAACCAGATGTGCTGCAGTAACCAGCATAAAGGTCTCCCTGTGCTCACAATTCCTGTCTAGGAAGTCAGAGAACTTTTGGGAAATGTGGAGAAATGGCCAAATTGGTTTGCCATGGAATGCATAAACCCAATTGACCCTGTGATTGGATTTCATTCTCTGACCACAAGAGTGCCAAGCAAGGGAAATGACTGAAGTTTTCCCCATCTAAGGCCCATTAAGACAAACTGATTGACTTTAAACTTTCAGGTTTTAATTTGCCTTCCACTCAGATGGCCCCTACGGAAGGCTAGAATAGTCCTTTCCCCTTAAAACCAGTTTAACTCTTCTTTTAGTTTCTTTGAAGATAGCCTTTCCTGAAGGACTTTTCTGAAAAAATAATACATACTAAAATATTGTGAAATTGTCATACAAAGTTCTGAAAATCCTAAGAAAATATTAAAGGGGACAATTAAAAATCAACTACTGAAGGCGTAACTCAGTGGTAGAGTACTTACTTAAATGAATAAGGCCATGGGTTCAATCTCCAGCACTGCAACAACAATAATAATAATAATAATAATAATAATAATAATAAATAAAAACAAACTGCAATCTTTCCAGCCCAAAATAACCTGGATATTTTGGTATATTTTTACTCAATTTTTCATGAGAATGTGTGTGACTATTCTAAAAAGCAGCACTAACATTGTTCAAACAGAAGTTATCCTGTTATAAATAACCACCCTACACCACAAACTTTCTTCACATCTTTGAATGTATTTCCCTATGCTTCATTTTTAAAAGAGGAATCAGCTAAGGATATAAACACCGCTGAGCCACCCCTTAACCAAACAAACTCTGCCAGTGCTGGGGAGTACTGGGGAGTGGGTAGAGCCAAGCACTCTACCACTACACTACTCTCCCAACTTTTCAGAACAGGGTCTCAGTAAGGTGTCATGGCTGGTCTTGAACTTGCATTTTCCCACTTCGTCCTCCCAAGTTGCTGAGATTACAGGCATGTTCTACCACATCTAGATTATTGATGAGGCTGTTAATACATATTTTTAAATTGTCCTCTAGGAACATTGTAATGATTTTTGCTTTATCTGTTCTAAAGTATTATTTCTAAAATTTGTTTATGTATTTATTATTATTACAGTATGAGAATTGAACCCAGAGCCTTTGTACTGAGCTACATCCCAGCCTCTTTTTTTCTTTTTTTTTTTTGCGGGGGAGGCAGGGTTTTGCTAAATCTTCCAGGCTGGACTTGAACTTGCAGTATTCCTGCTACAGCCTCCAGGCTACTGGCATTACTACATGTGCCACCACTCCTGGTTTTTGGAGAAAATTTGCTTTCTCTCAGAGTGCTTTATGAGTTGAAATTCTAGGGCAATGGGAAGCTACTGAATTCTATGATCTTTCTATCACAGCTGATGGAGTCATATGTGCATTTTTCTTCACTCAGGTATGCCTTCTATCCAAATATTCTACGACGCCAACCAAAAGTTACAGACTGATGTCACAGCTTCTCAACTCCAGCCTTCTCATTTCTTTCAGCACTAGTAACATGCATTTTGCTCATAAATAGTGCCAAAATTTAAACAAAAGCATGTAAATATCCACTTAGGAAAAGGATTTGGCGCTTGGACTGAGAGCAGTAAAGTGTCCAACTTGGACAAGGCAGGTAGGGGTTCAAACACCCATAAAATGTCACAAAAAGAGAGCCGCAAGTATGGTGGGGACAGACAAAAAAATTAAATGTCGCACTGGGGGCTTCCCAGAGTCTGATTTTTGTTGTTATGGTCTATCCTCATAACAGAACCCAGAGCTGCTTGCACATTAGGCAAGCACTCTACTGCTAAGCCACATCCTCCGCCCTTAGCATCTGCTCTTCCTTCCTACGTTTGGGGAACTCCCTACCATACGAGCCTTGGAACAAAGTATATACCCTTCTCCTGAAAGCCCCGTACTTAATTCCCTCAGATCCCTCACAAGAGACAGGGGCATATCCCCTGCTTGGACTCAGAAGCAGGAACTGTTGGTTCTGAAGCGAGGTAAGAAGAGAAATCTGTCTGTAAGCAGCATCAGCGGCAGCAGCACGGTTTCCCAATGGTGGTGATGGCTTTGGCACCTGTCCCAGAATCCAGGGCTTACGGGATTGGTGAACAGTTCTGCAGTGTGGACTTGGCTCATAGGCATTAAAATATTTCTCATAATCTTGTTCCTGGCCTGGTTGCCAAGCCTGTCCCCCAACCTTCCAAGTACTCTGTGGGTTTCCTGATTGCTTTCCAACAAATTCCTTTTTTACTTAAAGAAGTCTGTTGCTTGCCACCAAAAATCCTGGCTAACTTTTGTCCTTCAAACTCAGTGTGGTCATCTGTGTAACAGTACTATTGATGCTGCATCATGAATATAGCAGTCATTTATCAAGTGCCTTTCCAGATGCCTGGCACTGTACTTGGTGACATATATTCCTGGCCCCAGTGCTCACAAAACTACAAGGTACATATTCCTCCAATTTTTTGGATAGAGTCTGACATTCCACATGTTTAACAATTTGCTTAAGTGTCACCAGGAAATTAAGCACAATGGAGCAAGAACTATAGGAATTGTCGAGAATTCTGAGAAAAACTAAAGAACTTAAAATATAGCCACATCTAGACATCCACACATAATCAGTTCAAGCATTTTTATTGAGTCAAAACAATTAGATAATGTGACTGAAATCCTTGGAGGTGAAACCTTGCTCTAAAATCCTGTGAGTTCAGTCACAAGAATCAAATAGCTATAACGGTTTAAACCTCAGAATCTCAGTGGGCACAAGGTGGTGTTCATTAAAATCATCTTGAGAATTCTTCAAAACTACATACACCTGCCCTCATCACCATGGCAGAGAAGACTGAGTGGTAGAGTGCTGAGACAAATAGATCCTGAGACCAGTCTTTGATGCTCTGCAATTTGGGAAGATATACTTTTTATTTTTCATGAGGAATGATGGTTCAGTTTTACTGTCTCTAGGTGTCAGGCAAAAAAATTTCAAAGGTCAAAAATTAAAACACGAGTTTTGCACAATTCAGCCAGAGTGACATTGCAACGACAGGAAAATGTGAACTATGTGAGGGTCAGGGTCCAGCATCACACAGACAAGTTCTCCTCAAAGCGGGAACTCCAGAGCTCTGGGCATCTACACAGGGTGCCCCAATCCACACAGGGAAGGCCTAGTGCTGTTTGCACGTTTCAAAAGCCAGTCTATGCTCTGGCTTCTGGAATGAAAAATTGCACCAAAAGAAATACCTGACTTTTATTAACTATCCTCAAAAGGAGTCTTCATTAATTCTAAGGAAGATATTTTGCTTGAGAGTTTTCCCACTTTGGCAAGTGTGACGCAGTGGGGTTGGATCTGAAGGGTTTTGCCCTGGGCAAACGATTGAGCATAAAAACTCTGCCAACTCCAGGAGCAACCTAAGGGAGGGAAGAGATTTCCTTGAATCGATATGGTGGAGCCAAAATAAACGGCTGCTCCTGTTCTCTTGAGAAAACATTATTACATTATTAGTATTATTATTTACACACACACACACACACACACACACACACACAGATCCCTGATGCAACTGACCAGAGCGAGGAGAAGGCCTGGTTCAGGATGCACAGAGGCTGGGCCAGTCCCGGGGCCTTCGCGGTCGCCATTGGCAGTGGCCTCAGGGCAGGGGTGGAAGTGGATTTGGACGGGCGCCACCCTGCACAACATGGGAACAGACCTGGGTTTTGACAGATTAAAGATGGCTCCAGCAGATAGGGCAGGAGGCGTAGTGACTGGGCGTTCACCCAGCGCTCTCTGTCAACAGGGGCAAAATGAAAACCCACATGGACAACCTTGGAAGAAGGGTTAAGACTGTGGAAGGAAATCTCCGTGAAAAGCCAGAGCAAGAGACGGGAGTGATAAATCAGACCCGGAGAAGGCTGGGTGAAGGATGCGGCTGCCTGGCCTATGGCGGGGGCCAGCAGGGCGCACACGTGGGTCCCGGCCAGCCTGCCGGCGTCAACCCCAACACTCTGCCAGTTTATTCTGGCTCTGGGAAAATGAGAACATCTTGACTAAAGATGTTGGGAGCAGTGACTTTTCAGTAAAAAATCTTTTCCTCCAGGGGAACCGAAGTCCTGAGGCCTCTCACACCAGGCAAAGGTGGTGAACAGCACGTGGTAGTCAGGGGCTGAGATTTATGGGGGAGTTTTCAGTATCCTGAAAAGTTGACAGGAGCGAGAAAAGCAGGAAGAGAGCCAGCCCTCATCTTTCAGAGATGGGTACCACAGTGCCGGTGGTATTTGTTCTAAATACTGGTAATGAAACGTGGAAAAAAACTTGCTCGTCTGTATGGTATGGAGGGGAAAGCCCCGGATTTAAATTCAGGCCTCTGGGCCTCAGTTTCTTCATTAACGTTATAGGTGCAATTATACCTGTCTCATGATGTAAAACTTAGACACAACACAGAACCTTGCAGGAAGCACACAGTTCACAGGAAACACACTGTCTTCACCAAAATTCCCAGTGATAGATCAAGGGAGAGCAGACAGAAATTAACTTATTACTTGTGTACTGGTACTAATAGATTCACATTTTTTTTTTTTTTTTTGAGACAGCTCTGTAGCCCAGGCTGGTCTTGAACTCACCATGGAGCTCAGACTGGCCTTGAGCTTAAAGCAGTCCTCCTGCCTCAGTCTCCCAGTGCTGGGATGACAGGCATGCACCACCACGCCTGGCTTTATGTGGTGCTGGGGAACCAAACTCAGGGCCTTGCCCCTGCAAGGCAAGAGCTGTGCCAATTCCTCTAGTCTCTAGATTCACATTTTAAAAAGAAAAATAAATAGATAAAACCTTTGTACTTCTCAACCACCACCTCTTCTAATCTTTCTCGCTCTCTCCTTCCCACCCCCCCCCCCCCCCCCGGCCCCTCTTTCTCGGAGGCCAGGTAGATCTCTTTAATCCCAGATATCTCTTTCCAGATTTTTCCATTGCCCCAAATTTGCACTAGTTCCTTGAACCCTAAGGGAAAGTCTCTTTATATATAACTTGGCACCAGCGTCCCACTGGAGTCTCAAGGTGTTTCTCCTGTGGGATGGAACTAGTCCCTGACCCTCACGCCTGCCCACACATGGTGAGGGCGTGGGGTTGGAGACGTGGGGAACCCTGTGCTTGCTGCTTCAGAGGGATTAGCAAGGAAAGGCACACAGACCGTGTGCAGTACGACGGGGTGCAGCCCGGCCAAAATGCCAAGAGCCACTGTGCTGCTGATGCGTGACCCTCTCTGAGCTAGAGTTCGCACCTCTAGGATTTCTTCCTGCTGTCCCTTGCTAGGATGCTCCTCTGTCACTACATACCTTCACAATCAGTCCCTTTGATGAAGCCCTCCCCGATCAGTCTACTTAATCAATGGCAGAACTGACGGCTGTTTCCTAAATGCTCCTCTCAGCAGGCCCGTGTGGGGCCCCTACCCACACCAATGAGTGGACACACCTGCTGCCCACTCCCTCACCAAGGACCCTGTGTAGCTCCCAGAGACAACATAAATGGAGGAAGGAATGAAGACCCTTAGTATCTCTTCTTGTCCATGAACTTGTGTGAGCAAAGCCTTCCAAGCAGGGGTCTATCTTGCCCAGGAAACTGCAAGAGTCTTTCAGGACCACATCACTACCAGCGTGCTCAGACCTTCTTGTCAGGAGTTGCATTGCTGAGACATGTGCTTTGCTCTTTCTTTTTTTCTGTGAACTGAATGAGTTTTTCTGGGTCATTAAAAGGTATTTAATTTGGTTAATATCTTATTTATTTAATAATAGATTCTACCCTGGGAGCCAAGTTCAGGAACTGGAGGCAGAGCCGCTATTTCTTTGGTAGAGCTCTCCCTGGCTCCAGTCATCTTAGTCTGGGCATGCTCTAAGAAACAGACGCGAACATTTGGATTCCTCGGGGAGGTGCTAGGGTGGTGGCGACAGACATATAAATAGCTATATATGAACCAGAAGGCTGCTAGCACTCAACAGAGGGAAAGACACACTGCTAGGAAAGGCGTGCTAAATAAATATGTGGTGAATGAAACCAACAATCAGTTTGAGAATAGAAGGGGTAGCAGAGACATGAGGTCCTCACATAATGATCATCTTTAGGTGAGCTTAGATGCTGGCCCAGACTGTAATTATGACATTTGATTATTGTCTGACATGAATTACTTACCAGATTCAAATCCTTCAATCCATTCTTCCTACTGCTATGAGGCCCAGTGCCTCCCTCACATTACCTTTCAGTATACACCTCAGCCTGGCATCTGAGAGTCTCCGCTGAATCCTCACTGGGAGCCTAACACTGCTGCCCCTCCACTGTCTCAAGCTTCCGCTCCACACAAAGTGGGCAGCTGACTGTCCCCCAAACATGAAAAGGAACCTTGTCACCTTTGTAATGAGATCTCGCTCTTCCCATTCCAGAACAGCTTTCTTTTGCTCTCAGCCCCTCTACATCCTACTTTTTAACCTTCTATTTCCCAAAACCAAACCTTTCAAAACAACATAGCTTACCTTTTCAGTCAGGTTCAGAGCTATCAAAGCGGTTACCTCATATCCTGTCAACTCTGATCTGAAGACTGGACCACATGATCTCAACACAGCTACCCGGGCCATCGACCTCATGAATGTATTTGAAAAGAGCTTTACTCCTTTACAGTGTCCTACTGTCTAATAATCCAGGTTCAAACTACCTTTCGATGGCTGCTGAAGGGATGTTGAGACCCTCTGGTCAAGAATGCCAACCAGGTCAAGTAAGAACTTCTCAAATCCACCTCAAAGCACACAAGTACAGACCTGAGCATCTCTCCTGTGGTCCAAGGCCATCTACAAGGGCAGCCTTTTCTGTCTGCACCCTTCAGATACGGTCCTTGACCCTTTACAGTAAAGTTAAGCTTAACCTCAGCAGAGCTGGCTCTCAGGACAGCCACACCACGTTCTAGGCAGGTGCATTCCGTCAAGTCATACAACCTCTGACTCAGTTACAAACACCAGATCTAGCAAATACTTGAAGGGTTCTTTAAGGATGAGAGCTAATATCTATAGAATAGATTATATAGAAGGTAGAGATACAGACATAATGTAGAAAAATGACAAGCACTTGCTAGTGATTGTGACCTCCAGACAGCTGTCACAGGGTCCTAAAAATGCAGAAGGAAATCCTTACAGGCAGAAAAGTCATGGGGACAGAGCACAGATCCACAGTCAACAGGAGGTTGGACTTTTTTTTTTTTTTGCATTTGAAATGTTTTTCCTCTGGCCTCTCTCTGTCATTCCCAACACACAGAGTTGCTCTAAATTCAGCCACTCCTGACCCTATACGGCCTATTCATTTTCTGTTTGCTACACAGCTCCCTTCTTTTTTGTGGGGAAGGGTTTGAATCCCGGACTTGAGGCATGCTAGGTGAACGTTCTTCCGCTGAGCCTCATCCCGCCCTGACCTCTCTGTGTGCTGGAGTCACTGCCATGTGCACTGTTATTTCTTGAGAACCCATATTCCTGTCCGTCCTGCCACGCATATTCCAGCTCCCGCCCCCAGCTCTCATCTCCTGTTGTCCCCCTACAGAAGTCTCCTTTATTTCCCAACCGACCTCCTCCTGACCGAACAATCCCTGTCAGTGTTTTCCTCAGGTGGGTTCCCCTAAATGCCTTCTGAATGAACAAAAACTCCTGTCGTTATTCACTATCTTACAAGCCCTTCAGAAGAATGCCACCAACTCCCCTCCTGTCCTGGCCTCATTGGGAGACACGCAGCCCCACTATACAGGGCAGGTCAACCAGAAACAGAGCTGTAAAGTCTGAGCAGCCCAGTTCATTGAGCCACAAAAGCAGCGAATCTTGTTTTTCCTTCCAGTCTCATAACCCCACCAGGAAGACAGACCACCTTTAACTAGGTCAACCCAATTTCACAGTCTTTGCTCGGCTCGCCCTCCCTTTATTACCATGGTTCTCAGTTGGAGGCATGACATTCACTGGGATGATTTATGTCTGGAAAAATTGGAAAGTTTCATCAATTCCTGACTGAATTAAAAAAAAAAATCCTGTCTGTATGGAAAAGCACACCATTAAGGACCATAGGATAGCCATAGGTCGGCTCTGTAAGAGAGGCAGGAGGGGACATCCACAAGCAGTCCTGAGCAGAGTAGGCTACAATTCTGGCACTGCTGAGAAAAAGTCAGGGGGAAAAAAAGGGAAACTGCTTTGGAAAAACCAGTCCTATTTAACTGATGAGGAACCATCCGTCACAAGACTTGACCTTCTCGCCCGTGTCTTCTCTGCTTCCACGAGTGGCCAGGCACAGCTCTTCTCTCCCGACCCTGCAGCCCGACCGACTGCTTGGAAAATAAAAAAGGTGGGCAAGGAGCTGCTGCATAAAAACGCCTCGCTTGGGCCACCCTCCTGCCCCCGTGGGCTGCCTCAACTTTCCCCTTCTCTTTTACGCTCTGCAACCTACAAACCAACGAGAAACGTAACAAATGCAGACTGCATCAATGCGCCGGGAAATCCCACTCCAAGGAACTGACTGCTGTGGACCCAAGCGGAAATACCCCTTAGCCCGTGACAGTTTATCTTTATCTTTGTTTTGCCCAGAAACTGAGGCTACACAAACACAAGGCTTACAAAATGAGGGGTTCACGAACATGGGTGCGTGTGCTTGGATACTCACACGTGTGTGTGTGTTATTAACAGGCAGGTGAAAAATCCAGCATTAATTTCATGCCTGTGAAACTTTTGCTCCACCCACACTTGGGTTACCAGCTCAAATCAAGCCTGAGTTCTATGAGAACGTGGATTCTAACTTTAACAAATACGTAAAGTCATGACCCTTTTGTTTTGATATGCTGCCTGTTCCAGACAGGCAGAAAAGCCACCAGTAAAACCAAGAGGTATACAAGACTTCACAATTTATTAAGAAGATTAGCTGGCTTCAGTTTGTCCACTAACGATTAGTCACTGTGCATTCCCTGGGAAGTCTCCGAGGTCAGGTAACTCAAGGAACAGTTTAGTTTAATTTCGTTTCCCTCATTCCTTCTTGGTATGTCGCTGCGCTCTGAAAATTAAAGGCTATTTGACATACACCCATTCCTAACTATATTATACACAACGTGACAAGCCCACCTGAAATATTGGAGGCTTTTTTTTTACTTTCCACCATATTTGTAGAACAGCCTGCTGTGAAATTACAAAGTTCATGGTTCAGCTGAACTTTTGAACTCAAGTGAGGATTTGACACAGCAAAACAATCTAAATGAACCCAACACGAAGTTTTCATAGTCGAAACTGCTTTTCAGCCTATTGTCTGGGGTAATTGGGTAGGAAAGTTCTTTATTGATGTTGTAAAAACTACCAGTTTAATAACAGGCAGAGGGAGTGGAGAGGAGATGAGTGGATGTACCTCGGAGCATCGAAAATCACACTCCTTTGCGAGTTTGCTGAACTCTACCTGACCCTGCGAGGAAGGTCTCCCCAGGACAACCCACCAACCAGAGGGCTTGTGACCGAATGCCTGCAGCCCTGCCTGCTCCTAATACCTCAGAATAGGACTTCTCAAGTTGTGCACAAGTTAATATTAGTTTCAAACACAGTAGCTGCCACAATGCACCCAATGACTTCTGGGTGCCAGACATTTTCCATTTCTTTCCTCATTCACATTTCACAAAAATTGCATGAGTCCAGTATTAACAGCCACTATTAACATTTGATTGAAGAGAAAACCGAGGTCAAAGATGTTAAGCAATCTCCCCAAATCAGACAGCTCATGTTTGGCCTCTCTGTGCTCTGCACAATAGAAATTTTGAACTAAATCATTTCAGATTCGGGGTTAAAACAGGGCAACAATTAGAGAGGGAACTTTCCACGTGAAAGGAAAAAAAGTGCTTCCAGGCATGGTAATCCTAACGCAAGCTATGAAGCAGGTAGGCTCACCCCAACTTTACTGATCAAACTGGACTTAAATGAATTATGGATGCATCCAAAATCATACACCAGCAGAAGCAGACTTGGCATGAGATTCTTGAGTCTACTGCTTACACTCCTTTCGTCTCTCTCTCATTTTTAATCTAGGAGCTCAGAAATATAGGAAGAAATGAAAACAAAAAGGAGAAATACATGGCAAGGGTAAGTGAATATTGGTATACCAAATAACCATGCGTGTCTAGGGAAAGTTACAATACATAGCTATGGCCTAACTTGTGGAGGAGCTAATAGGGAATGGAAAAATGTTTAAAATAACATTAGGACGTGATCATCAAGGAGGCATGTTAAAACCTTTAAGTCCTTCTACCCCGATGTTCATATCCTCCCCTCCCCAAATTCTTATGTTGGAACGTAATCACCAATGCGTGAGGCTATTGGGATGTGGGGGCTGCTTGGAGGTTACCCGTCGTGAAGACGGAGAAGGGATTACGAAAGTGCCCTGAGGAAACCCCCTTAGTCCCTCCATCACGGAGGACACATTGAGAATGCGCCCCTTACAATCAGACGGCAGGCCCTCAGCAGAAAGCAAACCTCCCGGCAATTTCATTTTGGAATTTCTGGCCTCCAGGGTGTGAGCACGAAATTCGTGTTATCAACCACCAAAATTATGGTATTTCTTGTTTTGTTCTGTTCAATTTTTACTTACATACGACATCCTTTCCCCCTTTCCACTCCTTTAATCCCCAGCTCCTTTGCCCTTTCCACAAAGTCTTTCTTCTCGCTCTCTTCTCTTTCTCTTTTACTTTACGCTTTGGTTTTCTCTTATTAGAGAAACTATACGATATTTAACCTGCTGTGCCAGATTCATCTTGCTAAGCAGAATGGTGTCAAGGTGCATCCATCTTCCTGCAAATGACCTGAGTTTGTCTTCTTTACGCCAGAGTAGTGTTCCATTGTGTAAATACACCACGGCTTCTTTACCTCTTCATCTGCTGCTGGACACTGACCTCTTCCAAGATTTGGCTATTACATCTTGTGCTGTCATAAGCCTGAGTATGTGTGTGTCACTCATGTGTGATGTCTTATCTCTTCTGGGAAGATACTCAGCAGAGGTATAGCTGGGTCTAAGGTATAGCTGTTTCCAGTTTTCTGAGAAATCTCCGTATCGCTTTCCATAGGAGCTGTACCATTTTGTAATCCACCAGCATTGTAAGGGGTCCCTTCTTCCCCACAACATCGCCAGTACTTCCTGTTTTTCTTAATACCAGCCATTCTTACTAGATAGAATTAGAGGAAACTTCAGGGTTGGTTTGATTTGCATTTCTCTGATGGCCAAATATGCTGATCATTTTTCATGTATTTATTCGCCATTTGGATTTCTTCTTTTGAGACCTATTTATTCACTTCAGATTCACATTTTTGATTGGGTCTCATAGTTTGGAAAGTCTATTTTTATTTCAGTTCTTTGTATGTTCTTGATAATAATCCTCTGTCTGAGGAGTAGCTGGCAAAATTTTTTTCCCATTCTATTAGTTCTCTCTTTATTCTGTTGTTTCCTTTGCTGTGCAGAAGCTTTTTAATTAGACATAATCCCATTTCTTAATTCTTGGTGTTAAATCACTTGTGTTAGGTGTTTTATTGAAAAAGATCTTGCCTTTACCTATGTCTTCGAACGTTTTGCCTAAGTTTGTTGCAACAAGTTCAGTGTTTCCACTTTAATGTCTAGTCTTTGATCCATTTTTATCGATACACTGTGAAATATGAATGGTTACTTTCATTCTTCTGCATGTGGTTAGCCACTTTTCCCAGCATGATTTGTTAAAGAGGCTATCTTTACTCTAGTGAATGTTTTTGGCCCCTTTGTCAAAGATCAGATGGCTCAGAATGGTTGGAGATGTCTCTGCATCCTCAATTCTTTTCCATTGATCCACCTGTCTGTTTTTGTACAAATGTCATGTGGTTTTAAGTTTTATCGTTGTTCCTTTGCAATATAATTGGATATCTGGTATCGTGATGCCTTCTTTGTTTTGTTGCTTAGGAGTGTTTTGGCTATTCTAGGTCTCTTCTGATTCCATATAAATTTCCAGATAACTTTTTTCTAGTTTTGAGGAAAATACTGCTGGTATCTTGAATAGGATTGCATTGAATCTGTGTATCAGTTTTAATAGTATGGTCATTTTGACAACTTTGGTTCTGCTTACTCAGGAACAGGAGATGTCTTTTCATTATCTAAAATTCTCTTCATTTTCAGAGTACTAGAGCTTTCAGTATAGAGGTTCTTCACTTGCTTAGGTAGATTTTTAGGTATTTAATTTTATCTGAGGCAACAGAGAATGAAGTTATGTCTCTGATCTCTTTCTCTGTGTTTCATTGTTGTTGTAGAAGAATGCTCTTGATTTTTGGGTATTGATTTTATATCCTGCAACTTGGCTGAATTTATTAGTTCTAAGAGTCTTCTGGAGGAGTTTTTTTTTTTTTTTTTTTTTTTTTGGATTCTCTATGTAAAGGATCATGTCATCTATAAATCAGGATAATTAGACTTCCTCCTTTCCTATGTGTATTCTTTTAATTCCATTCTGTTGCCTGATTGTTCTGGCTAAGGTTCTGAGAATTATGCTGAATCCAAGTGGAGAGAGTGGATACCCTTGTCTTGCTCCTGATTTCGGGGAAATCCTTCCAGATTTTCTCCATTTAGGGTGATATTAGCCATAGGATTATCATAACTTGTTTTTTTACAACTTGAGGTAGGATCTTTCTATATCTGTCAGAGTTTTGATCAGGAAAGGATGTTGTATTTTGTCAAAGTCTTACTGCTATTGAGATGACCACGTGATTTTTGTCCTTGTTTTTGTTAATGTTTTGTATTACATTAATTGATTTGTTTATACTGAACCAACCTTGCATACCGGAGGTGAAGCCAACTTGGACGCGGCGTACGACCTTTTCAATAATTTGTTGCATTCGGTTTGCAACTGTTTTGCTTCTATATTCATTAAGGAAACTGGCCTGTAGTTTTCTTTCTTTTTGGGTCTTCATCTAGTTTGGGGATCAAGATGATATTTTCAGGAAGGAATTGGGCAGTCTTCCCTCTCTTTCAATTTTATTATTTTTGTATTTATTTAAGCATGTCTTATGTTCATAGATATGGTCTATTTTGAAGAAAATCCCATGTACTTCTGAGAAAAAGGTATAATCTGTTGACAGCAAACAGAACATTCTAGAATACTTGTTATTGCTGGTTGGATTTGGAAATGTCCTCCAAAAGTCTCACGTATGTGGATGTTATGGTTTATCTATATAATCACGTGTTGATAGGGAGTGGGAGCCTGACCTGGAGAGGTGGATTATAGGCGTGTGGTGAATTACAGAGGTGTGGTGGAAGACAAGCGTGTGATTGCATATATTACGGCCTGTGGTGGATTACAGATTACCAGTGTGCAAATCTGGAAGCTCAGGCTACCAGCTGCTGTCAATTCTCTCAGCACCTGGATTGAGCTTACCTCTGTCTGAGGCTTCTGGATGCTGAAATTCTCATGGCCCTTGGCTCTGAGATTACTTTGGACAGCAGCACTGAGATTACTTTGGACAGCAGCACATGGCCCTTCCCAGGTGGCCTGGGGCAGCTTTCCTGGCTGACATTTTCGTCAGCTTCTGACACATCTACAGGTTTTCCAGCCTTCCCACGGCCTCCTTTCAATTCCTAGAGCCTCCCTCTCCTAGCTAAGCTGAGCGAGTATGATATTAAAAATCTTGGACAACCCCATCATGCACACAGAAACTGAAATAGTAATAAAACCCCTACCTACAAATAAAAGTCCAGGCCCAGAGGGATTCTCAGCAGAATTTTTTCAGTACTTAAGGGAAGAACTAACTCCAATCCTCCTCAAACTATTTCATAAAATATAAAGTGAAGGAATACTACCAAACTCTTTTCTTGAGGCTAGCATCACACTTGTCCCAAAACCAGACAAAGACTTAACCAGGAAGGAAAATTACAGACCAATATCCTTAATGAATATGGATGCAAAAATCCTCAATTAGATCCTGGCAAACAGAATCCAACAAGTAATCAGAAAGATCATACACCATGATAAAGTGGGCTTCATCCCTGAGATGCAAGGCTGGTTCAACATATGTATATCAATCAATGTGATACGCCATATCAATGAAAGTGAAAACAAAACCCACATGATCATCTCTATTGATGCACAAAAAGCCTTTGACAAAATCCAGCACCCCTTCAGGATAAAAACACTGAGAAAAATAGGTAGAAAAGGGCCCTACCTAAAACTCAAAGAAGCCATATATGCTAAGCCTACTGCAAATATCATAGTAAATGGAGAAAAATTGAAATCATTCCCTCTCAAATCAGGAACAAGACAAGGCTGCCCACTTTCACCACTCTTATTCAACATAGTCCTTGAAACACTGGCCACAGCAATCAGACAAGAAAATGAAATAAAGGGAATCTGCATTGGAAAGGAGGAGGTCAAACTTTCCTTATTTGCAGATGATATGATTATCTACATGGAAGACCCTAAAAACTCCACTAGGAAACTCCTAGAAATAATAAGAAAGTTTAGCCAAGTCTCAGGCTACAAAATTAACACTAAAAATTCAATAGCTTTTCTCTATAAAAACAATAAACTTATTGAGCAAGAACTCAGAAAAACAATTCCATTCTCAATAGCTCAGCAAAAAATTAAATACTTAGGAGTATACCTAACCAAGGAGGTGAAGGACCAATGTAAAGAAAACTACATTACATTGAAGAAAGAAGTTGTAGGAGACATTAGAAAATGGAAAAGCATCCCCTGCTCTTGGATAGGCAAAATATAGTCAAAATGGCTATACTACCAAAACTGGTATATAGTTTTAACACAATTCCTATCAAAATACCTACAAGTTTCTTTAAAGAACTTGAAACAACAATTCTTCAATTCACATGGAACCAAAAGAGACCAAGAATAGCCAAAGCAATCCTCAGCAATAAGACAAAAGCAGGAGGCATTACAGTTCCAGACATCAGGCTATACTATAAAGCCATAGTTGTAAAAACAATTTGCTACTGGCACAAAAATAGACAGATAGACTAGTGGAATAGAATTGAAGACACAGAGACAAACCCAAATACCCTCAGTTACTTAATCTTCAACAAAGGGGCCAAATGCATACAATGGAAAAAGGACAGCCTGTTCAACAAATGGTGCTGGGAAAACTGGACATCCACATACAGAAGAATGAATCTAGTCACACACCTGTCACCATGCACCAAAATCAAATTAAAGTGGATGAAAGACCTAGACATTAGAAATGAAACACTAAACCTTCTAGAAGACAAATTAGGTAAATATCTAAAAGACATAGGGGTAGGCAGAGACTTCCTTGACAAGACACCAAGAGCAAAAGAAATTATCCCCATTATTAACAAATGGAATCCTGGTCAATTTAAAAAGTTTCTGCACAGCAAAGGACACTATCAACATTTTAAAAAGAGAACCAACAGACTGGGAAAAAATATTCACCATCAACATCTCAGATAGGAAGCTCATAACTAGGATATACAGGGAGCTGAAGAAAAGTAAGCGTACCAAAATAAAGGATCCTACTGAGAAGTGGGCAAATGAAACGAAGAGGCAGTTCACTCATGAAGAAGTACAAGTGGCCAATAGATACATGAAAAGATGTTCAGCATCTCCAGCCATAAGAGAGATGCAAATCAAAACAACACTAAGATACCATCTCACTCCAGAGAGAATGGCCTATATCAACAAGTCAAATAGCAGTCAGTGCTGGTGAGGCTGTGGGGAGAAAGGAACCCCCCTACACTGCTGGTGGGAATGTAAACTCATACAACCACTTTGGAAAGCAGTATGGAGATCTCTCAAAAGACTAGAAGTAAATATTCCCTTCCATCCAGCGACACCCCTCCTGGGAATATATCCAAAAGGGCCAAAACAACATACAACAGAGATCTATGTATACCCATGTT